>OY829915.1:212436060-212928705 GCA_963691935.1 Nephrotoma guestfalica
GAATGCTTTTCCACATGCAAATTACGGCTCACTCATAGGATAGTTGACGACATTGGAACGCAGACGAGCACATCGAAACCGTCTCGAGAATAAGAAACAAATTTTGGAACGTTACTACTTTCCTCACATGTCAAGTTTGATCAAGAAGTACACACAAAGTCGTAATAATTGTAATATAAACAAGTACGACAGACACCCAACTCATGTCCAACTTCAGAAACCGCCGATTGCAAACTACCCAGCGGAAATACTTCTCGTGGATATCATGAAAATTAAAAACGAAAAATTTCTATCGTGCGTTGACAAGTTCTCGAAATTCGCAAAATTTTTCAGTATTAAAAGTAAATCAATCCTGCATATACGAGACAAACTCATTAAAGCGTTACATTACTTCACAGTACCAAAACTAATCGTAATGGACAACGAGCGAAGCCTAGTAAGTCCAATCATCAAAGCCTACCTGAAAACCTTGGGAGTCGAGTGTATTTCACACCTTCACAACGAAGTGAGGTAAATGGGACTACAGAAAGAGTCCATTCAACAGTGAAAGAGTTGATCAACATAGCAGTAGATCGCTACAATAATTCCATACACTCGGCCACCCAGCAAAAACCTAGCGACGAATTTTTGGGCAGATCTGATAGAAAGACTGAAAAAATCACAGGAAACAAAAATAATAAGGGAAAACTCAAATAGAAGCGAACCTAAAGCATTCGAATTCGGTGATACAATCTACACCGCCATTAAGCAAATTAAATCAAAAGATAAACCAAGGTTTAGAAAGGAAACCGTGGCTAAAGACAATAATGTCACAGTTACAACTACATCCGGAAGACGGATTCACAAAGCTCAAATCAAGAACCTAATACAATAATCTTTAAATTCCAGCACTTGGCTTTTGAATCAATCAATGTCAATGAGCATCTACGAATACAAGAGTCCATTAGTAACATTGAAACAAGAAACTGGAAAAATCATCAGTGGAAGTTTCAAGCTGATTCATGTCATCAATCTGGAAAGCTCCGAAGACCTAATTGATCGCATCACAACAACGGTCAATAGAACTCACCAAGACGACAAACTTCGACCTCAATTGGATCATCAATTAAACCAAATAAGGCAATTATTTTCGGAACTTAAAGGACAAAACACCAGAGCCAAACGATCAATCAACTGGATCGGGAGCGCTTGGAAATGGATCGCAGGATCACCAGACGCCACAGATTGGGATCAGCTTGTCAAAGGCCAAAATCAAATGATCTACAATAATAATCAACAATAATAATCAACAATACAAGATCAACAAAGTATTAATAAACACTGCAGACAAAATGCTCAGTGAATACAACAAACTCACTAACCATTTTAAGGACGATTTAGATGAGAAGCTACAACAAATTTTATTTAATCAACTCCTCATTGTCAAAGAGGAAATAAAAGTGAGAGCAGCAGTAATTTATTGGACAAAATGGAAATATATCGTCTAGTAACGGAAGTAGAAACACTTCCATATTCCAACAAAATTGAAGCAATTGAGTATGCATAACCGATGATGATGATCAAAAACTCCAAAATTCTGTAAATTATATCAATACCCGAAACAAGCGAATAAGACTACAACCATATCATCATAAGATCAACGATAGACAAAAACAAGCAAATACACTTGGAAGCCAACGAAATTCTACTCAACCAGAATCAGACACAACCACTTGCGAATCAAATTGCTTGAAAGAGATAAAGGAAGATCATTGCATTAACCAACTCATAAAGGGTGCCGATGCTAGATGCGAATTCCAGTTCAACAAAAATCAAATCATCGAAAGGTTGGACGGAAACACGATATTTTTAAGCAACTTCAACGGAAATATTTCTTAAAACAACACCAGTAAATATTCGGAAGGAAGTTTTCTGGTGCTATACAGCAACAAACCAATTAAAATTAATAATTCAGAATTTACTAACAAAGAAGAAAAAACATTCCAAATCCTGCCATCGGTATTACAAACAAACATTACAGCGAACGGCATCAGAATTGATCCGGGATATCTGCACAGTCTATATCTGGAAAACATTGAAAAGCTACAAGAAATATTTGATGAGAACGAGGAACCAGCGATAATCAATTCTGGTATTATCTTTGTCATTTACAGTTTAATCCTCGCGATGTTTATCAAAAAAGTAAGGGCCAAACGCCGGAGACGGATGGTGCAATTCCAACCAGACGAAATCCTCAGCAGTCAACCAGGGATTCAATTTCAACCTGTCAGTCTAAACGTATGACCCACGGGACGTGGATCTTAAAGGAGGGAGGAGTTAACAACAGCATCAACACACATGGCGAACGTAATCAGCATGTTAGACATAATATGAAACGTATCTAACACTTTTTGTATATAAGATAACATGTTGCTAAATTAACAGATATTCAACTGTTAGTAAGTCAATGAAGTTAGCCCGAGCCCAAATTTTATGGTGGGTTTCTTGGATAAGTGTAGCCATCCCGAAAAAGTGTAAATAGATTAAAAAATGTAGCACCATCCCGAAAAAAATTCACGCATGCGATAAACAAACAATATAGAAAATTAATATTAATGTAAAAAATTACTGGTCTAAATTTTTTTTTAATTTTATTTAACCCAAATAGCGATAATTTGAGCAGTTACTAGGGGACATAAAGCCACCAAGCGGAATACACGGCCAGATAGGCCAATGTACTAACTAAGATGTGGAAACTATCCTATGTTCATATCAGGTGGAAATAACCTTTTTTTAATTTGTTTATTTAACCGATGGGCGTAGGATGTGTAGTTACCATGGGTCAACATTAAATTCTGTACCGAGATACCTAGAAATAAAGCCACCAAGCGGCATACACGGCCAGATAGGCCAATGTACTATCTAAGATATATAGAAACTACCCTATGTGTACTATCTAAGATATAGAAACTACCCATATCAGGTGGAAATAACCTTTGTTTTTAATTCATTAACCGCAAGGCGATTTTTTGTGCAGGTACCATGGGTCAACATTAAATTCTGTACTGAAATACTTAGAGATAAAGAGGTAGCTTTATCTCTAGGTATCTCGGTAACTGCACAAAAAATCGCCTTGCGGTTAATGAATTAAAAACAAAGGTTATTTCCACCTGATATGGACATAGGGTAGTTTTTATATCTTAGTTAGTACATTGACCTATCTGGCCGTGTATGCCGCTTGGTGGATTTATCTCTAGGTATTTCGATGCAGAATTTAATGTTGACCCATGATAACTAAACAAAAAATCGCCAATCGGAAACAAGTTAAAATCAAAGGTTATTTCCACCTGATATGAACATAGGATAATCTACACATCTTAGTTAGTACATTGGCCTATCTGGCCTTGTATACCGCTTGGTGGCTTTATGTCCCCTAGTAACTACTCAAATTATCGCTATTTGGGTTAAATAAAATAAAAAAAAATGTTAGACCAGTAATTTTTTTTTACATTAATATTAATTTTCTATATTGTTTGTTTATCGCATGCTTGAATTTTTTTTCGGGATGGTGCTACATTTTTTAATCTATTTACACTTTTTCAACCATAAAATTCGGGCTCGGGCTAACTTCATTGACTTCTGTTAGTTGTAATACGAAACTAGAAACATGTTATCTTTGCTAATATTTTGCCTTCAGTAACTTTCATGGGAAAATATTTGAATTTGAAACCATTTTGATATTTCAAGAAAATACTCTATAGTTGATAAGCAAAAATTAATTGTAAAATCAGTTGTAAATTTGTCGTAAACGAATAAAGATTAAAATAAAATATATTTGTTTACTATGCTGCGCACCAACTCACTTAACTTACATAACTAAGATGAAAATGATGCAATCTGCAAACAATGAGAAACGAATTTTACATTGCATAATCTCTCATAATAAAAGATTATCATAAGTTCTCATTGGAAATTTAAAACATTTTTGTTGTTGTACAACAAAATATGTTTAAATGTTCAATTTCAACAATTCTAACCCAAAAATGTTAATTTGTCAACATTAATTTGAATGATAGTGAAGTTTGTGCTAAAAAGCATTTTTGACGGGTTTCAAATAATATTCCAGCTAATTTTGGAGATGTCCACAGGGTACCACTAACATTTTCAAATAGATCATCCAATCTACTGAGTCTATAGTGACTAGGATAAAATTATGATGGGTCTTACTATGTTTTAATGATACTAGAAACTTCACAATTTTGATAACTATTTCAAGTTTAATAAAGAAAGAGCTAAATATATTTACAAGTCCTGGTCAAAAAACTTAAGATTTTTATACCGTCGATCGTAGAGATGTCCACAGGTTCTCACCCACATTTTCGAATAGATTACACAATATTCTACCGTTATAGTGATTGGCATCAAATTCTAATGGGTTTTGCTATGCCTATAACTCATGTTTTTATTCATACTGCCGATACCAGAGATGTCCACGGAATCTAGTCTACATTTTGCTACAACTTATAATACTTTCTCTCTATGGAGCGAAAATGGGTCAATTGTAATGGGTCTAACAATGATTTTTTGAATTTTGAAGTTTTGTGATTTTGACAAAAATGTTATTATTTCCTTCTACAATATTTTAGCAATTTCTCCAATTGTATTTTAAATTGACATTCCTAACCAAGCGACGACCCGTTTTAATAGATTTGTAGTATATATTGCCCGTTTATGATGAAACTTGTTTTGGTAAATAAAATTTTTAAATTTTTAACAAATTTCTTTTTTTTATGCCGCCGATCGTAGAAATAAGCCTGATATTTTGTACATTTGGTTTCTATTTGCACTTCTTAGCGGTCCAATCCAAAGGTCAAGTAGCTCTCTTGGAAAGATCTGAAGGTTACTAGTATTTTGGAGTTCCGTGCTCGAAAATGAAACACACGACAAGATATGATACAAATTGATTCCGTCTCGATACCGTATTGAAATCAGAAGGGATCGGTCTCGATATTGCTGCTGCCTGGGAACCATTAATTTACATCAATAAATTAAATATATACAGGTTGGATCATCTAACTTTTTTTGAACTAGCGATTATTTTGAGTATGGTAAAGGGTTATGTCACTTCTGATTTGACAAAAAGTAACTATTCTCCTTCCGCTGAACGAAAATGGTTGTGTATTCGCTTGAATAACGCTGGCAAATATTGAAACATTACTTCGAAAATCATGGTAATGTTGCAGAATGTGTGCGAAAATTGCATGCGGTTTTCGGAAGAACCGAACGCCGGGAGCTCCATATGTTCGTTATTTTTTGAATAAAATTAAAGAAACAGGCTTGCTAATTAATAAACCAACATGAACCAAGCAGCCAACCAAGCGTACACCGGATAAAGTTCAATTGGTTCAGGAATTGAAGCAATTAAGGGACCACCCATTGCGTTTTCGGTTCGCTGAATGGGTTTGCGATCGACCTGAGAAGATGCTGATTTTGGCAAAAAAATCATCTTTTCGGATGAGGCGCATTTCCATCTTGGCGGCTATGTAAACAAGCAAAATTGTCGCATTTGGGGCACGGAGAACCCGCACGTGATCGTAGAGAAGCCAATCTCTCCTCAACGAGTGACGGTTTGGTGTGGATTTTGGTGTCCGGTGGCATCATTGGGCTATTTTTCTTTGAAAATGAGCAAAGAGCCGCCGTTACTGTCAATGGTGAGTGCTACCGCACCATGATAAACGATTTTTGTTCCTGGCACTTGAAGAGGAGGACATTGTTGGAGGACCAGCAACGATTGACGCTCTCAAGAACAATATTCGCATAATGCAATAATGCCGCATAACAACGAAAATGTGCTCAAAAATTGGACCGACCGTATGGCGTTCGCAGTGCAGGTAAAACAGTATGGTGGTGACTTTCATTCGTTGGATTGTTTGATGATAAGGACAATTCTGTTGTCGTGATATGTACAATTCCATTCTGATTTAAAATCAGCTTGTTTATTCCTAATACTGGTGGTACACAAAAATTATCATTGCTAAAATATTATATTGCATTGAAGAAGGAGATTCCTCGCCCGTTTTGACGGTTTAAGGATGCCTTTCTTCGGTAGTGTTATGCTTAAGTTCTCTTTATATGTCTATGGTATTGTACCAGTGTTCCGTATTTCTTCTAGTAATGGAGTTAAATTGGTTACATTTATTGATGTGACCAGCCGCTTTGCTATTCTTGGGCTTCTGGATAACGCTTTTAACTTCCCGCACCATTGTGATGATTGTTGATTGAATCGTTAAAGTTGCCATCAGCAAGCTCATTTTGTTATTCACATAATTTTCTATTAAGTTGTCATCGAAGGATTTTTTGTAATTACCTTTTGATTTTATGTAGTTAGGACAGAACCGTATAGTTTATTGTTGGTAAGTTTCAAAATTTTTCTATGCACTCGTATATAATAATTATTATGTCGGTGTGTTCTAGACTTTCAAAATACTGTAAATTTAATAATTATCCACAATTTGCTTAAAAAATTTGGTTAAACATTTAAAAATTTTATTTACCAAAACAAGTTTCATCATAAACGGGCAATATATACTACAAATCTATTAAAACGGGTTCGTCGCTTGGTTAGGAATGTCAATTTAAAATCCAATTGGAGAAATTGCTAAAATATTGTAGAAGGAAATAATAACATTTTTGTCAAAATCACGAAACTTCAAAATTCAAAAAATCATTGTTAGACCCATTACAATTGACCCATTTTCGCTCCATAGAGAGAAAGTATTATAAGTTGTAGCAAAATGTAGACGAGATTCCGTGGACATCTCTGGTATCGGCAGTATGAATAAAAACATGAGTTCTATTATAGGCATAGCAAAACCCATTAGAATTTGATGCCAATCACTATAACGGTAGAATATTGTGTAATCTATTCGAAAATGTGGGTGAGAACCTGTGGACATCTCTACGATCGACGGTATAAAAATCTTAAGTTTTTTGACCAGGACTTGTAAATATATTTAGCTCTTTCTTTATTAAACTTGAAATAGTTATCAAAATTGTGAAGTTTCTAGTATCATTAAAACATAGTAAGACCCATCATAATTTTATCCTAGTCACTATAGACTCAGTAGATTGGATGATCTATTTGAAAATGTTAGTGGTACCCTGTGGACATCTCCAAAATTAGCTGGAATATTATTTGAAACCCGTCAAAAATGCTCAATTTCTAAATATAATTTTCAATAGAACGAAACTCAAAAATATACTTTACTTACATCTTAGTAAAAGGTATATGCTTTACCTTCGCTAAAATGTCAGCTAAAATCTGTAGATATTTCTAGATTCAACGACACAACATTTAGAATTAGTCCAATTTTATAATTTTATTTTGAAAATAAATTCCAATAGGAAAATAACAAATTTAACAGTGTAATTTTTTATTAATTTTTTTAGCACAAACTTCACTATCATTAATTTGATAAATATTTATTGTTTATCGTAAATGAAATTCGAGTTTACATCTCAATTTTGAATAAGCTTCTGCAACAATCTGGAGCGTATAGTTACATTAAATACAATTACTATAACTATCGCGTTACTACAACTAATAATAATTAAGAAATATCCCGTTCTCGATACACATAATTATTAATAAACTTAAAAGCTAAACAACACCTTAACACATAATTACATAATACAACGTAAGTACATAAAACATTTTAACTCGCACATCCAGTCTATCATAATCATAATTATATAGTTTATAATCATACATTATGTACAATTCCAATTTATGTAAATAACTATATATACGCGAGTGTATAGAGCGCAATGCTATTTAAATTCCGTTTATTTATTTTTAGTTCCATAATTTTATGATATTCACAAATCATATAATAATATTGTTATACTAAACAAAAATTATGTCATAAACCAAACTAAAGCTAAAAACTATAATAACTATCCTGCATACTATACTCGTACGATACATACACATATTTATATAAATTGCGTGCCACCCGTCATTGATTTCAATTAGATTCACAATCAGTAAAAAATTTCTTCATTTATAATTTTATAAAACCAATTTTTTGTTGTTGTTGTTGTTGTAACTTTACTAGTCAAAGCAATAACAATCATCCCGCACCAAAAACTATCCGTCTTGTTATGTTTTTATTTTCTTTAGTTCTCGATTCAATCCATATCGCGCTATGCATGCAACGAAAAGAGCATAACAAAACTTTTTTTTCTGTATATATGAGATTTGAACTCCGCCCTAAAATCCAAAATGAACAAATACACATAGAGCCATACACAATTTACATCTCAATTCTTCTGTGGCTCTAAGAAAATGTATCCCCACCACAAATATTTCTATTAAACCACCGAACATAATTTTTGTTGTTTATTTTTATGTATTTTTACCATTTTCATTTTCCGGTTTGTTCAATTTTTTTGTTGTTGTTGCGTTTTACACGAACCATATTGCCATATACGATGTATTTTAATATTAGACCACGCCCAAATTATATCATTATATTGAATATTTTATGTCTCGTTCACACGCACGGTATAAATGGACGACTGATAAACAACAAATAGTTTTATTTTTTTTATTAATAAAATGAGTGAAACTATTTAGAGTCGATTCGCACACACACACATAACCACAAAAAATACAAAATAACTCAATAATAAAAATTTTAAACAATTTAATTAATTACATAATTAATTAATATTTTATTTTTTTAGGTTTTTAACAAAAAAATGGATTTCTGTGAACAGTTAATTTATACAAAAATGGGATTTTTAGACACTGCGTGTGGATATGTGCGATGTGCATAATTAAAACACAAAGTTGTGAATATGCTGTTGGCTTTTTATGTTAATGAATTTATGTCATGTCATTTATATAAGGTGTGTATATGTTCAATTAAGCTCTATTATATTAAATTAATAATAAAAAAAAAATACTAAAAACTACACACACAAGAAATGTGTTCACGTTATTTATAGAAATATCATGATTTGCGACACACGATTAAATTGGATTTTTGCTTTTTGTTTACGGTATATTTGGAATTTATGTATTTATGGTAATCGCGCATGGAATGTATCTATTTGATTGAATCAATCAATTTACAAACATACTAATTTTGAAAAGAAACATAAATGGCTGATTTAGTGTTTAAAAATATTTGATATCTAACTTTTTTGTTTTTGTAAATTTAATGAACACCGCTAGTCCTTATTGAATATGTAAATGAAGTTCGAGTAATTCAGAACCAATAAGCCACCAATGACTGGGGAGTGGGGGTCACCAAATACAATATTTTAAAAAATTAGTCTAAGAACTGTAGGTCAAATCAAAATTAAAGTATTGCAAAAATGAGTACATATGAAGTAATGTTTCTAACATTATCGATGCGCGTGAACTTTTTCCTAAACCATACACTCAGAGAAAAATAGGGGTACAAAACACTAAAAATTGGTATGATTTTAACCGAAAATATGTTTAATTTCCAACCAACCTAAGACTTGGTTAAAAAAACAACCAAATTAATGGTATTAAAACATTTTGACTGTAAACGACGAAAATTTGTTCATTACAACCATTACTTGGTTAGTGTAACAAACCATAATAGTGAAATTTCAATTATGCTATATAATTATTTTGTTGAAAACGACCAAAACAATTGTTGGAACTAAAATTAAAAATGGTTATTTTGAAAAATTCGAATAGTTAAAACTAATTATTTAGTTAAATAGTGAATATAATTTTAGTAAAAGCGAAGTACAATGCGGTAAAAATTTGAGTAAATTAAAATAACTTCCTTAGTAGAATCAGAAAACTTTTCACAATTACAATTCAATTCTTTTGGTGAATTTAATCTAAAAAGTTGTTGAAACTAACGAGAACCCTAGCCAATTTGTGGTACATATTAACAAATATTTTTGTAAATTCAAACAAATTGACAGCGTTAGCTTATTTTATTTCATATATTTCAGATACAGAATTATCTACACAGTTAATAAATGAATTAAATCATACGATATCCATTATATTAATTTTAATTAACTAAAATTCGGTTTAAAAAATTTATTGTTAACATTTTTACAGACCAATTTAAATATTTCTATAATTGCAACGTTCACAATGTTTAATGTTCCAAAAATTCAATCTATACAAAATATGTTTTCTTAATTGAAATAAAAAATAAAATGCAGAAAATATTTGAAAGAAGTTAAAAAAGAAAATTATTTAGTTATAAATGTTAGGTACTAATAAAATAAATAAATAAATTGAATAAGAAGTAGAATATATTTATTGATTCCAGAAGCTTCCAAAGTTATATTTTATTAAATCAAATACATATACAACGAAAAATTCGAAAGACCTAACCAGTAAGAACTAACTTTAGGATTAGTTTAGCACAAACTTCACACGCTTGTATACGCGCGTGAAGTTAGACCTAACTTAATCCTAACCAACAAAAACAAACGAAAATTTGTATGTATTGGTTAAATTGTAAAACAAGAATGTCATTTAGGCGAAATATTGAATCTATGAACTAATTCCAATTGAAATGTATAATAAACAATTAGGTTCAACATTTATTAGAATGGAATATAAGAATTCATTATTTTCTTAAGAAATTGAATATCTCGAGACCTAATATGTTTATCAAAAATGTTATTATGTTTTTCGGATAGGTCTAGATTAGGACTATATATATTCGAAGCCATTTAAAAAGACCTATCCCAAAAACTTAATATCTAACCTAGATACCTAACATATAATTTGATCGCGTAAAAATTATTAGCTTTTCAAATGGCTTCGAATATAGATAGTCCTAAGCTAGACCTATCAGAAAAACGTAATAACATTTTTGATAAACATATTAGGTTTCGAAATATTCAAATACTAAATTTCTTAAGGAAATATTAAGTTCTTATATTCAATCCTAATAAATGTTGAATCTAATTATTTATTATAAATTTCAATTGGAATTAATTCATAAATTCAATATTTCGCCTAAATGACATTCTTGTTTTACTTTTAACCAATACATACAAATTTTCGTTTGTTTTTGTTGGTTAGGATTAAGTTAGGTCTGCTTGTCGAACAGGTCTTTCTGATAATTTCTAATTTTGCTTCCAAATAACCTGATTCTGGCTGCTTTAATTATAAGCATCGCCTCAGCATCGAACCTAGTTATCCGGTTTGTTGTATTTTTGCCCATTACTACTCCTGGCAATATCCGCAGCAGTATATAAAGTAGCATATAAAGTAATTTCAAATTAAACGTGCCATCAATTTATGGAATTTTTCTGTAAAAATGTCTCCCAATTTTTTTTAGAAATTTTTGTTGTAAACTATCGATAAAGGTATTTCGTGATCTGAAAATGTGGAATCCATGTGGAAGACAACATGAACTTTAAACTTCTAATGTCGAGCATGTTACACTTTGTCTATGAAAATTTTTCAACGATAATGCTTTATGACAATTTAAAATTAAAAACTTGTTGACACAATTAGGGAGAGTGAGTAGTAGTCTCCCCTAAATTCAAGGGAAATGCACCCAAATATTATGTATCCTCCTGAAGTTAGAGAACTGGTTGCAGTAAAACGAAAAGGAAGAAAAGCAAGTTGAACACCAGAATATAAAACAACTTTAAATTGATTGTCCATCTCACTAAAATTGCTAATTTAATTGATATCTTGACGGACGATTAACAAATGTCTATTGATATTGAGAGAGAGTGGCTAAATATTTTGCTTGCAAATCAGATGGAAAATGAAAAGATGCTGGAGAATAAGTTTTATATTGATTAAAACCCGAAGATGACTTTGTTATTATTGGAATCTGAGGGTTATTTCACACTGATACAAGTGTGATGGCGACTTTTTTGATGTATATTGAATGGGTGGCATGAGTAATAGATGTTGTTGAAAGGCTAGATAAATACATAAATTTACAGTTCCCCAAAGTAATTTTTCCAAAAGTTATTAATGAACGAAACATCAAATTTAAATCCGTGCAAATTGATAATTTACCATAAGGCTTCTAGTAATGCTTTATTATTTCTTTGCGTTGCATTAAAAAATTTAATGGTAAAACACAGTTAGTCAAATTTATTTTAATAATACAATACTCGTACTCCCTCAGCCGCTCTGTCATTCACGAAATATCTAAATCGAAAGTAGGTATTATCGTGCTCATGAAAACACTTGGATATACTCACCGGATAAACACTGGAAAATTATAGATGTTCTGCATTCAAACGCAGTTGTTATACATTGTTAATGCAAATTGATCACTTTATTTTAATTAATTTTAACATAACTTGCAGTTTTCATATACTAAAATATTGTTTAAAGATTTAGACATACTTTCATTACATAAAGAGTTATTAAATAAAAGCCGAATTTTCTATATATAACTAACTAACAAAGTACTGAATACGCAAACTTATTACGATATAAAACTATTCAAAATTAGTTGAAAACTGATGCGTGATGTCTCTTTCTACGAAAATTATTTTAATAGCACTAACATTATTTTAATTAATTAATAAAAATTTTAAAATCATTTCTAATTTTTTTTACTCAATTTATTTAATTTTTCAATGCAATCTTGCACTCGTCACTTACAACAGAAAAATTAACCTGGTTTAGTTTTGTACACTCGCTGTATATTCCGTTACTTTATTTTCAGGAACTGCAGTATTTTATATACATTTTTTTGCAACTTTACCAAATACTTGTGTAAAATAATATTTTACACCACATATTGTTAAAATTGGACAAATAAATATACCAATATTTGGTATATTTTCTTCCAAAAAACGTGTTTTAATCTATATGTAACCAATAATTTGGTTTAATTATTTACCAAATTTTTGTTAAAGGTAAAGAAACTTTTTCTAGTTGTTTATGCAAATTATAATTTTGGTTTTACTTTTTCGAATTAATGAAGGTCAATACATATTTACAACGTTATTAATTATTATTGTGAATTTTGGTGTTAAGGGAAAATTAAGTATTTGAAACACTCGATAATGTTATTTTAGGATTTAATCGCTGTAAAGCCATTGTAACACCTACTGACCGTTTGATAATGAATTTATATTGAGAAATACATTGGTTTCCAAAATATTACCTTTTTTATTAATTCAATACTAAGCATTTTTATATTGAATTCTAGATGTATAGATTGCATAACGATTTTAAAATTAAATGCGAGTCAGTCAGTGTCTTATGCGAAATAAAGTAAATAATTTTAAACTCGCTAAGTGGGCTAAGTGGGCTAAAATTATAAAATAAAATTATTTGAAAAAATTATTTGAATTTATGAATGCATAAATATAGCTTGAGAGTTGGGCTTGAGAGTTTACTAACTACAAGTGCTATGATATGATTATTTCGAATGGAGCTTGGCCAATTCTTAGCCGATATTCAACACAATCTTTTTATGTAACTGAAACTCGATTTTTAAATCAATTTTAATGAATGTTTTAATAATGGCTCTTATAAATCGAGTCTCGCTGTAAGATTAAGTTTCTAATAGTTTAATGGTTGTACAAAACAAAGAAAATTTAAAATTTCACTTTGAAATGGATAGTGCTCCCGATAGCGGCATATTCAAAAAGTTGAATGAAAAATCTTATAGTTAAGAATTAAATAATTTAATTATATGCAACAATAGCGCGCTAAATATAAGTTTAGACATAGAAAATTGCGTGCTCCGGACACAGCTATCGGGCGCTTATAAAAAAACACGGCTTAAGATTTCAAAAAAATATATGAATTTTGTTAGACATCCTAATTGAATAGAATAATTGTCATTCGAAACAAAGCAGCAGCGATTTCAAAACGTATCAAATCGACTCCAGAGTCTCTTACTCAAGTTGTATTAAACTCAAATCGCGATTGAGAGTTAAGCTTGCATCTTGACACCTAGCATATTGCCTGTTCTTATGGGTTTTACTGAAAATTGGATAAATGGTGAAATGCAAGCATGAATAAAGGCAATATTCAGCTAAACAATAAGTAGTATTTAATAATTGGTACTTTAACTAATTTTAATAAATATGAATAGAATTGTAATAAATTTATTAAATCTTGCCGTTATACTTGGTTTGTGTTGCCCACATTTTTGGTATACAACTTTTCATCGGAAAAATATAAATTTTGTTTACTATAATAACCACTTAGTCAATAACTAAATAATTTTTAGTTGTATTAAACAATAATCTTTACTAAATTAGTACAGTTTACGATTTAACAGTTACCAAGAGGAAAACCCAGCATTTGAGCCATTAGCTAAGCAAATTAGTATTTTTAAAGATATTTTTCTACTTAAAACACCTAAAATAGCTTAACCAAGCCTTGGTTAAACTAATTTTTTCTGAGTGTACCTAGAAAATAAAATACAAAAATTAGGAATAGTTTAATTTCACAGCCCTATATAGAAATGTGAAATTGTTCCTAAATAGATCAACTACACGATAAACGATTGATTCACTGATGATCCAAAGCTTATTCGACAAATCTGATCAACACTATAGATTTTAAAAATCGGGGAAAAAAATAAATGTGTTATCTAAGATTATGAAACAAAGACATTGTGTTCTTTGTTTGATAATCTTAGATAATACATTTATTTTTTTCCCCGATTTTTAAAATCTATAGTCTATATCTAATTATACTTACACTAATACATTACTCGTATTCACCACACCTTTTGTGGTGAATACGAGTAATGTATTAGTGTAAGTATAATTAAATTATTTATCTTACTGAAAATGTGCCATACTCCGCCTAGCAAAACTTAAAATTAAGCATATCCGAAATATTGTCTCAACTATACAGTTTCATTTTTTATTGTGTGCTCGTCAAATATTTGATTTTATTTGCATTCATAATTTTGCTATCCTAAACTACTTTAGAATTCGAAGTCATCAATAAGCGAATATTTGTAGATAGATACTGGTCAGTTTAAGCCATGCAAAAAGTTTCAAAAAAATCTCTTGGGGATTTGGGGATAAGATTTGATGAAAACCCCAAGAATTGAATTGTAGATCAGTTGAATCGTTTTGCATTCATAATTTTGCTATCCTAAACTACTTTAGAATTCGAAGACATCAATAAGCGAGTATTTGTAGATAGATATTGGTCAGTTTAAGCCATGCAAAAAGTTTCAAGAAAATCTCTTGGGGATTTGTGGGTAAAATTTGATGAATATCCCAAGAATTGAATTGTCGATCAATTGAATCGTTTTGCATTCATAATTTTGCTATCCTAAACCACTTTAGAACTCGAAGTCATCAATAAGCGAATATTTGTATATAGATATTGGTCAGTTTAAGCCATGCAAAAAGTTTCAAGAAAATCTCTTGGGGATTTGTGGGTAAGATTTGATGAAAACCGCAAGAATTGAATTGTCGATCAATTGAATCGTTTTGCATTCATAATTTTGCTTTCCTAACTACTTTAGAATTCGAAGTCATCAATAAGCGAATATTTGTAGATAGATACTGGTCAGTTTAAGCCATGCAAAAAGTTTCAAAAAAATCTCTTGGGGATTTGGGGATAAGATTTGATGAAAACCCCAAGAATTGAATTGTAGATCAGTTGAATCGTTTTGCATTCATAATTTTGCTATCCTAAACTACTTTAGAATTCGAAGACATCAATAAGCGAGTATTTGTAGATAGATATTGGTCAGTTTAAGCCATGCAAAAAGTTTCAAAAAAATCTCTTGGGGATTTGTGGGTAAGATTTGATGAAAACCGCAAGAATTGAATTGTAGATCAGTTGAATCGTTTTGCATTCATAATTTTGCTTTCCTAACTACTTTAGAATTCGAAATTATCAATAAGCGAATATTTGTTAAAAGATATTGGTCAGTTTAAGCCATGCAAAAAGTTTCAAGAAAATCTCTTGGGGATTTGTGGGTAAGATTTGATGAAAACCGCAAGAATTGAATTGTCGATCAATTGAACCGTTTTGCATTCATAATTTTGCTTTCCTAACTACTTCAGAATTCGAAATCATCAATAAGCGAATATTTGTAGATAGATATTGGTCAGTTTAAGCCATACAAAATGTTTCAAGAAAATCTCTTGGGGATTTGTGGGTAAAATTTGATGAAAACCGCAAGAATTGAATTGTCGATCAATTGAATCGTTTTGCATTCATAATTTTGCTTTCCTAAACTACTTTAGAATTCGAAGTCATCAATAAGCGAATATTTGTAGATAGATATTGGTCAGTTTAAGCCATGCAAAAAGTTGAAAGAAAATGTCTTAGGGATTTGTGGGTAAGATTTGATGAAAACCGCAAGAATTGAATTGTCGATCAATTAAATCGTTTTGCATTCATAATTTTGCTATCCTAAACTACTTTAGAATTCGAAGTCATCAATAAGCGAATATTTGTAGATAGATACTGGTCAGTTTAAGCCATGCAAAAAGTTTCAAAAAAATCTCTTGGAGATTTGGGGATAAGATTTGATGAAAACCCCAAGAATTGAATTGTAGATCAGTTGAATCGTTTTGCATTCATAATTTTGCTATCCTAAACTACTTTAGAATTCGAAGACATCAATAAGCGAGTATTTGTAGATAGATATTGGTCAGTTTAAGCCATGCAAAAAGTTTCAAAAAAATCTCTTGGGGATTTGTGGGTAAGATTTGATGAAAACCGCAAGAATTGAATTGTCGATCAATTGAATCGTTTTGCATTCATAATTTTGCTTTCCTAACTACTTTAGAATTCGAAATTATCAATAAGCGAATATTTGTTAAAAGATATTGGTCAGTTTAAGCCATGCAAAAAGTTTCAAGAAAATCTCTTGGGGATTTGTGGGTAAGATTTGTTGAAAATCCCAAGAATTGAATTGTCGATCAATTGAACCGTTTTGTATTCATAATTTTGCTTTCCTAAACCACTTTAGAACTCGAAGTCATCAATAAGCGAATATTTGTAGATAGATATTGGTCAGTTTAAGCCATGCAAAAAGTTGAAAGAAAATGTCTTAGGGATTTGTGGGTAAGATTTGATGAAAACCGCAAGAATTGAATTGTCGATCAATTAAATCGTTTTGCATTCATAATTTTGCTATCCTAAACTACTTTAGAATTCGAAATTATTAATAAGCGAATATTTGTTAAAAGATATTGGTGAGTTTAAGCCATGCAAAAAGTTTCAAAAAAATCTTTTGGGGATTTGGGGTAAGATTTGATCAAAACCGCAAGAATTGAATTGTCGATCAATTGAACCGTTTTGTATTCATAATTTTGCTTTCCTAAACCACTTTAGAACTCGAAGTCATCAATAAGCGAATATTTGTAGATAGATATTGGTCAGTTTAAGCCATGCAAAAAGTTGAAAGAAAATGTCTTAGGGATTTGTGGGTAAGATTTGATGAAAACCGCAAGAATTGAATTGTCGATCAATTAAATCGTTTTGCATTCATAATTTTGCTATCCTAAACTACTTTAGAATTCGAAATTATTAATAAGCGAATATTTGTTAAAAGATATTGGTGAGTTTAAGCCATGCAAAAAGTTTCAAAAAAATCTCTTGGGGATTTGTGGGTAAGATTTGATGAAAATCCCAAGAATTGAATTGTCGATCAATTAAATCGTTTTGCATTCATAATTTTGCTTTCCTAAACTACTTTAGAATTCGAAGTCATCAATAAGCGAATATTTGTAGATAGATACTGGTCAGTTTAAGCCATGCAAAAAGTTTCAAGAAAATCTCTTGGGGATTTGTGGGTAAGATTTGATGAAAATCCCAAGAATTGAATTGTCGATCAATTAAATTTGTTTTGCATTCATAATTTTGCTTTCCTAAACTACTTTAGAATTCGAAGTCATCAATAAGCGAATATTTGTAGATAGATACTGGTCAGTTTAAGCCATGCAAAAAGTTTCAAGAAAATCTCTTGGGGATTTGGGGATAAGATTTGATGAAAACTCCAAGAATTGAATTGTAGATCAATTGAATCGTTTTGCATTCATAATTTTGCTATCCTAAACTACTTTAGAATTCGAAGACATCAATACGCGAATATTTGTAGATAGATATTGGCCAGTTTAAGCCATGCAAAAAGTTTCAAAAAAATCTTTCGGGGATTTGGGGTAAGATTTGATCAAAACCGCAAGAATTGAATTGTCGATCAATTGAATCGTTTTGCATTCATAATTTTGCTTTATTTTTAATCACGCTCCGGTGGCTTCCGAAATGTTTTTCAGGCAAATGAAACAGTAAAAAGAACAAAAAAACAAAAATATTGGTCGAGTGAGAGCCACAACACTGGATGAGCCGGAAAGTTTAAATGAAATTTCCATTCTGGAAACAATCAAGTTTATTGACGAAGAGCTCGGACAATATTCCAAGACAGATTTTGGAGAAAATCAAAATATTTTATTAGGGACAAAAACATCTTTGGTGTTGCTAGCAGAGGCTGAATGATGGCTTATGAACGATACATTCGAGGTTGTGGCGTCTATAATGAGACAGTTGTTCTCAATCCATGGTCAATCTCCATGGAGATGTTCTTTGAGCCTTGTAAAATTGCTTGTAATTGGAACAACTCATTAAATCCAAAAAGTATTGTGTCAGATTTTGGAAAAGGCAGCGTGGTTGCGGCTAAAATATATTTTCCGTTGGCTGAATACAAAGGATGCCTTTTTCAATTCGGCCAAATATTATGGCGGAAAGTAAAATCTGAACACCGGCAGGTTAAATTTGGAAATAACGAATTTTTTAACATGCAAATTCGCATGTTGAAAAGCTTAGCATTCATACCACCCGAAGAGGTTTGCGAGTATTATGACGCGATCAAAAAAGAATTTGATCCATACGCGAAGCGAATCCATAAGGTGTGCTTATGGATAATAAGGGAGACCCCAACACAGTCAAGGGTTCTGGACTATATTCCAGAACCATTGAGAAAATTTCCCTAGAACTCAAAACTCGGTTGAGGCCTAGCACGCTCGACTAAAAATAATAGTCGAAAGACCTCACGTTGGGGTCTATAAATTAATCGAAGAATTAGCAAAGGAGATGATGATATGCTGGTGAACGCGTCCCACTAAAAAAAATGTGAAAAGGAATAGCAAAATTTTAAATGTTGTTGATAATAGAAACAGTACTGGCAAAGTTAATTATTTAAAAAATATTGCTCATGCTATAAAGTTACATTAGTTACATAGGTGACCATATGTATCTGTGGCAATTCAGAAAAACCATTTATCTTATGTAGTAAGATAAGTGTTTTTTCTGAATTGCCAATAGCTAAATTTCACTTCATCTTATACTCGTAGTTGTACGATATTCCGCGAAGGTATTCGATTATGCTCCGACAATCATAGTTGATAACTTTGCTTAAGATTCTGTAATCCGCTCCTTCATCGTTTCGGCGTTTTTGCATTTTTTAGTTTATCGATGAAAACCCATACACTAGGGCGAGCCATACCACCGCCAAAGCTCAATTGTAATTTGCGATGACAAGCTTCAGAAAAATTATTTGTTATATCGCTAGCTTCCATTTAGTGATCGTTGGTAAACTGACCAAATGTCGTATGTAAATATTGCTACATCTCTGGTGCCATTATTCCGCAGGTGTCCGATATATGTATTAGTAAACCACGCTAGAAATGGTTCTAACTCCTCCGGTAAATAATATTCCAGGCTTGTTATGGTATGGATAATATTGTCTTCAGGAACAAATACAATACATGTGGTCATTTCGCCATGCAATGCAAAATCGACATCTGTATTATATCTTCCTAGAAGATGACAAGATGCCAAATGTTTTCGTAGATTTTTCACTAGGTGAAATAGGCAACCATTAACGTTGGTTTCACATTTGTACATTCTGGATTGAGTAGAGAGCAAATCGGGAGCTCTTTTGGCCGGCAATAAAAGGTAAAACTGTACTTCTATTCTTTCCAACCAGTGTGACGAAAATTTGAGAAAACAGTGGAGGATCCATAATATAACTCCTTCACATGTTTACTCCACGTTAGTGATATTCCCTGCCAAATATCAGAATACTTTGCGGGTTTGTTGATCTCTGCTTGAATCCCCTAGTAAGGAACGCTTAAAATTGGTCGGGATATACTCGGAACGTGTATATTCATGAGAGGGTCGATTTTGTATTAAAAATGGCAGCGCGAGGCGAGCAAACCGGCAAAACATAGTAGTGTATTTTTATTTATATTGGTTGCTTGAGCGCATGCGCGTCATCTTGTTTATATATATTTTTTGCTTGATGTGTCAAATGCGGTTTCGTATTTTTCAAATATTTGAAAATGAAAAATCAAAATCACATAGTAAACCAACGATCACTAAATGGCAGCTAGCGATATAACAAATACTTTTTCTGAAGCTTTTCATCGCAAATTACAATTGAGCTTTGGCGGTGATATTGCTCGCCCTAGTGTATGGGTTTTCATCGATAAACTAAAAATGCAAAAAATTTACGTCATGAATGTCCACCGAAACGATGAAGGAGCGGAATACAGAATCTTAAGCAAAGTTATCAACTATGATTGGCGGAGCATATTCGAATACCTTCGCGGAATATCGTACAACTATAAGATGGAGTGAAATTTAGCTATATCATTGACAATTCAGTAAAACCACTTATCTTACTACATAATGCACCATATTATGTTTACACTTTGTGGGGACCAAAAATCAGCCATCCCGCAATTAGTTCATTTTTATCTCCATTTTAGGCTGTTTTCAATTTTTTCCCGTCGCCGGGTTAACCGTCGCCGAATTGTCCGCCGCCGAATTGGTTTCGCCGAGTTGACCATCGCCGAGTTGTCCGTCGCCGAGTTGTCCGGCGCCGAGTGGGTTTCGCCCAGTTGACCTGTTTCGGATTGGTCAAGTCCAATTAAGCAGGCCCAACTCCAAAAATTCTAGAAATATTCTCATTAAAATGCAAATTAGAGTTTGATCATTCGGTCTTTTGTAATTCGGGATTTCGTACCGACGCCATGACAATTTATGCAAAATTATAAGCACAAATTTTGTCAGTTTAGCCTTAGCCGCCTCTGGTAAGTTTTAAAATTAGGCTTAAATTATTTCTGTTTTTTTCTGTTTCGTCTTTCAGCCGGCGATTTTTCCGGTGAGCACTAATTAGCACAAATTGGGCTTAATCGGTATGCAAAGTTTAATTTTGTAATTCGAAAGTTCCCCTGCTGCAGTTACCCACACATTACACACACAACCCAATAAAATAATTAAACACCACAGGTGCCGCGTTTTTTTTTGTAAACATATCGTTCGACATAAAGACAGACAAAATGTAAAGGTTATCTTTTTAGTTTTTATTAATTACTGAAATAATAAAAAACAATAATTCAAAAATTAATTTACACAAAGTGAGTCTGAAAAGCTTTAACTTTATAGAGCTTAATGCCGAAGCTCTTAAAAATTGCAATTGGCACCATCCTGTTCATATAAAAAACACAAATTAAAAATTTTACGAAATTTTTGTTTCGATTGATAAATTAACAATAATTAATTTCATTTTAACAAACAATTTGTTTGTATAAAAGGGGAGGATTGTTTATAATTATAAAACAAAATATTATTTGGTGGCTTGCGACGGCATGGCGCTCAATTTTTATTGTACCACTAATAGCAATTTTTGGATGATCGACAAGTCCCGCTATAACCAATATGCTGTTCATTCCCTCGCCGAATCCGTAATTTACCATAAATGGTGAGAGATGTTGTGCCAGACCAAGCAAAAAATGTCTTAAAGAAAAACCAAATCGTGTGATCGGATTATTAACTATGTATAGTTCCAAGCGTCATAAAGTCACGATTTTATATTTTATGGGTGCATTGCACTAACGTTAAAGCCAAACTATAATAAAGTTAATAAATAAATAAATTATATGGCCATCCGAGTAGTAAATAAAATACGTACGAAATCTAATTAAATAACAAAATCTATATAATTATTAGTAAATTTTATTTATAATTTTTAATGTATTTGATTTTATTTATTTTTACATTTAGAGTTGTTTGTAATTAATGTTTTTGTACATACGAGTGTACACTGTACAGATGCGGGAAGAGAAACGCAGGTAAATTGCAAATATAGCGCGCGATGTATTAACATTAATTATTTTATTTTTTTTAACGTTTTTAAAGCAATAATTATCGTTGTTTATTGTACACTGTGCAGTAATAAAATCGTTTTATGTTTTTTGTATATACTCGTACATAGCATACGGCCTGTTAAAATTTTATGTAAATTGCAGCTCAATTTAGTGTCGTTCTTAAAAAAACTCCATTCACCTGATTATAAAATATTGATGAATTTATTTGTAAATTAGATTTTACGCGCTGAATTCTTTAAGTGGCTTTTCGTTGAATGCACCACATAAACCAGATGGCACCCAATTTAGAATTATGGTGCATTATAAAAATCGGATGCATGCGTGCCATGTACTTAATCATTACAGGTGGCGATTACCTTACGTTAGGCAAGTATATAGGACTGTTATATACTTCACCAGCCATTTTCGACATTTTGCTTTATTGAGGCGGAATCTTTTATACGTTTTTTTTTCTAATTTTAAAATTTTGTATCACAAATGTAGTTTATAAAGATTGACAATGGTCAAGAAAATATCCCTTGAACAAAAAAAAACATCAATCAATCGGCTTATTTGTTAACATCAACTGTTCTTTCACTATGTAGTCCATAACAAACCATAATAAATATCGAACACAAAACTGTCTAAACAAAACCTTAATATTTATGTACCAAAAAAAAAATATAAGAAGAAATAAAGAAACCGTCGGTCGATCGATCGAACGGTCGGATCCATCCACAAAATGTACAAAACATTTCTGTTCTTCGTGGTATCTGAATAGAAAATGATGTTTTGTGGTTATGATAATATCCAAAATGTTATGTTTGTGTGTTGAGTTGATATTCATCAAATCATCCCGTCGGTCATAAATATTATTTTCGGTAGAAATTTATAATTAATTTTTTATTGACATAATTAGTTTTATTTCTAAGAATTACCACCTACTGTATCTATCCATTATAAGTACGTTGTAAACGGAGTCATGGGAAAAATTACTCCTGTGCCATACACACAAAAGCGTTAATATTTGGCCGTACCATAAAACACAATTCTTTGATTGATTCAATTAAATCGTAAAACGAATTTAAAGATCGCGATATTAATTAATTGTGATGGGAATGATTTTTTTTTAATTAAAATATTAAACTTTTTGGTGGACATTAAAATTTATAGTGGCCGTCCGCTTTTAACTATATTTATACGTATGTGAAATTAATCGAAAATATTTTTATGGTTGTGTCTTATTAATGGTGCATGGTTTTCAAATTCCCACAGTTTATAGTAGATTTATAGTTGATTAGGGAGCTGTGTTACTTAAATTTCATAGTTTTATGGAACTAATAAAGAGTTCTTTACACGCACAATACCTTGTTCTTGTGAGAAGTATATGACTGTTAAAATTGGAGAGTAGCATATTTTAACCGTGCTATTATTGTTGAGGGGGAAGGAGAGTGGCGAATGGCTGTGAAAGAAAAAAACGACAACAACCTCATCACAACGTTAAGCTACCTTGGGGGAACATCATAGTGGAAAACAGTGAAAAATGGAATGGAACGAAACCTCCCTCCCCGGCATGTCAATATGCCTTACTCAGCAGCCCTGGAAAGCTGGCTAGGATTCATTTCGACATTTTCATCAATCATTAATCTGAAATCACACCGATTACAGAAACGAATACTAGAAGAAATAACAACACAAACCTGCAAAACCAAATTTCACCCTTGGCCTATAATCGTACACGGATACGAATCGGGAACTGGAGCAGCAGAACTCCGGCAGCACAAGTGAAAAAGAAATGAAACGTTATCACATCGAAATTCTAGGCCTGAGTGTGAAGTAAGATGGAAAAACAGCGGCGAAATAAAAACAAGCAGCTGGTATCTTTTTGGTAGAGACGACCGACACACATGAATGCATGGGCGAGCATAAATAACAACAAACAAAGCGAATAAAGCATTGATGGAATGGAATTCAACTTAACAGCACAAGCTATCTATCGAAGATGCAGACAAAACAACAAAAGATGTGAATTCTACGAACAAATTAAACAAGTCACAATAACAGGAACGCACAGGAATGACGTCAAAATCGTACAAGAAGATTTCCATACCAAAATTGGCACGGACACCATCAACCTGACAACTGTCATGGATAAAAAATCATTGGGTTTGATTCTGTGCGAAACAACATTGGAAAAAGGACTCGTAGACTTTTGCATCACAAAAGTCAGTTGGTTCATAGGCAGCCACGTTGGTCAACAAGAAATTCCTCACATCACTAGATAGATGTCAGAACCATGAAAGGAAGGGGTGCAGACGTACACAGTGATCATACCATAGTGGTAATAGCAAAATTTCAAATCGAAATCACAGGCTGGAAAACACTCGAAGACGACACAAATAAGCGGGGGAAATTTTTTTAACACAAACAAGATGATTGATAGACACAGTGTTAAACAAAAAAACATCTTCAAACCAAATGGAACCAAACTGAATATAACTACTATACATCAAACTGATACAAATGTACCAACAAAATGCAACAGAGGTGAAACGCAGACACGATAAGAAACAGCACACGTCAAGTAAAGATGGCAAGGAATGATCGAAAGGCAGCAGCAATCAAAAATATGCGAGCACTATACCAGCGTGTAAGGAAAGTCACCAGCAACATTACAAACATACCACCTATAAGGGATGATACTGGTCAAGTATTAACAAGGGATGAAGCACACAGTTAAAGTTAACAGTTAACCAATAACGAAACTAGCAACCCCCACGTTCACCCACCAACGAAGCGGGAAGTAAAAAGTGCCATTGAAAAGCTGATGAACTAACAATAAGGCTTCTGGAACGGACAGTATAACCGCCCAAATATTCAAGTATATAAAGTTAGCCCAGTATTCATCCCACGAAACGAAGATGGTAACACTAAACTATCACGACAGTTTTTCATCCCAGGATATTACTATCAACCCAGAAATTTTACCATCCCAGAATATTTCATCCCAGGAAAACTATAATGAGAGGAAACTATCATCCCAGAAAATAAAATTAACTCAGCTATCACTATAGCGAAAGTTAACTATCCGATCACTAGCAACCCGAGAATTACACCCATTCCACAAAAACTATAGCCACTACATAATAACTAAAGAGAAATCATAGGGTTTCTGCCGTTCCATTAAAGTGTAGGATAAGGACGAATGCTCTTTAGGTGAGGCATAATTAATTCTTCATACAGGATCAATTTAATCCAACAATTAAAATTTGCTGTGGAAGCGATTGGCCATTAAAAGATTGAGTAATTTAATGATTTTATGAATTTTAAATTCAATTGCGCCACTTGGACGCATAGAAGTTTCATGAAATTGATCCTGTATGAAGAAGATAGTGTTCCGCGTCCAAAGAAATTTCGCAACATATTGAACAATTTAATGATTTTAAGAATTTAAAATTCAATTGCGCCACTGAGCAATTTAGTGATTTTAAGAATTTAAAATTTAATTGCGCCACTTGGACGCATAGAAGTTTCATGAAACTGATCCTGTATGAAGAAGTTAGTGTTCCGCGTTCAAAGAGATGTTTCATGAAACTGATCCTGTATGAAGAAGTTAGTGTTCCGCGTTCAAAGAGATTTCGCCCTAATCCGACACTTTTATAAAATGGGCTGTGGAAGCGATTGGGCATCAAAATATTGAGCAATTTAATGTTTCATGAAACTGATCCTGTATGAAGAAGTTAGTGTTCCGCGGCCAAAGAGATTTCGCCCTAATCCGACACTTTTATAAAATGGGCTGTGGAAGCGATTGGGCATCAAAATATTGAGCAATTTAATATTTTTAAGAATTTAAAATTCAATTGCGCCACTGAGCAATTTAGTGATTTTAAGAATTTAAAATTCAATTGCGCCACTTGGACGCATAGAAGTTTCATGAAACTGATCCTGTATGAAGAAGTTAGTGTTCCGCGTCCAAAGAAATTTCGCCCTAATCCGACACTTTTATAAAATGGGCTGTGGAAGCGATTGGGCATCAAAATATTGAGCAATTAAATGATTTTAAGAATTTTAAATTCAATTGCGCCACTTGGAAGCATAGAAGTTTCATGAAACTGATCCTGTATGAAGAAGATAGTGTTCCGCGTCCAAAGAAATTTCGCCCTAATCCGACACTTTTATAAAATGGGCTGTGGAAGCGATTGGGCATCAACATATTGAGCAATTTAATGATTTTAAGAATTTAAAATTCAATTGCGCCACTTGGACGCATAAAAGTTTCATGAAACTGATCCTGTATGAAGAAGTTAGTGTTCCGCGTCCAAAGAAATTTCGCCCTAATCCGACACTTTTATAAAATGGGCTGTGGAAGCCATTGGGCATCAACATATTGAGCAATTTAATGATTTCAAGAATTTAAAATTCAATTGCGCCACTTGGAAGCATAGAAGTTTCATGAAACTGATCCTGTATGAAGAAGATAGTGTTCCGCGTCCAAAGAGATTTCGCCCTAATCCGACACTTTTATAAAATGGGCTGTGGAAGCGATTTGGCATCAAAATATTGAGCAATTTAATGATTTTATGAATTTTAAATTCAATTGCGCCACTTGGAAGCATAGAAGTTTCATGAAACTGATCCTGTATGAAGAAGTTAGTGTTCCGCGTTCAAAGAGATTTCGCCCTAATCCGACACTTTTATAAAATGGGCTGTGGAAGCGATTGGGCATCAAAATTTTGAGCAATTTAATGATTTTAAAAATTTTAAATTCAATTGCGCCACTTGGACACATAGAAGTTTCATGAAACTGATCCTGTATGAAGAAGATAGTGTTCCGCGTCCAAAGAGCTTTCGCACTAATCCGACACTTTTATAAAATGGGCTGTGGAAGCGATTCGGCATCAAAATATTGAGCAATTTAATGATTTTAAAAATTTAAAATTCAATTGCGCCACTGAGCAATTTAGTGATTTCAAGAATTTAAAATTCAATTGCGCCACTTGGACGCATAGATATTTCATGAAACTGATCCTGTATGAAGAAGTTAGTGTTCCGCGGCCAATGAGATTTCGCCCTAATCCGACACTTTTATAAAATGGGCTGTGGAAGCGATTCGGCATCAAAATATTGAGCAATTTAATGATCTTAAAAATTTAAAATTCAATTGCGCCACTGAGCAATTTAGTGATTTCAAGAATTTAAAATTCAATTGCGCCACTTGGACGCATAGATGTTTCATGAAACTGATCCTGTAAGAAGAAGATAGTGTTCCGCGTCCAAAGAGCTTTCGCACTAATCCGACACTTTTATAAAATGGGCTGTGGAAGCGATTCGGCATCAAAATATTGAGCAATTTAATGATTTTAAAAATTTAAAATTCAATTGCGCCACTGAGCAATTTAGTGATTTCAAGAATTTAAAATTCAATTGCGCCACTTGGACGCATAGAAGTTTCATGAAACTGATCCTGTATGAAGAAGATAGTGTTCCGCGTCCAAAGAGCTTTCGCACTAATCCGACACTTTTATAAAATGGGCTGTGGAAGCGATTCGGCATCAAAATATTGAGCAATTTAATGATTTTAAAAATTTAAAATTCAATTGCGCCACTGAGCAATTTAGTGATTTCAAGAATTTAAAATTCAATTGCGCCACTTGGACGCATAGATGTTTCATGAAACTGATCCTGTATGAAGAAGTTAGAATTCCGCGTTCAAAGAGATTTCGCCCTAATCCGACACTTTTATAAAATGGGCTGTGGAAGCGATTGGGCATCAAAATATTGAGCAATTTAATGTTTTTAAGAATTTAAAATTCAATTGCGCCACTTGGACGCATAGATGTTTCATGAAACTGATCCTGTATGAAGAAGTTAGTGTTCCGCGGCCAAAGAGATTTCGCCCTAATCCGACACTTTTATAAAAATGGGCTGTGGAAGCGATTCGGCATCAAAATATTGAGCAATTTAATGTTTTTAAGAATTTAAAATTCAATTGCGCCACTTGGACGCATAAAAGTTTCATGAAACTGATCCTGTATGAAGAAGTTAGTATTCCGCGTCCAAAGAAATTTCGCCCTAATCCGACACTTTTATAAAATGGGCTGTGGAAGCGATTGGGCATCAACATATTGAGCAATTTAATGATTTTAAGAATTTAAAATTCAATTGCGCCACTTGGACGCATAAAAGTTTCATGAAACTGATCCTGTATGAAGAAGTTAGTGTTCCGCGTCCAAAGAAATTTCGCCCTAATCCGACACTTTTATAAAATGGGCTGTGGAAGCCATTGGGCATCAACATATTGAGCAATTTAATGATTTCAAGAATTTAAAATTCAATTGCGCCACTTGGAAGCATAGAAGTTTCATGAAACTGATCCTGTATGAAGAAGATAGTGTTCCGCGTCCAAAGAGATTTCGCCCTAATCCGACACTTTTATAAAATGGGCTGTGGAAGCGATTGAGCATCAAAAGATTGAGCAATTTAATGATTTTAAGAATTTAAAATTCAATTGCGCCACTTGGACGCATAAAAGTTTCATGAAACTGATCCTGTATGAAGAAGTTAGTGTTCCGCGTCCAAAGAAATTTCGCCCTAATCCGACACTTTTATAAAATGGGCTGTGGAAGCGATTGGGCATCAACATATTGAGCAATTTAATGATTTTAAGAATTTAAAATTCAATTGCGCCACTTGGAAGCATAGAAGTTTCATGAAACTGATCCTGTATGAAGAAGATAGTGTTCCGCGGCCAAAGAGATTTCGCCCTAATCCGACACTTTTATAAAATGGGCTGTGGAAGCGATTGAGCATCAAAAGATTGAGCAATTTAATGATTTTCAGAAATTTATATTTAATTACGTCACTACGTTACTTTAGATTTCGATTGTTATATCGTGATAGTTTTTGTAGTATTGCCTGAAGCGTATATTTGATTTTTGTGGGATGAATGTCTGGGATAACTTTTTTTACCTCAAATATTCAAAGGATTGATTCATATCTACAGGCAAGCACACTAACACCAATTCAAGAAGTGTGGAATTCTGACAGAATACCACAAAAATGGCAAGAAGGCTGGAGAATTACAATCCCCAAGCAAGGTGACCTGAGAGAATGCAAGAACTGGAAAAGTATCTCTTTTCTCAACACAAACAATAAAGTACAGATACTCGCAATGATCAGCAGAATCTCACCTACGATCAATGCAAAATTAAGAAACGAACGACAAACGACTTTAGACAATGAACAATCTAATTAATGGGAATTCACAACTCTGCCTGCTCTTCGTTGATTTCAATATGGCATGGCGGACACTTTGTGAAATGGGTATCCCAAAGAAATTTGGTTGAACTTCATACAAGAAATGTATCTGGATGCTGAAAATCGATTTCAATATAAAAAGACAAACTAAGTGAAAAATTCTATAACAATCGAGGACAAGGTTGCGTACTCTCCCATTGCTTGCGTTGGATGACACGTCCCCTAATGGCATATACAATGGGGATGTGGTTAGCGTCACAACTATTTTAAGGAATTATCTCCCCATTCGGGAAGGCCACTAAATAACTTAAACGACCTCAGCAACCAAACAAGACAATTCGTTTTTCTAACAGTGAATGGGCTAGGAGTGACCATAAAATATCTAAAGCCTTTGCTGATCACCTAGAAAGTGTATTCACTCTAAACCTTGGATTATCGATGGTTCAAACAGAAAATGTAACAATCAGACCTGTGACGAAAATCAAGATAAAGAAACCACTAGTAAAGTTTATTTTTGCACATCAAACTCAATTAAAGAAAGCCCCTGCTTGAGTGTGCCTTTGGACGACTAGCTCAAATATTCAATTCAATTTACGAATCGAGATAAATCTCTGAGTGCTGAAAATTGTCAACTATAAAAATGTTCCCGAAACCTGGCAAGGATCCTACCAAAGTCTCGTCATATAGACCAATAAGCCTACTACCAATCATCTCGAAAGTATTCGAGAAAACTATTATCGAAAATATTCAGAGCTATTTCAGAGCCGAGTACGGAACCATTGAGCAAGTGCACCGAGTAGCTAGAGAAATAAGGAGAACTTACGAATAGAAAAATACTGCTCCGCCGCCTTCTTGGATGTTGCCCAAGCATTCGATAAAGTTTGGCACGAGGGTCTGCTTCATAAAATTAATATTAAATTTCCAGAAATTTACCAACTTACGAGTATAAAGTCGTATTTTTTAAATCGCAGATATTATGTCAAATACAATACCTCTAAATCAGGCGAGAAAAATATTTTGGCTGAAGTATCACAAGATAGTGTGCTTGGCTCAACGTTATATTTAATTTTCATTTCAGATTTTCCAACGACTTCAAAAACTATGACGTCAACTTTCGCAGATGATACGGCAATCGTATGTAGCCATAAAAATCCACAAACGCCATCCAAAACTCTGCAACAACATATTTATAACATTGAAATAAGTCTAAATAAATGGAAGATAAAGGTCAATGAAGAGAAATCGACCCACGTCCGCCTGTCACAATGAACGGAATACAAATCCCTCAATCAAATGGAGCAAAATATTTAGGCGCCTATCCGGACCGACGGTTAACTTGGTGAAAACATATTGAAATGAAACGAGCCCATATCAAACTAAAAATTGATAAAATGCACTGGCTGATGGGGAAATATTCAGCCATTTACCTAGAATAAAAATTTCTCCTGTATAACACAATGATTAAACCATTTTGGTCGTATGGTGTCAATTGTTCAACGAACACAGTCAAGAATTCTCAGAATGATTACAGGAGCATTCCTTAGCATCATAACTATCAAATACGAATTATAAAAGATGCGGATCAGCGCCATGTTGGCTTCTACAAAAGATGCAATAGATGCAACTCCGAGTTACTTAGACATCTCTACGATGCCTTGTCAATGGCCTTCGAATGGTTGAATTTTCAAATTTTTCGATTTTTTTTGACTCCAACATAGAAAATTTATGCATCGACGGGTCGCATAAATATGTTGGCTTCTACAAAAGATGCAATAGGGTCAGTAATACACGATAGCTTTGATTTAATTAGACATCTCTACGATGCCTTGTCATTGACAATCGAAGCGTCTTTACACTTTCTACTGTGGTAAAATTTTAAAATTAAAAAAAATGTATGACTGCCCCATCGTATAAATAAGTTAGGTCCTAGAAATCATAAGGAATGGTTATGGCACATGGTTCGGCACATTAGCTTGCCATTGTGAACTTATTTTTTAACAATTTATTTCGTTTTGCATAACACGTTTTTCTTATAGTGAAGATTTACACTTGTTGGGCTGTTGTAAAATTTTTTGTCATTTATAGTTTGTCAGAAACTTCACTATAGTATAAGAAGTAGATGATGCTCCCGCAAATTTGCATGATTACCTTAGTGATTAAGATTTGATAAATTATTGTTATTTTATTCAATAAATAAATAAAATTGATAACAAAAAAAAATTTAGTCCAAATGTCACATTGACAAATTGTGTTAAAAATTGCATTTTAGCGCAAATAATTTTTAAAATATCTTCATAGCACGCTGGGCATACAACGAAGCCCGTTTAATTCTTTCTCATTAAAAAAAAATATTTACAAACGATGTACATTTATAAGAACAACAATATATACGAGAATTACAAATTTGCATAACGCAGTAATCCAAAAAGGAAATTGCCATCAACTCTGTATAATGTACCCGTGCACTCGTATACCTCCTCGCTCGTACAAGCTAATAAAAATTGGAATTACGCGTAGACACACCTTTTCGTTTCTTTAATGATAATTTAATTGACTTCAACTTAAAATATAATATTGTAAATGTTATGATGATGATCATGATCAATTGTAGATGGGATGATGATGTTGTATTGTGATGTGATCATGATGATGATAAGATATTTTATGATTATTATTATGATTACCGCAATCCGATCGTCCCGTATATACATGAGACGCTTAAGTGCCTTGTTGTTGTGTGTCAATTGTTATTATCGCGCTCTCGATGTCATTCAATATTGTCTTTAAGCAAAATTATTTTATATAGCGTGTAAATTATCCTAGGTAGATATGTACGCGTAGATGAACAAGAGTGTGTCTGCCACCGTATCGCGATAAGAAAGTTATGAATATAAAATTATGATATTTATTGCTTATAATTAGCGTCCAATTATTATGTTTAACATTTTTCAATTTGATCGCTTTTTTATTTACTTACGTACATTTTTTTTAAAAAGAAATATTAATTGATATTGATTGATATATTTGCGGTGAATTGCGGTTTTCTGAATTATTATCTCAAAATTGTTTTACTTAATTCACTGTAACAGACATGCTGACCAAAAATTACCTCGCGTACGTGCATTTAAAAAAAAGTATTGATACTTGTCACCTGTTAGCTTGTTTATATCATACAGAGGGCCACAAATTAAATCCTATCGAAATTTGCATCGCCATTTGTTTTGACGAAGGTGCATGCATGTACAAAAGACCAACAATATTTTGAAAATATTGTGACAGGTCCGTAACAAATTTTAATACAATTTTTTCAAAATAAATTTGTTTCCTAGTTTGGGTACAGTGTTGTTGCTATTTTTAGTGGCCTAAGGATGGATAATATTATTAGTTTCACCAAATGAGAAAACTATTAAGGTACAAAAAGGTAAATAGGTATATCTTTAACGCCTTCATTGTGTTCGCCTTAGTATAAAAGGATTTGGTACTATGTTCTCACCAAATAATAGTGGATTAGAGCGGGACGAGATTATTTTCTAATCTTACCTAAATGTTTGCAAAATAAATGGATTTATATAGTTTGGGACGCACGCACCCTTCAGGTGGCCTAAGTCAAATTGTTATGCTATAGGGATATTCGAATTTAATTATTTTCAAGTTAGTTCTGGTTTCTATTGGTCACATTTTTAAATTTCTATTCAAAATTTTTAGAGGTCAGGCAATCAATTTTCGAGAGGAAAGATACAAATCAATTAACGTATGGTATTTTAAAGGATAAAGTAAGTAAAGTTTGTATACTTTTTTAACAGTTTCCTTTCAATTTTGCAAACCTATATAGGTCTAAATTTATTGTTGAGATTACTTATGCCAAGTGAACCACATTATCTGAACTGATTGTTTGATTCTCCAAAATGTGATCAATTGTCATACTATAACTGGAACAGCACATTTCACTTCTAGCGACGAATATTTTTAAAACACGTAAGGAGTAGCTTGTTGACATTATATTGGTTGGGTTTATTATGGGTTTCTTATCTTGCCAGATCCCGTGCTCGAGTTATCCAGAATTTGTGCCGAGCCAGACCAACCAATATGCCATATCTTGTCACTTGCTTCACCCCGAATATCATCATGCCATTACGATCCTTTTTATAATAAGCGATAGCCCACTTAAAGAATTAAATACTCTTCTGGCCTCCAAAAATAGGGTCCTTTTGTTGTGATCATCTCTATCTGCAAGGCACACTAATAAACCGAATCCATCCTAATTGCGGTTCCATTTTAAACCAAACAACTTTTTGTTTGCATCTTTAGATATTGATTTTTTGTCAACTGTACTTTGAAATATTAACTTGCTTTCCATTAAAAAAACAACTGGTGGTAGCCCGTTTTCTCAATTTAAAACCAGATGGTTTAAGCATGTTGACGGTATCTTGTTGCTTTTCAACCCCAAGTTGCTACCTCATTAGCTACTGTCTTCAAATCGCCCTCATACATATCACTTTGACTAGGTGCGGTAGCTCCGGGATACTTAGCTCTACTTTCTTCGGTTTCTTGACTTATCAAGATTTACATCTTGTGACTATGAATGATGCCAGAGCAGTGACATAACTTTGTATTTTAGAGCATATTGATTAAATGGCAGGTATATATCATCTCAGTATGTTTCTCGGCACCTGAAGTGACAAAACGGTAGATGCGAAAACGTAATAGAAATATCTAGCATCGACCGGTGTGAAGTTTTCAACATTTATGAAAATTGTAGCTACACAAATTAACAAAAAACAAAAATGTGGATACACAATTTAACAAAAAGTGTAGAATTACACAAAAAAAATTATGGCAGGGTTGAATTTGTTATAATTTCCACTAAATATAAACTAATCTAATCCGCGGCATATCACTGCGACCTTCGGGGATTTTTTTTTTGTTTAGTGTAAATGGAAATAATAATGTAAAAAGTGTAAAGCGGGACTCGTGGGTGTTTACGGGTAATTAACACTTAATTCTAGAGATGACACCACAAATCTGAGTATACTGGCATTTCGGGGACAAATTGTAGCGAGTGTCCCCGAAATGCGAGTATAATCAGATTTGTGGTGTCATGTCTAGAATTAAGTGTTAATGGCCCTTAAACACCCACAAGACCTGTGGCGTTTAAACATGTGGCGAACATTGACAAATTGGAAGGTGGTGAAAATTGGTTAACTTATACAGATGCGCCAAGTTCTAGAGGCCAGTGAATTGTTCGACCCAGTGAAAAGCATCGATCAAAAACTAAAGATTGCTACATTTTTTTAAAGCTGCCTTTGGCTTTATTCTTGAATCTTTCTTATCTTGGGAAACTCACAAGTTGTTTTCAAATCTTACAAGCCAATTAAACGAGAAAATTTTTTAAGTCTTAACCTATGTTAGTATTAAAATGCACTATTTGGTTTGTTGTTTATTTGAATTAGTTAGCTAGATCTAAGAGATCTGTTCTTTTACGGCGCTGTTAATGTTTTGGAATGTAGTCCTAACTTAGTTTGGCATTTTCTGCTGTACTGCTGTATTATATCTGCCACTGTTTCGATGTTGTGATTACGGTGTATGTTTTTGTTACGTATGTACCAAGGTGCGTTTACCATTTTTCGTTGCATTTTTATTATATTTGAGGCACAGGCTGAGCCCCACAAATGTATTCCGTAAGTCCAGATTGGTTTTAGTACCATTTTATACAACAACACTTTACAGTCTAGAGTTAATTTGGAATGTTTTTCGATTAACCAATTTATTTGATCACTTTTGATATTGATTTGTTTTCGCTTTGTTTCGATATGCTTCTTCCATCTCAATCTTCTATCTAGATGTAGACTTAGGTATTTAATGGTTTTGCATTGGGGTAGATTGATGTTATTTAACTTCATCGGAGGGCAGCATTTTTTACCGAGAGTGAATGTAACGTGTGCTGATTTCTGCTCGTTTGCTCTTATTTTCCATTTTGAAAGCCATTTACTGATTTCTTCTAAGTATTCTTGCAGGACTCCGGTTTAGCAACATTAAGGCTGGGCCTTAATGTTATGTGCAAAGCCTTCATGCCATAGTTTATCGCAAGCTTGGTCGATGACTAAAAATGATGCAGAGCAGTACTTTTTTTGTTCAAATGAGTTTCTAATTTCTGATACTGGTGCTCCGGTTTAATACTTTGCTCTTACAGAATCGGTTTAAGCTGCTCTTAAAGCTTTGACGGAGTTGGCAGTAAACTGATTGGACGATACGAGTCTACTTTTGTTTCATCTTTACCTGGTTTATATATCATTATGATCTGTGAAATTTTCCCAGTTTGAGGAAAATACCCAGCTTTCATTGCAGCATTGAAAATGTACGAGTATGTTATTAATTTGATGCATATACCTGGATGTTTTATAAGTATTTTACCAATACTAAGATCATGACCAGGTGCCTTTTTGGGGTTTATATGTTCGCTGATCACTGTTTTTAATTCACGCCATTTATATTTAATAGGTTGAAATTTTGAAGCTCCCACTTCTTCATGCAGCAATTCCGAGTGTCCATTATTTCAATGGGCAAACGCCCAGTTTTCATCGGGAAGGCGAATCGGAGGACATAATTGTGTAGGCCGTTTCAGGTTTTGGTGGCGTCCCACAGTGAGTAATCTGTTGCTTCTGATGCTGGAAGCTTACTTAGATTATATTGAATCCCCTCATCATGTTCTTTTGTTAGTGCTGCTTTCATGTTTTTGATAGCTTTATTTAATTTTAATTTAAGTCCAGGTGATCTATGTAACTGTCATTTCCCGCGCAGTATGCTTTTGCTCTTTAAGAGCTGTTGAATATTCTGTAACGCTTAGTGCATTTTCACTTTAGAACTGTTGCATGTATAGCATCCTTCGCTGCTCGCTCTAATGTCTTCGTTAGATGTTGTACTGCTTCATCAATCTCAGATTTCGTTTTAAGTTATTAAAACTTAATGTTATTAAAACCGGGGAGTGGTCAGATGATAGTTCGTAGCATGTTTTGGCCGTAACATAAGTTCTAGAAATCTGCCGCCCGAAACATGATCTAGTTTTCCTTCCTGCATACATTCCCACAGTTGTTTACCTTTTGGTAATGTTAATCGAGAGCCTCATTGGATGTGTTTGGAGTTAAAATCTCCTCCTGCAAGGAATTTATTTCCTAAGGCTTTAAAATAATTTGCAAATTACAGACCAAATGGCATAGTGGTTAAAGCTTTGGCGTTTGGATGGGGAGGTACCGGGTTTGAATCCCGATAGGGGCTGGATGAAAAGGGAATTTTCATCAACAAATTACGATTTGGGATAAGAAGGAACACATTTATGACCCCCTGTCGGAGTGCAGGGCTCACGGGCCGACCCATCTTCTATGCCAGTATAGGTTGGCATGGAGCTATGCAATGTGCAGATGGTAATAAAATCGGACCTATATCCGTACGTCCTCGAATTGGCCAATACAGGCATAAAGGTAAAAACGTAAATAAGCGAACCGCGAAAGAGTAGGGAGAGCTTCGGCCCCCCCTGAACAGATCAGGGAAACTAAAAAATAAAAATAAAAAAAAATAAAAATTTGCAAATTGTTGCTCTCGGTATATTAATATTTCGGTGAACAGTAAGCTGCAGATATGGTACATGCACCGGACCAGTTTTCTAAGCAGATACTAGTTGCCTGTATGTGTTTCTCGCGATATTTTTCCAGTTCAACGTGTCTTATTATATCTCTAATAATAATTGCTGATCTTTACGAGGTTTCCCGTTAGAAATGCTGTACTTCTAATTTACAAAGCTAATTTAAGTTCAATCATCTTATATTTGGATTGTTCGTTAACAGTTGCATCAGAGTAGTCATGTTTTACAGCATGAGTCCCATATTTGCTTCCAGAATTTGCATAAATTTGTTCATTGTTTCGTTGAGGGTATTTATCATTTTGTAGATTCCCTGATCATCATTCTGATGTTTATTTGCTTTATTTCGCACGTTACCCGCAGCCACCTCTGAGTATAATGTTTCTGTGTTAATGGTTGCAGAAATAATTTTCTCATTGTTTGAGCGTTTATGTATTTGAATTGATAGCTCGTTGCTCACTTCGTTGCCTTGGTGTCATTTTTTCCTTAACTCCTTATACACAATGCATCCTCTGTAATTACAGTGGTATGGTTTCCCCACAATTGCTGCACTTCTCTAATTCACGTTTGGTTTTGTCTAAAACAGACTGGCTAGTTTTGTGCATGTTGTCGCATATCATGCAGACAGCTGGTAGTTTGCAATAGTGTCGAGAATACCCAAATTCTTGGCAATTGGTACCACGCTCTATACAATAGATACCTCTCATGTCGTAGATTTCGTGTGTCCCTTTGGTTTTTGCTGCTTCAGGTACCAGCTCAAATTTGAACATTGGTTGGGGGATTTTCTCACGATTAATAATGTTGATAATGCTTCTTATATTGAAGCCCTTAGCAGTGAGTTGCTCACGTATCTCTTGTGGTGATACAGATGACTTGATTACTTTTATTGCTACAGTTAGTCCCCTCAAACTTTTCAATCTGTATGCGTAAAAGTATTTATTAGCTGCTTCTAAGATGGCAATAATTGAAGATATGGAAACCGAATAATTCCAAGAGAAGAGTTACAATTTCGAGGGCGTACAAATGCAGTCATTGCTGTAACCGTAATTGTGACTCGGCAGCTTCGATATGGGCGACGCACGAAAGTACCGAAAAATCACAAAGGAGCCGAGCGATAATATTGCAACGGGTATATCAAAGTTCATGAAAGTTGCGCAGTAATTAAATTTTCAAGGATGAGGGGCTTCCGTCCCGATGGTTATGACGAACATTTCAACGCTTTTGCCAGTTGAATATAAGCATTTTCAGTATGCATCGGTATCAAGTCAAAAGGAAATTGTTTTTGTTGTGGTAAGAGTGGTATTTGGAAGACACATAAAAATGTTTTAGAAGCTGCATTTCTCTGCCATAGCTCGACATCAACTGGATACAAGAACACTCGGGAGATAGTGACTATGTGTATCATAGACTTGATTTAATTTGATTTGAAAATTTGTTAATTTATTTTGAAAAATTGTTAAACCCAATTAAATATTTGTTAATTTGGTTTAACAATTCCTAAGTTTGTTTGAAAAATAGTTAACTTGACCTGAAAAAGGTATATTCGAAGTTAACCCAGAATTTCATTCTAGAAAAATAAAAAACGGGTAAAACACTAAAACTGCAATGCTATCCCAGGTCAGAATTAAATATAGCAATTTCGATCAAACTCGTTGGTTTATTTTAGCCCCAAACTTGAATTCAAATTTTAAATATTAAAATCAAATTAAAAAATTAAATATCAAACCAATTTCGCTTTTTTCAACGGTTTGATGATTTTAATCCCAGCGGTTTCAATTTTATATCAATAATAACGAAGAGCTATTCATCGTGCTCTAAATAATCTGCTCAATAAAAGGCAATTAAAGAAATTAATTCGACCTGGTCTGTCCTGTTGTATCGAAGGCGATGAACGGAATATGTTTTATTCGATACGGGGTCACACTACCCGGCTCTAATTTTAATTTCAACCCGTTTGGTTTGTTGTGAACAGAGCTACGATGATTTGGGTCGGTGTGGTATCGAGGACAGGGGAACCACGATCAAGAAGTAACTCATAATGAGAGGCAAAAGAACTCATGATAAACAAACACATCATCGTTAACGGAACTCACTTTAAACAAAAAATCCATCGTGAAAAGCAATCCAACTTACATTTGAGACGCTCTGTTCACAACATGTTAACCGAGCTGAAATTAAAACTAGATCTAGTCAATAAAACCCCGCCTTAAATAGAATACGTTTCGTTACTGACCTCCGTATCGAATCGGTACATAACATGTCAAATCTCTTTTGATATTATAGAAACTCTATACCCCATGCCCTAAACCATCTGTTCACAACATGCAAACCAGTTTGAAATTTAAATTAGAGCAGTCAAGGCGGAACCGTGTCGAATAGAACACATTCCGTTTCGGCCTCCGATACAAAAAAACATATCCGGCCGAACCCCTTTAGATATTATATGTAGTATCTCGATATCACCTTGAGATTTGAGTCACAATAACTTTATTCCCAACGTGCAAATCGGTTTGAAATTAAATCTAGAGCTAGTCAATGGCAGCTCCAGCCGAATAAAGTACATTCCGTTACTGATATAAGAATACATAACGATATACCGCACTGACCCAAACCATCATAACTCTGTTTACAACATGCAAATCGGTTTGAAATTAAATCTAGAGCTAGACGACCCATTGTCACATAGAACATATTTTGTTACTGGCCTCCGATATACCACACCAAGACCCACATTCATGAGCAAATTTTGAACGGAAAGCGGATCAACCATTACTCTTAAAATATTATAGAAATTGCCTTGTGAGGATGTTTGAAAATATTTTCCAATTCGTTTAAATATTCCGGCCGTATTTCATAATTCTGCCCCAGATATCTATAAACTTTGCTTGAATTTTCTGATTCAAAATTAGTCGATAATACAATAAAGAACTGAGGAAATGATTTGATTGCCCTCGAGATTTTTTCCAATTTACCATTCGCTATATCGCGTGGTCCCATGCAGACTCAATTACTGTGTCCTCTCTACAGGCCGTAAACCCTTTCTACGGGAACTTCATACTTAAAGCTTTTCTCATAAATTGAGAGATCGCAGTGACTTTTGGCTGAAATCAAACTACCGCAAGTGGAAGCCTTCATAAAAGCCTTTTCGTTTTTTGCAAATATTTTGAAATGAATATCGGTTCAGATCAGTTTTCACGATTTTTGACAAAAATTGTTTTTAATAAAAATTAGGACTCTATGCAGCACAGACGGATTGTTAGATCGGTGTAGCTAACTTGCTTTTTTCATAAATTGGGGGTTCCCAGTGCTGTGTAGCCTAAATCGGTCCACCGGAAGTGACAGCCTTCATAGAAGCTTTTTTGTATATTTTGGTATACTTTCAGATCATTTTTCAAATTCTACCGGACATGACGAGTTGTTTAGCCAACATTCGGAACCTTTACAGCCTAGGCAGAGTACTATTCGGAATGAAACTTCATGCATACGGTTTTAGATCCTAATGAGATTTGGTGTAAATTTGTCGAATTGAAAAAAATTGACAAATATATTTCGGTAAGTAAGTAAGTTTAATTGAAGAAGTAAGTTTAAGTGGGGAGTATTCAAGATTTCGGGGGCGCGTAGCATAGAGATATAATGAGACAACATCATCATCGACGTCAACCAACAGTTGCTTCGGTTACAGCATACGGAAACGGGAAAACGAAATCATCGCCCTCTCGGCATGTCAGTATGCATCATCAAGAAACAGTGTGCTCTTTCCAGCAAACCCCGACCCTGGCTAGAATTTAATGAACTTATCAACCATTAATCTGAAAATAAATTTGATAATGTAACCTAGCGCCAGCGAAATAAAAATAAAATAAAAGTATTCGGGCTCTACGCAAAGAAATTGTGAAAATCCACCACCGAAATGGTGAGATTTTTGCAGAGACGGTTCGATAATTTCGTGCATTTCAAGGTCACCATAACGCAACTTCTCGCCGTACAGTGGTTCGATTAATCGATAAGTTTCAGGCGATCAGGTCAGATAAAATTCCGAAAAGACTTGTCGGTGTTCATGCAGCTCGATCTAATGAAAACATTGCAGCAAGTTAGTGAGAGTGTTGACCAAAATCCTTACACAGTTGTCAGTGAATTTTGACTAAACATCTGCATTGGCGTGCTTGCGACCATGCGCAGATTATACAGCAGAACGTTCACAGAATGGATCTTACAGCAACAACAAGTGAATGGTGGTTTTTCGAAAAAGATCAACTTCTCCGATGAGGCGCATTTTAAACTTGATGAGAATTCAATAGTGATCTGTTTGGTGCCCGTTCTGGGCTGGCAGGTGATTTCACCGTTCTTCATCGAGAATGCGGCTGGCAATGCGGTCACCGTCAACGCCGTTCGGTACCGTGATTTGATAAACAATTTCTTCTGCCATCGTTTTACTGAAATGGGTCTCGAAGACATGTGGTTTCAACAGATCGACACCACACAGCGAAAGAAACAATGGAATTTTTGGAGAAAAAATTTGAAAGAGGAGTTATCTCGCGCCACGGCGATGTGAATTGATCGCCAAGACCATGCGTTTGGCCGTCGTTGGATTGTTTGCTTTGGGGTTTTTTTGAAACGAAAGGTGTATGCCAATGGTCCAAGAACGCTGTTAATGAAGTTGAGCTGGCACTATGTTAAAAGTATCAACCAGTATCCATGTCGGATATTGTGTCAATACGTAATTTGGCGGTCTTAACGGGACACCCTTTATATATTCGTGTAAAAAAAGTCTGGTCTTGGCCACAACATATTCTCCCCTCCATTTTTAAAATGACCTGACATGGTCAACAAGTGAGAAATGGATGGAAAACTTTGGGTTTTCTGTCACCACTTTAACATTAACCCGATAATCTGAATATACCACTTCAACCCATTATCCTCACTGGGCTAGCAAAGGGAATGCTAACCTTCCATCCACGCAACCTAATGATACGCACAGAATTACATTTTCAGTTTAAGTGAATATGCAAAGCATCAATTAAAGTATTCTTCGCGACTACGATAAATAAATCGAAGGATCACACGTTTAAATATATTGGAATTGACTTGCGACAAGACAAATGGTTTCACATGGACAATGGTATGCTGCTCTTTCAAGAATCGGGAGTTACGAAAATCATTTTATTCTTAAACCCAACGGGTATAAAACATGAACATTGTGTATTCAGACGTTTCGAGAATAAACTTTGAATGAATCTGATTATAGTGAATGGAACTGAGTGGCGAAATGTGCCAATGAGCGCGCAACGAAGTGTGCAGCGCTCACTACTCTGATGGAGCGAGTTTGAAACTTTGCTGACAGAAATTTATTAATTGTTTATGAGAAGTCGAGAACAACATTCAATTACTCCAATTCAATTCAAACAAGCAAATTAATAAACTCTTCAAAATATGCCTTGCCCGTTCTGCTGTGAGTTTGAGTCTATTATCTGCCATTCTTTTTACAAAATACCAAATTAAAAGGTGCAGCATCTTTTGGTTTGTTGTTTAACTAGTGGTTATTTTGACGCTTTGAGAACTATCTCTCAATGTCATCTCTCAAATGACAGAAATTCAGTATTATTTTAGTGGCAAGCGAAATGAGTCGATATACGTATAATTAACGTTGGGAAATTTTGAAAACTTAGTTCTAAAGCAGTAAGTCAGTTGCCGGAATTTGCGTACAATATTTGGTTGAAATTAAACACCAACTGTGAACAGTTTGAGGAAATTCTTGAATAAAATTCACACGTTTCTCATTACCGCACAGCTCGTTCGATGGAAAATATTGCAGCTGTAGCTGAAAGTTTGTGTCAAAATCTGAGTACCTCAACTCGCCACCGTTCACAAGAATTGAACATCAGCGATAGGACTTTGCTTAAAATTTTACAGAAAGACTTGGATATGAAGGCCTATAAAAAGTCCAATTGGTTCAAAATCTTCTCCGACGAAGCTCTTTTTCACCTCGGCAGTTATGTTAACAAGCAAAATTGCCATATTGAGAGTTCAGGCTTCATAGGTTCATTTTTCTTCGAAAATAAGCAAGGAGCCGCACTAATAGTCAATCGCAACCATTCTCGAGCCATGTTAACTGATTTTTTATTCCCTATAATTAAAGAGAAAGATTTGGCCATGTTTCAACAGAACGAAGCCACTGCTAACATCGCATTATCAACCAAAATGGCGATGTTAACTGGCAACTGAAAGACACAAATGAATTGACTATCGGTGAAGTAGAGGCTCAAACGATTAAAAATGTACTGTAAAATTGGGTCGACAAAATGGAATACTGCAGATCCTTCCGAGGCAGTCATTTGAATGAAATAATATTCCATCATTACTCGGAAGGTTTATCTTCTACAATAAAGTCAAGGGTGTTTCACAATTTTAAATTAAAATAGAACAAAGAAAAACATTTCGAATATCAGTGAAACTAGCTTCATTGGATAGATAATTTTATGCCATTAATGCTTGAATATGATTTCGGCCATGTGGCCGCCCCAACTGGCGCGTACATGGCGTAATCTGGAGGTACAATTTTCGATCACCTTTTGCAGCCGTCTCTCGCTCATAAATGACTAGACAAGTGACTTAACATATCCCGAAAGAAAATAATCTAATGGAGTTAGATCATACGATCTCGATGGCCAATTAACAGGACCAATACGAGAAATTAGTCTTTCATCAAATTTTTCTTTGAGTTATATACAAAATTTTTAACGCAAGCTGGATAAAGCTGCAATAAAGTCGGATTGATCCAGTGCTTTCGCTTTTGGTAAACAAGATAAAAAAAATCTGAATTGCATCCACCAAATCTGGTTTCAGCTGGTTACCAATTTGTTTGAATTATAGGCGTACGTATGCGTCGCTTTGATCGGTTGCGCATGTCCGTTGGGATGGGGAGCGGCGCTATTTATTTTTGAATTCCAAAATTCGAATATTTTCTGATAAAATACGATTCACTATCCGAGCTCACTGTACCCGTTCTTTTAAAACAACATGTTAGGGAGGGTATTTCATAGATGAAGGACACTCATATGATGAGTTACTTGAAATCAACACTTAATGATCATATGGGTGTACTAACATGTCGTTTTAAAATATCTGGTGGACCAGAAACCCTATACGAACATACCGCTATTCAACATCTATAAAACACTTTGTTATTTTAGATTAATATGTTAACTTGCAACTCGTAATAAAGTATTTAAATTGATCGGATAACTGAATCTCGCTATGGTTTAAAACTATTTTGTGGGATGTTGTTTTAGTGTCGTTATAGTTTTCTCTGGGATGATAAATGTTGTATGGTAGAAATCTTGGGCTGACCGTAATATCCTGGGGTGGAACAACTGTCGCGACAAGGGATCAAAGCTGGGCTAACTTTATATACGTCCAAGGGATGTTTTGTGTCATAAACTTCGTATCCATTAATTCCGAAATTATGTTTGTGTGGGTTTCAGGAACTAACATAAGATACATTTCGTGTTTTGCTGGAAAGTATTCTAATTCGAGTTTGTGTTGGCCTATACCGTTTGCGTGCCAGTGGCATATCTTCAGATAATTTATCATAGAGACATTCTAGTTTCTGGATGATAATGGTTAGACTTTGTAGCACATTGTGCATTGGTTGATTCAGCATTTGAGGATTCACATGGCCGAAGGAGATTTATGTGACATATGCAAAGGTATATTATTCTGCGCATCCGATGTAGTTTTATACTGCCTCCTGGGACGTGACAGTTGACTATTATGTCTACAGTTCTTTGGTTTTGGACAACTTTAGGTTTGGTGTAGTTCAGATTAAGTTCTTGGCAGTTTAAACACTATATTGGTCCGATCTGTTTCTTTGGTTCTTCAAGAATTATGCTTCTGTGGCTTCTCCCTTTTTCAAAATGCTTTCGGATGGATCCAGTTCAACTTTGCCCATTGGTTAGAAATGACAAAATTCTTTATCAAGCCTGTCCTGTTCTATACTGAAACGAATATTTGTGTGTTTTGCCACACAGAGACACGCTTCATTCATATACAGAACCTCAAGGAAACCAACCATAATGGATACTTAAAAGGGCACAACCATCCGCGAAAGTGACAGCACAAATATAATTTACCAAAAACGCCTAATAATTTTCGTAATCGTTTTCAATGCAATTTTTACACAAGAATGAGAAATAATTCATGACGATTAATTCAATAAACTAAATCCTAAAGCAAACTATTAATAAATCAATCAAACACAACACACCACCAATATGTACGCGATATGTTGCTTTGCTGCACATTATTTATGATATTGTTATTGAAATTCTCATGATTACAAAGCTTTGGAAATTTTAAAATTTGTATGTACAATGAAAGCAAAACGATATAAGTACAAATTATCCAATCAAAATAAATAATTTATCAATTTTATAATAATTTGTTGCTTATAAAAAAAAATTAAATTTTCCATCCTCGATATATAATTATGACATGTTGTTAATGTAACATGACATATGACATGCCATCTAATGTATTTTATATAAATTACTATTTACGAATTCTTTTACATAATACTTTTCTAACCACAAGAAATTTAATCATTTACTCCATTTACAATACACCTAAGTAACAGACAGCTCTAGAGGTGAATGAATCACGTAAGTGTAATTTGTCTTGTGGAGGTTTAAAGATTTTCTTGCTCGTATGTCAAAGGAACGCAACAATTTAGAAATAATATTTATGTTATAGGCCATTATTGTTTTTTAATTATACGTAAAAATATTATTAAATATGAGAACCACGAATGTTAGAAAATTAGATGATGAACGGTTATTTATGTTATATGTGGTTAAGTCGCGATTGCGTGAAAATGGGAATGTCATGTTTATGATTAGTTCGTTATGTACTATAACGACTTGCTACTATTATAAGCTCGTTAAAAGTACGGCTTTGTTTATGGTAAAGACTGTCGCGTAATCTGGTCTTACAACAAAAAGTTTGACCCAATTAGGAAGTCAACTAATGTACCCTTAATATCTTGGCACGGTGCGAAAAGGCCTTTTAATGTAATTTTGAAAACTGAATGGATTACAAAAACAAAAATTATGACTAATTTAGAACCAACCATGTTAATCCGTGTAGTTGGTCCTAAATCTTCAAAACTATTAATGTGTAAAATATAATAATTAAATGATTAGAGAGTGCTTTGGACTGAAACCTTACGATGTAGAAAAATCCTCTCAAATCGAACAAGACACGAGAAATGTAAAAAAATCGGAAATTTTCAGTAAAAAAATTCGGACAATATGCTCGGTTGGTGTAGAAGTTTAATTGTTTGTTGTCACCGGGTGGTCTTTGGACCTTTAGTTGATTTGAAAACAAATAAAGCCAATTTATGGATGAAAAAAGTGCAATGTAATTTGGTGGTATTTCATTAGTAAACAACGCCAGAGCGTTAAATTTATGAACTAAAGTGGAATAATCAAAATTGTTGTTTGACTCAGCCTTTCAAACGATACACCACACGAGTATACAGAAATAGCAAAAAAGACTGTAAACCCGTATCGTGGTGTTGGGTGGTTTTTATAAAAAATAGCCATTCTCGATTTATCATCGGGACGGACATCCAGGCAACCGTTCTGAGCTGTGAGCCTTCAGCCTTCAAAACGTCGGAACATTTGTCATTTGTCATAAAATTATTTAGAATTTAAATTACGCAATATCACAATAAATTCGTAGCTTCATTGTGCGTTACTCGAGTAGCCGATGCGTTACTCTAGTTCTGAACTGATCGTGCAAAATTCCATAATTTAAGGCGATATACTGGTCTTCTAGTCTAGTTCATCTATCCATCTATCGATCTAAAGGAAACAATTTTACTCGTCAAAAAATAACAAGGTCGAATAACAGATTATGCTGATTGAGGGAATTCTTACTACTCGTATGTCAATTTGAGAGCAGGTTTCAAGATCATGTGCACAGAAAATTAGGCTGGAATGACTTTTTTTTATTTAAAAATCGGCCAATTTGAAATTATTACCGGTTTTTGTTCCCTCCTGCACAATTTTTCACTAAATATGTTTTTCACTAAATATGCCTTTCTGCTGATCATGGAAATTTCAGTAAATTGAATTTTAACGACATGGGAAGCATATTTAAATAGGTTAGGTTAGAGTGGCTGATATCGCACACTCAGGCCAATAGTGGTTCATTGTGATACCACAGGATCCTATATCCCCTATACTCCCGTTGAAACCACCCAGAGCTACTTATATATACCATCAAATATCTCGCACTCCACAGTCTGCGAGTTTCAAAAGGCTGTCTATACCGTACACACCAAAGTACTTATGCCTTCCGTCTGATAGTGCAGGATAATTTCTACAAAAGTCATTCGTCCGTAAACCAGCTTTCTCGCATGTTCCCCAAAAAGGCAGTGTCCTATCAGTATCCCTACGACTAATCCTACCTCTCGTTTTCCCAGGGATACTAGTACCTTGGAGCACCGCATGTCCAGTTTTGGTCAAACCTGTATCGCTACTCTACACGTGAGAGTGTTGGCCCACCTCTCATTTTTCGAGGCGATTGCCTTTTTACTACGCGTCAATTTGAGCGCTGCTAAAGGTCATCGCTGACCTGTCCTTTCCGGCTACATCTGGAGAATCGTACCGTACCTAACTAGTTCGTCTGCCTTGCAGTTTCCCGTGACGTCCGAGTGACTAGGAACCCAGCATATATGGATTCTGAAATACTCGCTTATCTCATATAGAGATGATCGGCAATCCAGCGCCACCCGTGACCTCAGACAAACCGCCTCTAGTGACCTGACCGCCGCCTGACTGTCCACATAAATTGCGATACCCCTCACAGATACCACGTTATGCTTCAACCATGTCAAGACTTTCCCGATCGCCACCACTTCGGTCTGATACACGCTCCAGTAGTCAGGGAGACGAACAGATAAATTAACATTAAGTTTCTCACAAAAGACTCCGACTAACACCTTGCCGTCTAGCTTAGAGCCGTCCGTGAAAAATTGCACTGCCTCATTTTCCAGTATTGATCCGTTCCTTCAGGATTCCCTCGAAGGACAGATGGTCCGGAAACCTTTATCGAAGCACAACGTTGGTTTAATATAATCTAGACTCGCCAGTTCTTCCCTTAGCGATCTAACTATCAGCGAGTGCCTTCTCCTGAAGACACTTCCACTGAGAGGCAGCCGAGAGTCTCGTAGCCACATTGGCTGCCATCTGCTTACCAACAAATTCGATTGGAATAAGGTGGGACATAACCTCTATAACGCCTGTAGGTGTTGTCCTAAGCGTTACCTTATCCAGACCTGGCCACTACACGCCCACCCCGTACATCAGCACAGGTCTTACCACTGCGATATAGAGCCAGTGTACCAGCTCTGGTTTCAAACTCCATCTCTTACCTATGGCATTCCTACACGAGTAAAGGGCTACATTAGCCTTTAACACCCTTTTCATAATGTTAGGCTTCCAGATGAGCTAACCGTCCAAAATCCAGTCTAATGCCGTTCATGGTAGGAGGGCTAGCTACCGGAATTTTATATTTCTTAGTATAGTACCAGCTCCGTCTTGGAAGGGTTGACCCGTAAATCACATTTTCTATCACTACATCATCTGCATACGCTACCACCCCTCTCCCCTCTCTCCAGTTCCAACTGCAATCCATTTATCACTACACTCCAAAGAAAGGCGGACATTACACCTCCTCGCGAGGTTCTTCTAACCACTCGTCTTATAATGGTGAACTTCCTCAGTTCCGAGGTAATAATCCTCCTTACCAGCATCTGGTTTATCAACCTACTATAGGGTAGCCGACCTTCAAAAATGCAATCCTTCCATGATCGCCTCTGTTTTTCATTATTAAAGCCACTTTCCCTTACAGTACGCATGCTGCAACATTGCCCAATTTCTTGGCTCAATTTTTGTTCGAATAAGTACATCTACCAGCCATTCCAAGGCTTTCAACTGAAAGGATGATAGAGTCAAAGGCCTTAGGTCTTTTGGACAAGCATGTGAGCTCTTTCCCGATTGCGGGATAAAGACATCTCTGATATCCTTCCATTTCTTAGGAATATGGACCAGTTTCAGATAACCTCTAGCCAGGGAAGGATAACTACCGAGTTCCTTTGGACCTCTGTTGGTATAACCCGATCCGGGCCTGCCGATTTATAAGGCTTAAAACCGTTCAGCGCCCACAGGATTCGTTCCCTCTTCACGATGCTCTCCATATCTATTGAAGTTGTTCCTCAATGTGCTCCAGGCTCCATCGTGTCATCAAAGCTTCCCGGAAAATGGATCTCCATGAGAAGCTCCAATGATTCCGCACTTGAAGCTGACCATGATCCGTCCGGTTTAATTAAATAACCAGGACTGGCTGGGTTAGTAGATAGAATTTTCCTAAGGCGAGAAGTCTCAGAGACCTCCTCCAATCTACGAGAGAAGAGTCTCCAAGTCACCCTTTGTGCCTTCCTCAACACTTTTTTAAACTTTCTTAGGACTCCTTATAGAAGACCCAATCCCGAATATCCCTTGTGTTCCTGGCTTTACTAAAGGCTGCCCTAGGCGCCCTCCGATGGAGCCCAACTCCGTGGCCCACCAAGTTGGTTTCAGCCAGCCCCTAGGTTTTATCAGAAGGCACGCAGCATTAAATGAAAGAGTTCATGCCTTTGTGACAATATCAACCATGAAATCTAATTCTTCTACTGTTGCCGGAAATCCAGGGACCTCCAACGGCAATAATTCCTTCAACACCTCCCCATATTTGTTCCAGTCAGGCTTTCCGGATAACAGGTTTAACGTTGAGATTATCCGAGTATGTTACATATCGGTGATTAGAGAATGAGTGCTCCCTCGCCACTCTCCACCCCTTGACATATGAACAATTGTTTCTGACGCACAGATCACATCTAAATCCTCCTGTCGATTTTTAACAGCAAATGTTGGTTCTCGTCCAATATTGCAAACTTATAGGTTAGTATTTAATAAGTAATCAAAAAATAACTCACACCTCTCGTTAATGTTTGTGCTTCTTCAGATTATGTGATGCGTGTTTGCATCACATCCAAGTATAACACCTACCCTTCTTTGACCTGCTTCCTAGATCAGTTCCCCCGGGTTATCCAGTGGAACCTCCTTCTCGTGATCCAAATAGGCTGAGACTAGCCATAATTTTTCACAGCTAACCTCAACGCTCATCGCTGTAACATCCCCGCTACTAAATTGAGGAAGAAGAAGTAAATTCTACTTGAATATAATAATTTTAACTTCTTCGTTCTGAGGTCACATATCTTGTTATTGTTAATCCAAGGTTCTTGGACTTACTCACCTCTTCCTGCACTCTCTGCATAGGGATAGTGCCATACCACACCATATAAATTTATTTAAGTATTACAATGAAACAATTGAAGTATTACAATAAGGAAGACCAATTGCAATATAGCCAACCGAAAAATGTATGTAATGAAATTTTGGGTGTAACAACTGATACTAGTTAACCGACTAATTCAAATTATCAACAACATAAATTTACCAGCTGATTAACAATGTCGATAACGCAGATCAATTGCAATAGTCATCCGACTAAAAACTAAATAGTCGATAATACAGATTGCTCACTTGTGAGTTTGATTAATGCATTTAGTGTTCGATAGAAGCCATCCATTAGAACATTTCTTGGTCCTTCGAGCCGAATACGCTACATCGCGCATTCCATTTTGGGAGAAAGCAACTATCCAGGATTTCATCAGAGGAAATAAATATTCACTATCGGGTGAAATTATCGCCAACCATATATAAGCTGAGTGAAACCAGTTGATGAGTAACATTGACCAGTTATTGAAATATGTACCATTGATCCGGAAAACCTTTGCCACCATTTAATGATTTCACCAAGCGGGAATCCATAAAACCAGGTCCCCTGTTTCTGTTCTTCTAATTAACGTAATTTTTATTAATGCACGTCTTTACAGTTAAAGTAAATTTATTGCAAGTTTTACAATTTTACTTGTGCTTGAACCAATTTCACAAAATATTAGTACCAAACTTAAGAGTGCAGTGAATAAGAGTCCGAATTTCGGTTGAAGTCTACATTTAAAATGGATGATGAACCGTAAGAGTGTGACTAAAGACCAATTTACCAAATTTACTAACTTTATCGCGACTAAAGGCGCAGGTGCTACCTACGATGAATTAGCAATAAACAGTTTGTCTCGAGGCCGAGTTTCCTTCCAATTTTAAATTACCACGTTTGAATCTTTCATTTTTTGACGGGGATGTGAAATAATGGGACTCATTTTATGACATATGTATTTCAACGCAGCAAAGTTGAATGCTACATTCGTGAATTTCTTTCATTCCCGAAGTTTAATAAACCATCGTTCACAAATATCACAAGGCTCTATGGTAACCATAGATGAGACGGTTGGAGGATTACAGGCGCTCGGAGAAAAGGCAGTTCAACGTGATCCATCCACAATCGAACAATTTTTAGAATTCCTAACCAAACACACGAATTCGCTTGAGGATACCGTTCCAAGACGAAACTTTAGTTCGAACCCATCATCACATCCAAAACCGTTTCAATCAACAGGGGAGCCACCCTCTTATCTTCTTTGTAAAAAATGAATCCCATTATTTCTAACCCACGTCGAGACTTCACCACAGAATCAAAGCGTTGTTTTATTGTTTGAGTGATCAGTAAACCGTTACAAGTTGTAAAAAATAAAAGGCACTGTAATAAATGTGCAAAGTGACATAATACGTTACTCCGTTACGTACCCATTACGCATACTACCAATTAACACTCCTAACATTCATTGAAGACGACACAACCAAATACTAAGATGAATATCCAACCGAACTTCACGGTTTTATCTCCCAGTACCGATACTAAAACCGATACATCAAGTGCATACCACATTCAGCTCTAACCATGTTCCAATTCCAAGATGAAGTTGAACCGAACAATCGAACCGAAGAATACTCCAGTGCAACAAACCCTAATATTCCTATGTTACCAACCACCAGATTCTTTATCCAAGATAAATATGGCAACTGGGCAACTTGTCGGGGCTTTTTGGGTTCAGGTTCAACACATAATTTCATATCAGAACGCCTATTAAACCAACTGAAGATCCCTCAAAGTGAATCCAACATTATCATCCAATCACAAGCTGATGTTTCAAGAGGTAAATCAGTCATCAAGATTGAAGAGAGGTTTTTATTTTGCCATCAATATCATCAAAATTACCGTCGGAGTTAATTAATAAGTCATTATTTGAATTGGATGAAAATATAACACTCGCTGATCCAAATTTTAATGTTCCCGCAACAGTCGACATTTTATTTGTAAAATTCGTAAAGGTTTGGAGTATTCTTGTGTCCAAAATTTCAAATTCAGATTGCTCTTGGAGAGGCCATATCTAATCAAAAGGCATCCATTTCCATTCCAAATACAAATATAATCAGATCGTCTCATGCTGAGTCAATCGAAATTCTTCACCGAATAGAAGCTGCAATCGAGCGTTTTTGGAAGGTTGAAGAAATTACTCCTGCTTGATCTCTAACCGAAGACGAACAAAAATGTATTGACATATTTCATGCAACTACTAAATGACAATGAAATAAAGTAATGGTTCAAATGCTTACGTCGGCCTACGACAGCCTACGTCAAATTTCTGCATGAGTATCTGAAGTTAGAACATATGCGGAGTCCCAGAAGGTGAATTATCTAAACTTATGCGGTTTAATTACCACATCATCCGGTGATAAAGGAATCCAGTTCTACCGCGAAATCAAATATCGGCTACTCATTTAATGATAATTTGATGGTCAGGCCGATATGTTTTTTCAGCCGATATTGAGAAGACGTTCAGGCAGACTTTCATTTCCGATCCAGACCAGGATTACCATCGCATCCTATGGAGAGAAGATCCCAAAGCTAAATTGTCGCATTATCGTTTAAAGACATTAACCCACGGTACATTACCAGCACTATTTTTAGCCACCGCCTCACTGCATTTTTTGGCAGATAAATATGAAAAGACATATCCCGAAGCCAACCAAATTATTAAAACTAATTTGTGACGACCAAACTGACGACCTAACGCCCGGCAGTGATAGCCTCGAATTGGCATTAAAATTACAACAGGACATAATTTCACTAACGAAATGTGGTGAATTCAATATGCGAAAATGGTCAGCAAATCATCCCTTACTCCTTAAGAATGTTCAAACGGAAAATCGAGAAATGATATCATGCGGGAAATTACGGATAATAGTCAAGTAATTCCAGTGTTAGACATAAAGTACAATCCAATAGAAGATTATTTTAACTTCCAAGTATCATTACCAGCGCCACCATCCAAGATTACAAAACGAACATATATATCAGGATCCGTTGGGATTAGTGTCACCTGTTACGATTGGGCTGAAGATTTTATTTCAGTCACTATGGTTAGAAGGCATCAATTCGGCCGACGAGTTACCACCAAACATCTTGCAGAATTATTTTTTAATTTGAGATCAGTTAAATCTGTTGGCATGGTTATTTCCAACCGATGATCGTGTGGAGCTACACGGGTTTTCAGATGCGTAAAAGCATGCTTATGCTGCCGTGATATACTCTCAAGTAGGTTCAAGTGATGAAAATATTAAAACAAACCTAATAATGGCCAAAACACGAGTTGTACGCATCAAAGGTGCTAAAAGCATTTCAAGCAAATCGTGGTGCAGAAATTATGTGCACCACCAATTCTTCATAATGGAATTTTGTGCCAAGCAATGATAACCCAGCCGATAAATCAACCAGAGGTATAATTCCGGAAAATTTAATAATGACGAAATGTGGTTTAAAGAAAGGTTCATTGTTTTTGCATAACGCTCCACTAGTGCTTCCAAGCTCACATTCAATTAACGTTTTGGATCAATTTCCGTGTTTCCAATTTTGTTTCAACCTCTCAACGTCATGAAGTTGTAACGGGGCTAATTTCTAAATTCTCTTATTTACGTACTTTAATTCACGTTTTGGCGTTTATCCTACGATATAAAAGAAACCGGCAGTCAAAAAATAAATCAATAAAAATTATCGATAACAGTGGGTTGCTACGAATGCCAACCTTAATTATGACGCCAAACATCCAATTATATTACCGCACGACCACATCATTAATGAGCACATAGTTCGGAAAATTCAATACAAGAGCTAAAAATTTGATTCGATGAGTCATTCACCTATGCATCACCTGTCGTCGATTCAACACCAAATCAGAGCAGTAACTAATGGGTCAACTACGTTGCTAGACCTTTCATTGAAGTTGGGATTGATCTAGCTGGTCCCTTTATGCTTAAAACTATAAACGCCGTGGAGCTAAGTCCTTATAAGTCGTATTATGACCATAGATACATTTATTTCATCCCTAAAACGATTCATTTCCGCACGAGGATTGCTACAATACATTTATTGTGATAACGGAACTAATTTAGTTAGAGCAAAACGCGACCTTCAATATTTCTACAACCTATTTACGGCCGAAACCCAACAAAATCAAATTGACGCAAGGCGTAAGGATGATCACATAAAGTGGGATTTTATCCACACTGCAACCCCTACATTTGGTGGGCTGTGGGAAGCCACAGTCAAATCATGTAAATACCATTTACTTCGCGTGATTGGAGAGGTCTTCAAAACAAATAGAGACATTATTAAATTCAAGGCCTCTGGGAGACCTTCAGGATGACGAATGGTATCCCATTACAGAGTTGTATTATAGATAGGTGCTGGTACTTTCGTAGATTTTCCTGCTCTTGCTACTGATGATTTTGGTATGACGCTGGTTGTTTCGTAGCATGATGCCTTAATGCTCTGCGACCTGATTGCTTTCCTTTTGACTGGTGGTTGTGGTTGGAGGTCGAACTGTACCTTTGTTGAGCGCGAATTATCGGACAATCCCACCACCGGTAAATGGGTCTTGAAATTTGCTTGATTATACCTGTTGATGTTTCAATTGCGTAATCTTCAATGAAACACGGCTTCAACCAGTCGATTGAAATATTACTGATTGTTCCTCCTATTTCCAGAATGAATGATTTTTCATTCCGGCTAACAACAGGGAAAAGACCTTCGTATGGCGGCTGTAGCAATCTTTTGCATAGGTCGAACGAACACGATGGAAACGACCACTTTGGGCGAATTTGTTTGAAATGCGCTCGTAATTCATTGTCGAAATCTGACTGATTCGTGGGATTTTTTAATTCTATTAGCAATTGACTAGGAATGCGAATCTGCTCACCAAAAACTAACTCGGCAGAGCTAGTTTTTAAATCCTCACGATACGTAGTTCGTAGTCCCAATAACACGGTCGGTAAAACTCGTGTCCAATCGCTTCTACCGTGACACATGATAGACGCTTTCAGTGTCCTGAGTCAACTTTAAATGAATCCGTTGCATTTTGGATTATATGCCGTAGTCCTTTTGTGCTCGAACCATAATAATCTGGAAAATTCAGCGAAAAGTTCTGATTCAAATTGGGATCCTTGGTCCTTTACTATCGAATAAGGTACTCCAAACCAAGAAATCCAGTTATTAAATACGGCGATTGCCACAGTTTCGGCTCTGATATCCTGACTGGGATTGCTTCCGACATTGGTTATTGACCAACAATATCTAGATGAATCTCTGAAAATCTTTTTACCACCGGTGTATAATTCCCAACTCTTGGTGTGTTTTGCTACTTTCGATAGCTGGCACGCCAAACAACACTGAGCAATTCGTTTCACGTCTCTTTTAATACTAACCCACACAAACTGATCCGACATGGCTTCCACTGATGCCTGTAGTCCTAGGTGCGATAAGTTGTGGTTAGCTTCAAACACTGCTTTTCGGAAATCCATGGGGATAAATGGACGCGTATTGCCTGAAGAAACATCACACCACAACAATTTAGCAGAATTAAACGTTACGGGAATTTTTTTAAACTGAAGTCCGGTTGGTGATACCAGTAATTCTTTTAGTTCATTGTCTACTTGCTGCGCATCTGCAATTGCGTCGTAATTGATAGATTCAGGCAAGGCAATACTATCCAACCGTGACAGAATATCGGCGACAATATTATCACATCCATAAATATGCTGAATGTCAGTTGTAAATTGCCCGATAAAATCCAGATAGCGGAATTGTCTTGGTGACGCCTTTGGCGGATTCTGCATGAACGCGTATATCAACGGTTTGTGATCCGTGGATAACGTTAATGAACGGCCTTCAATCATAAGCCGAAATTTCTTGATAGCTGAGTACGCGGCTAAGAGCTCTCTATCATATGCGCTGTACCGTTGCTGTGTGGTTGATAATTTTGCCGAAAAATTGTAGTGGTTGCTATTCGTCATTGTCACCTATACTCATTTGCTGGATTACAGCCCCAATTGCCGTATCGAATGCATCAACCAGCAGTGCTAATTTAGTTGTTGAACAAGGATGGACTAAAAGTGTTGTATCGAACAAACGCTACTTCAGCTTCCTTAGACCACTCGATGGCTCTGGAATCGTTATTTTTGCTACTCTTTAAATATTCATTAAGAACGGCTTGACTTCTGCTCGCATTTGGAATAAAAGATCTATAAAAGTTTAGAACACCCAAAAAGCGTCGTAATCCTTTAATTCTTTTCGGCTGAGCCATTTTTACTCCCGCTGCTGATACTTCATGGCCCAAGAAATTGATTTTTGTTTTCAAGAATTGACATTTCTTATTCACGAGACCTGCGTCGCCCAATTTAGCAAAAATAATCTCTAAATGTTCTAAATATTCGTCAGTGTTTTTTGGTGCTACCAGCAGATCATCTAAATAAACAACACAGAAACTCAAATTTTGTAAGATCGAATGCAAAAATCGTTGAAAGGAATTGCCCGCATTTCTCAGACCAAACGTCATACGAGTAAATTCATATAACCCAAAAGGTGTGGAAATTGCAGTTTTTGCAATATCTCATTCCTCGATTGGAATTTGATGGTACGCTCTAACTAAATCGATTGTTGAAAACACCGTGGCTCCTTCAAATTGATGCATTTGTTATTTAGAGCCCTGTAATCTCCGCAAGCTCGCCATTCACCATTTTTCTTCGGAACGAGATGCAGTGGGCTTGCCCAAGGACTGTCAGAACGTCTACAGATTCCCTGCTTGGTCATATAGTCGAATTCGTTTCTGGCTATCGCCAGCTTTTCTGTGCTCAATCGTCGAGGTTTGGCAAAAACCGGAGGTCCACGAGTCACTATGTGATGGGTGACTTGATGTTTTATCGGTTTTTGTGCCTGAATCTCATGAGTGATTTCCTTGAATTTGGTTAATAGTATGGAAGAATACGAGTGTCGATGATACTTGAGTTGATTACACGAACAGTAGGTGTATTATCATGAACTTTAACGGTTAATGAAAACAACAATGTTATAGGATCTAGTAACCTGACATGCTCAATTTCGACTAACAATCCCGACTGGTTCAAGAAATCGGCCCCAATGGTCGGCAGTGTTACTTCTGCCACCACAAATGTCCAAGTAAGTATTCCAGGTGCTGTTCCAGTCTAAACTATTATAATATGTCGTTAAAACTTAACTGCTATAAAAGTACTTCTAATGATTACATCTAGATGTCACTGTTTCATAAATTTCATTAAATTCCTATGCAATAACAATATGTATTTTTCGGTAATTCAAGTCTCCTTCGGCCTATACTTCTTCTATTATTTAATGATTTCTGCATGCATGTGCATGTCTCTTCTGCTCGACGTCGTTTATTAGGCGCACAAACACCAACCCGACCATAAATTCTTAAAATGTGAGAGTGGAAAAATCAGTCGCTAAATCAGCTGATTAGCTAAGAGTTCCCTTGGACTTCACGATTTCTACCTCGCGTTACGCATAATTGAAATAACATAATTCCTGATTTTGAACTCTGAATTTAATATCTCCGTGTGTATTGCCATTAAAATATTTGGTCCAAATCAAAATTTCTTAATTGGGAATATTCATTCCAAATTGTATACATTTATACAAGATTGCAGAACCCAAAACCAAAAATAATAATTTCAATGACATAAAAAAATTAAGAAAAGCAATTTATAAACGTAAACTTTAAAATTGCAACTCCAATCAAATTATTAATTCAACGCAATAAATTTGTGTAAGAAAATTGTTTTATCATTTTTTTGTGTTTTAACAACTTCCTCGCCATACATATTACGTATATGTTTAAAAGATGCTGAGAAGAAGAACAACATATCAGAATAATTTTTAGTGATTCTTTGTTGTTGTTATATTCGAGATGTTGCGCGAAAAGGCTTAATCGGTTTTTATTGCACAAAAACAAAACAAAAAATTATTTTTCGTCATTTTCAATTTTATTTTTTATCTTAATTTTCTTGGAAATAATATTAAATTTTTATTTTATTATAAATTATTTTTTAATCAATGAATTTTAATCAATAATTTACAAAATTTATAAGGTTTTCTGGGGCGGTGTATACAGTCCCCCCGTTCGTTTCGCATTGCCAAAACTAAAAATTTTGGTAAATTGTGTTAAAAAAGAAATTTCCCTCGGATACTGCGCATGCAATGCACACACCAATCATATAAAATGGTAATGGTATTTTAATAAGATATTATGCTTCTTATTTTGTAAAATGAGACCGCATGAAACATATTTATGTAAAAAGTTTATTAAAACATTAATATTAAAACAAAACAAAAAAAAAATTGGAAAACTGTACATAAATAGGTATGATTACACGTTTGGTGCGGTTCGAAATGTTTAAATTGTACGCGATTTTACGCGCATCGAATTTAATTTTGGTTCTGGGAGAGAAAATGTACACGACGACATTGATCGATTGCGGTAACCGAATATATGGCAAAACCGATAAAATGCTATATGGTTATGTCTTAAGCTGTTTGCAATTAATAATCGGATGGAATTCTTTCGATAATTTAATTTCGATTAAATCAGACACGTTAAATATGAAAGTATAATGCGAACGCAATTAATTTGGTTTTGATTTGGCTGCGGCTACATATTTAAATTTTGAAATTATACATGACGAACATATTCATTTGGAAGAAAACGGTAAATTAATATTTTTTTTCATACGTATTCTCATAATACATTAATTGTGTAACCTACATTATTATTGTTTGAGGTGGTTAAAATATTAATTATATTTTGTTTGAGATGACTGCAGAATTGTGATAGCGTGAGAACGAACATTAAGTGATCTAATTATATTCGAATTGGCGGAGAGAAATTGTGTGACAATATTTTTAATATGCCACTTTGGGTTATTCTGAGTGATAACCAGATATTGTTTTTACATCTATAGGTGAGGTAACCAAGCCGTTGGAAGCTTGGTTTCGAACTAATAAAATTTGAATTCTTTAAGTTAAAAAATTCGGTCGTCTCATCAGACAGTCGAGGAAAGCGTTAATCTACAGGTGCAGATCCCGAACGCTTACAAGATAGAAGAAGAACTGGAAAGCCTCATTGAAAGCAAGAAATATTACAAAAAAGTATATACTATCAACTAAACAACTTGTGCAACAAACTTAAACTACTTATAAAGGATATTAAAAATGAGTCAGCTGCTAGCTTGATAAGTAACCTGACACGGAATATTCCCTGCGGAAAGTCTCTTAAGGTTTAAAAAGGCCTAAAATGCAAGTATCACCCATAAAAAAGGTTGATGGAACCTGGGTTCGCAGCGAAAAGCAAAAAGCTGATCTGTTTGCCGAACACCTAGCAAATACCTGCAAACCACCAACTGGACAAGCGAATAATGAACATTTAACACCTATAAGCAAAATAGACGAGATATCTGTGCTACCAGTTACTCTGAAAGAAATCAAACAAGAAGTAAAAATAAAAAAGCCCCTGGATAGGACTTGATAATGGGGCAAATAATCAAAGCCCTATGCCTTACCCGAAAAAGCACTAAGGAATCTATCTTTAGACTAATATCTTTAGACTAAGTTATGTTCCGAGACAGTGGAAAGTAGCTGAAATCATAATGATTGCAAAGTCTAATAAACCGCTAAACGACAAAACTTCGTATATGCCTATTTCTTTGCTAACAACAAAATCAAAAACTTTCGAAAGGCTGTTTCTCAAGAGACTAAAACCAATTATAGAGAGCAGAAATCATATACCAGCACATCAATTTGGGTTCCGAGAAAGGTATTCAACGATAGAACAGGTACATAAGATCACATAGTTCAGCAATATTCTTAGACGTAGCCCAAGCATTTGATACGGTTTGGCACCGAAGTCTGGAATTTAAACTCAAACGAGATTTGCCAAAACAATATTTTCAATTGCTAAAGTTTTACATCAACGACCGTTACTCCTGGGTGAGACAGAAAGGTGAACGTTTGCTGATGACACAGCTGTTATGACCACTGATGCTAGTATTGTTGAGTCCAAGAGGAAACTACAAAATGCTATTAATATAGTGAATAACTGGACAAAAACCACTTTACAAATAAGAAATTAGAATATATTCCGATTAGACTGAATTCGCAACAAATTCCATATTCTTATAACGCTAAGTACCTCGGCATGACGCTAGACTCTAAACTCAGGTGGAAATCATACGTTAAAAAGACAAGGCAGGAACTGGATTTAAAATTCAAACAAATGCGCTGGCTTATTGGAAGAAACTCCGACCTGACAACGCACAACAAACTGCTGTTATATACACAAATCCTAAAACCTATCTGGACGTATGGTATTCAGCTTTGGGCTGCACAAAGAAAACTACGGTTAGGATCATACAAACATGATCACGAATGCTCCTTGGTACATTAGAAATAATAATCTCTATCGAGATTTAAACACGGGGTACGTCAGCGATGAAATACAAAAAATTGCAAGGAGTCATGTAATGCGGCTACAGCAGCATGGCAACGAATATCTGCGGAACCTACTGGATCGCACCAACGGGCCGAAGTGCGTGAAGAGAACAAAGCCTTTAGAATTAGTGATTCTCTGAGTCGATGAAATCAAAGGACTAGCAGAGGTGGGATGAACTGATAGGTTTCATCCCACAAGAATAGACCACTAAACTAATAAAACAATTACTAGATAATCAAGATAATCAAGAGATTCGTTGTAATACCTTGCTAGCAGATGAAATTTTTTTCGCTTTCTTCTATATTTCATCTAAGGTTATGAATCGATGTAGAACTTTGGTTTAATTGCTCATCATTTCGCTGGTTGTATTCCATTTTGAGCAAATGCGGGGTCCACATCTTGCACAGCTCGCTCAAATGTTCAAATTTTCAGTCAATATACGATGCACAGCACATTTTAAATGTCATTTTGTGGATTTTCACCACCATTTATGGCATGATGGTTAACTCGTTTGGCGATAACAGTGATGCTCATCTTGGCAACTTTTACGACCTTGTTTAAACTCTACTAATCAATATTTTATTGTTATAGATGGAGGGCAGACTCCCAAGAAGTTAGGTCAACGTTTTATTTCACATAACGATGACCAATTTTACAAATTCACTAAAGTGCTATAATTTATTGCAGCCAAACAAATACTACACAACGTAACGTCTTCCAAACTTAAGCCTTATAAGGTTGGTACTCCCAACCATACATTTTTTCAAACAACTGACATCAATACGTTAAATGGAATACTTCTGGGATTACTCTCGTACGACTAAATGCAGATAGGTCAAGCAAGTCTAAGGTCCAAGCGACCTCGTGTAGTTGATTGACACCCAGTGCTTCTGGTAAATGGTTAAAAAAAGGGACGAGCAAAATCAACGGTCTGTGGGTTATCGCCCCATCAGATGTCAATGAATCCGTCCAATCCTCAAGCTCGAAGAAATAGATGTCATTACCTTGCATTGCGAAGTAAAAAAAACTTTAGGTAAAGTGCTTCGGCGGAATATCCACAAAATTGTTAAAATATGTGGTGCAACTTTGTGTTTTAATTAACTTAATTTAATCGTAGTGTTCTGGGAACAACAGAAACTGTCCACTTTCCGAAAATGCTTGCCATATGAGAATTACCGAGTAGTTTTAGTAGCCCACATTCACAACAAATTTAAAAAAAGTTTTTTGCGAAATAATAAACAAGTGTTATAATGTGTTTATTAAGTGAGATTTATAAGGTTTGATGGACTTTTACTTATACTGTGTCTTCTGCCAAATTGTACTGCATTGATCAACCAATGGATCAAAACGCAATTAATTTAACCAAATTGACATTTACAAAAAATGTGTTTAATAGTTTGCTGAAATCAAGTGAACACGATTTTCAGACTGGATCAAAAAGGATTAACTTACCCGATGCGTTTAGTTTCCCCTTCAATATCTAGTCAACAAAAATTGCTAAATGTGGACTTTAATTATCTAGTTTGTACTGATTGGTTTTCACGTCTGATTTTTTTTCTAAATTTTTTACTTTTTGTTTATTCAGCACCTTGGAAATTCTAAATATGACTTGTTGATTAGTACTGAGTTGTAATCTTAGCGGAAGTCACGTGCTTTGGCATCTTCTTCTTCATCAATTACTTAAATAAAGTGTAGTAAAAAATTGTCTAGTCTTCGTTTAGTGATCGTTCAATTCGATCCCTGTTGTACTATAGAGCGCTCAAACAGCGCTAATTCAGCGATCAAATTGAGCATTAGTTTACCATGTTTACGTGTAAAAACGAAAGAATATCAATCGAATGCTATAAAGGAAAGAAGAACTCATACAGTACAAAAAACTGAAAATAATTTTTTTAATGCATTCTCAAATTTTCAAGATTTTTAAAAAACAAGATTTTTAATTTCTAACAAAAACTTTCGAACAACTTTTTATTTTCACAGTGGTTAAACATTGTTTGGAATTGTGTTGGTGCAGCTGAGATTACTTTTTTAGAAACTCGTCATTTCCGGTAAAATTTAAAACATGATTAGAACTAATTTTTTTTTGAAATTTAATGCACAATCTTTTTGTTTTAAATAGTTTCTTATTAAGCTTTATCGATCAACCAATTAGTGTGGGCTTAACAGGTGCTGAATTTTTGCTGAAACAAGGTTTTTTGTTAAAAATCAAAATTTCCGTTTAAATTTTGGAAAACTGATCTGGATCGGTATTGTTTCAAATTGTATTTAGAATCTTTCAGTGCATAGTCGTCTTTCTCAAACTTGACAGAAATTTTTTAAAATATTTGCAAAAAATGAGAAAGCTCCTATGGAAGCTGGCACTTTCGCCAGCCAAAAATATTTGGGTTCTCCCAATTTATGAAAAAACCTTATATGGTGTTTCACCCCGATCAGTCGATCCGTCTGGGCTGCAGTACTGTGAACTATTATTTTCAATTGGCGCCAAATTGACGTGAAATTATTTCGAATAAAATTCTGATGATAAAACACTTTTCTGCATATCGGGCATAAAATGTTTGATTTCAACGCAAGATTAAAAGTTTGCTGATCAAGCGACGTGAGCATTGAAATCAGCCTACTAGGGCAGGCTCGAAATTCAAACAATTTATTTCTGTTACCCCCATGTTCACCTTTGATGCAAAAAATGACTTTTCTATTTATTTTTCGATCGAGTAAGCGCCCTTGGACATACAATATTTTTACACAGCTTAAAATTGAAGCGTCAACGGTAATCAATATAAATCAATAAAGGTATGACTATATACGTTGGATGCTTTGTGACTAAACTATTGGCATAATTAAGGAAAGTCATGGCCAACGTTATGAAAATGTTTTTATAAAACTTGGACATGAAGGCGCACAAATCAATTAAAAAGCTGGGCTTTTATTGAACGTATCTAGTAGAAAAGCATATTTTTAAATGTTATTATTTTAACCAACACACCTAGAGGTAGACTCTAGATGAGTAATCCCTGACACAGACAAATAATGTTATTTTCGAAATTTTTCCTGAAAGCTGTAATTTCAAAATAAAAATATTGTAAAGTTGCATGCACTCTTGTGCATTTTAAATCTTCACTAAGATAAAATTGAAAGAGGCATTATTCTCTCAATCAGTTTAACAAACTCAAAAAAATTTCTCACTTCCTTGGAATCATAAATTTATAAATAATAAAAAAAAATTAGTCTAGACTGAGACCGCAATTTGCATCGCCCCATTTTGAGAATTTTTTAGTAGCATTCTTATTTTTCGCAACATATCTATATTGAAATTACGGATTACTCTTAAAAATAGTAGATGCTTACTTTAAAGGCGAGTTATTATTTCTTGAAAAGCCACGATTTTATTTAAGTCTTGAGTTCAATTACACTTTAGTCTCTCCTACAGCAGTATCATTATTATCGAAATAAATTGTTCCGTTTCGGGTAAATTTTGTCCAATTGAACAACCGAATATATTCCAAATGTGTTGACTTAAATGAGAAATTATGTTTCGATTTGCATAAAAAAATTTAAGGTGTACTGGCTAACACATAAGGGTGAGCCACCTATTGTTTAGTTTTTAAATCATTGGATATGGCAATACTTTTTGAACGATTTGTTTGAAATTTTGGCAGCTCATCAGTCTGATATTCCGCATCACGAAACAATCTTGTTTTCGCTTGAGGAGTGTTTCGAAATAATGAAAACTTGTTTTTAAAAAACACCAAGCGAAATCGCGGTAGTGATATTGGTGAAGAAAATCCGTGAGAAAAGGCTTGCTATTGGGTGACAGACGTGGTCCCTGAGGTCGGTCGATTTTGGTCGAAAACTCATATTTCCAGACACCAGAACTGGGGGATTTTGGCTTCGGAACAGCTGAGAGAGCTGACTATTTTGTGTAGATTTTCGAATGGTGGCACAATTGACCCACTTATCTTCGAAAACGCTACTGGAAACGCCGTTACCGTTAATGGTGACCGATACAGAACCATACCTTTGGTTTCAATAAGGCAACGCAGCATGCCATACAAACCAACCGACAATTGATTTCTTGCTCGCCAAATTTGACAACCGAATAATCAGCCGTTTTGGAGATGTTAGTTGACCTCTGCGATTTGACGCCGTTGGCCTGTTTTCTATGGGATTTCGTTAAAGATAGATGTTATGCGGATAATCCAGAGGCAATTCCAGCTTTAAAACATAACATTGCGACAGTTTTCGCGAAATAGGGGCCGAAATTATGGAAAAAGTTCTTAAAAACTGGACTCAAAGGATGGTTTACTGTAAGGCCAGCAGAGAGAGCCACACGAACGAAATTGTTTTTCACTTTTAAACCGAAGACTCTAACCTACACGATGAAAAAAGTTTCCATAAAATAAAGATGTATATATTCATTTTATCACGTTTTTAAAAACAAACTTTTAAATGGCCCAACAAATTGATAATATTTAAAATTCTTTGATTTATAAAGCAATTAAGCATTTATATTAGAGATATATTCAACCTTTGCTAGAGTTCCACAAACCACAGTGTTGGATCTATTTGCTTCTTGAGAACTAATGTCTAGTTCAGCTTCAATTGTATCAAGTTTATTTTCAATTGTAATTTTCATCTCAACAAGTACTTTGCAGCAAAAATTTACTGATGCTTCAAGTAGGTCTAACTGGTTTTCCATCGCTTGAAGAATAATAATCACATAGCTTAAAGCTGGAGTATCGCTGTTAAACAAATTTGGATTGGGACTGCCATCGCCAACGCCAATATCATCTCAGATTGAACTGATGGATTTACTGCGACAATCAAGGCACAGCCATGAAGTTGAACCGCACTATTCGTCAGACATGCTTAACAAAAAAGTAACTTTAGTCAATTTCTCCGAAACTAATGAGTTTCAATGTCATTCAAGATCACCACTAGATGCCCCCTTCGACCTTTAAAAAATTTCATTACAAGTAATTTTCTCCTATCTAGCATCGTTCTCGAGATAAAAGCCGGGTATTTTATAAAAAATTCACCCTGTATAAAAAAATGTGTTTGTGTTGTTGGAACCGATCTAGCACGCATATCCAGATCTTGGATATGCAAATGAATATTGAAATTTTTTAGCCGGTTGTATAGAAATTGTATAGTTAAAATAGATAAATGTAGAATTTTTTTTATTGAATGTAGGATTTTTGAAAGTGCTGAAAATAGTGATAAAAATATTCTAATAGGGCCAGATTACACTGAGGTGCAAAATTGATTTTTATCGGTCTACAAATAAAATACTGCTAGGCCATAGAGCGTCACCAGACATTTAGTCTGCACGGACCCACGCACACGCACAGAGATTTTTTTAAAACGACTTTTTTGACTTTCACGTTTCATGACGCTCATTAATCCGGATCAGTTCATATTTTATATTAAAAACTAGCGGACCCGACAGACGTTGTCTTGCCCGAACGTTGGCTGTGGTGTAAGGCCGGACGATATTTGGAGCATATCCATCTCTACCTTCCCACAATATCAATGGATACTGCAAAGCGTCGTAAGAACGATGACTGTCTTAAATTGTCTGCAGATCCGTATATCTCGACGTTCGTATGCGTCACCAACCTTAACAACTGTAACTTCATTAACGGTTGGTGAATTGTTTCGGCCTAAGTTCTCTCTAGATGAGACTTTGTCTGCTTTGATGTCAATCTTGTAGTTGTTGTCTTGCAGTCTGTTTGCAGCGGCATTGAACAACTGAACCAACTGGTTGTGATTTCGCAAAAATGGTTGTGATTTCTCCTCCATCTACGCGATGTGGTTGTATTGGCAGCTTGTGTATATTTGTTGCTCGCCATTGCCTATAAAGCAGATTTGCAAGAATTTTGAATCAGCACCGGGCATTGAGATTAAGGAACCAATTTGATGATATACTTGGCCCTGAATCTTAAACGTTGATTCAAAATTGCGACCATCCTCATTCTGAACAATTATTGTTGCTCCAAATGATGTCAATTTTGATTGAGGTGTAACTCTAGCCAATAGTGTTTTCAGTGGTTCTGGCGGTGAATTCAATGGTCGCAGTACAACTTTTCCGGATGTGCAGCAGACACCGGCCGATTCACTTTATATTTGAATGCATGGTAGTATTGGCATTCTTTGTCCATAGCGATGATGACAGTTTGTGAATGTGACGAATAACCGATGTCCGTTGGTTGTGTTGCGGCGTTACTTTCATTTACACATGCATTTGCAACCTGGTCTCTTAAATTTGCATGGCCCGTCAATTGTTCTTCTGCCATTCTATTTAGCCGACGGGTGTGGACTATTTGCGAATTCCGTGTAGGTCGACCAATATTTTCTTCTCCACGAAGACGTGCCATTGTTCTTTAATAAACGCACAGCACAAAAATATAAGTAACTTATTTGAACTTTTTGGATGTTATATTTTATTGAACAATCGTTGATCTTGCTTATTTTCGATGAGCCGTTTAACACTCCGTAAATTTTATAGAATCATTGAATGCACATGTATATACGAGAAATTCATGGAAGGTCATGTAAGATATTAACCTCAACACTGCATCTTGCACATTTGCACAAAGTATGTGTTTAAGTACACTTAATTTGTGATTCAAAACGCTATTTCAATACGATTTGTCGATGAATAATACACTCAATATGCACGTAAACGTGATATATGGAATATCGAAACACAGAAAACAGAAATTGAAATGTGAAAACAACGCCAAATACTACAGAATTCGCCATCAGCACCACCTATGGTACACAAATATAACTATGAATTATTCTCAGAAGGTCAATAATTCATGAATTTAAGGTTTTTTCATATTATAAAATATTGGGGAGTGGTGGGGGTGAAATTTTGTATACATGTTCTTATGTGCGAAAAATCTTAAAGAAATAAAAAAAAACGTCAAAAAATAAAAAATAAAAATTGTACAACCCGATCGCAGTGCCACCTACCGGGTCCAATTGTGAATTTAAACCATCCAGGGACCCACTCACACAAACACAAACAATTTCTTCAAAATCGGTCCAGCCGTTTAGGAGAAGTACAGTGGCATAAACGCGTACATATGAATTAAGTATATAAAGATTGTGGGTGAATGCGAGGGGGCGACACTTTGGGTATATATTTTGGTATATATTCTTAATATAATAAAAAAACATTTCGTCGAAAAGGAAAATTCCTATTACTCGATAACAGCACCATCTACCGGGGCCAATTGTGAATCTAAACCATCCAAGGACTCACTTAAACAAACACAAATTTTCATCATGATCGGTTCAGCCGTTTAGGACATATATACGTACGCAGAAGAATCATACATACATAAAGATTGGGTGTGATGGCGGGGAGGGGAAATTTTCGTGTTTTATGTTCTGATATGCGGAAAATCTGAAAAAGTAAAAAAAACAATTTTCGTCAGAAAATCAAAAAATATCCTATAATCCGATCGCAGCCCCACCAACCGGGTAGGTTCATCACAATTAAGCCAGCCGTTTAGGAGGAGTTCAGTGGCATACACATGTACAGAAGCATTATATACGCATAAATATTGGGGTGGTGGGGGTGAAATTTTGGTGTTATATGTTCTGATATGCGAAAAATCTACAAAAATAAAAAACAATTTTCGAAGAACCCGATCGCAGCGCCACCTACTGGGTCCAATTATGAATCTAAACCATCCAGGGACCCACTGAAACAAACATAAAAAAATTCATCAAAATCGGTCCAGCCGTGTAGAAGGAGTTTAGTGGCATACACACGTACAGAAGAATTATAACCATATTGGGGGTGGTGAAATTATAACCATAAAGATTGGGGGAAGCTTGGGTGAAACTTTCGTATGCTATGTTCTGATATGCGGAAAATCTGAAAAAATTAAAAAACTTTTTTCGTTTGAAAATAAAAAAAATCCTAGAACCCGCTCGCAGCTTCACCTACCGTTTTCAATTGTGAATCTAAACCATCCAGGGACCCACTCAAACAAACACAAAAAATTTCATCATAATCAGTCTAGCCGTTCAAGAGGAGCCGTTTAAGAGGAGTTCAGTGACATACACACGTACAGAAGAATTATATTCATAAAGATTGGGGGTAGTGGGGGGAAAGAGTGAACTTTTCGTGTTATAGGGTTTTCCAATAGGAATGATATGATTTTTAAGTGACGTTTCGGCCATTTGTAATATATCATGTTCTGTCATTTTTTGTTTCATTGTATTCAGTAATGTTTACAATTTCATCATGGTGAGATATACGCAAGAAAAACGTTTACAAATTATTCAGTTTTTTATCAAAATGATCGTTCTCCAATTGCAACTTTTTGTGCGCTTTTGCCAATTTGTAGTCGTAATAATCGTCCAAGTGTGCTCGCTATTCGTTGAATTATTGAACATTTTGAGCGTACATTTTCTTTACATAATGTTGAAATGCCAATAAGACAAAGATTCGCTCGAAATAATGCAAATATTGCTGCCGTTCAGGCAAGTGTTGCTGAAGACTGCAAGCTGTCCATTTCAAGACGTTCTCAAGAATTGGGACTGTCTTAAACCACTGGGATTTGGGTTTGCATCCGTATAAAATTGTTCTCACTCAAGAACTGAAGCCATTCGACCACCGTAAGCGTCGTTAATTTGCTGATTTTGCCTTGGAACAATTTGAAAACGATAACGATTTTTTAAGAAAATCATCTTCTCCGATGAGGCTCACTTTCATCTGAGTGGTGCGGTAAATAAACAAAAATGTCGATTCTGGTGCGAAGAAAATCCACAAATTATTCATGAAAAACCATTACATTCACCTAAATTGGCAGTTTGGTGTGGTTTTTGGTCTGGTGGAATCATCGGTCCGCATTTTTCCGAAATGAAGCTGGTAACACCGTTACTGTCAATGGAGATCGGTTTCGATCGAGGATAACCAACTTTTTATGGCCGAAATTGGAAGAAGTTGATCTTGACAACATTTGGTTCCAACAAGACGGGGCTACGTGCCACACAGCAAGTGCAACAATTGAATTATTGAGAGAAAAGTTTGGAGATTCGATTATTTCAAGAAATTGTGATATTGAATGGCCTCCAAGAAGTTGTGATTTAACACCATTAGACTATTTTTTGTGGGGTTATTTGAAGTCATTGGTCTTTAGCAATAAACCAAACTCTCTTCAAGCTTTACAAGTCAATATTGAACTTGCTATTAATGACATACGACTTGATTTAGTGGAACAAGTGCTCGAAAATTGGGTTCATCGAATTCGTTCCTGCAGAAGAAGTCGTGGAGGCCATTTGAATGACGTTTTATTCAGAACTTAATTGTATCGATTGTTATTCACATTAAATAAAAAACATTTCAATTTCCTTAACAATTAGTGTGTTTTTTTTAAAAGAAATCATATCATTATTATTGGAAAACCCTTTACATATGTTCTGATATGCGAAAAATCTGAAAAAAATTAAAATACAATTTTCGTTAGAAAATTTAAAAAAAAATTGATAGAACCCGATCGCAGCGCCACCTACATAGGTTCATCATAATCAGTCCAGCCGGTTAGAAGTTCAGTGACATATTCAAAAATTTGATTCGAATTTTGTTCTGAATCACAAATTTGAAATCTAGTAAGAGCGATTCACGGGACATGAATTGAACCAGATCAGGACTGGGAGGTTATACCATCACTTTTTTTAACTTTCCACTTAGTTTATGTTTCAATTTTCAGGAATCAATTACCATTCTATTTCGCGTAAATAATCATGTGTTTTTATCGCGATTTCAGCATCTTCATATAATTGTGAGCTTCTCTCATTTCTCTACATTTCAATAAACGTATCACGAAAAAACTATTTGGTGATAAATAGAGTCGATTAATCTAGTAGTCTTAGGAATCATAGAAATGAAATAGGCTGATGTTTTACTCGAGCAAGCTGAGAACGCATTAGAAAATGCGTATTTTTGGAAGTGAAATAGACTGCCAGTTTACTCGTAAAAATTAGACATAAACTAAATCATGCGTCTAGAACATGGCTAATATTTAAAAAAAATGTTTTTCCGAAAACCCATTTTAATCTAATTGTACAGGGCTCGAGTTTGCCAGTATGCCATGAAAATGTTGAACTTGCCTGTTATGACCATAAAGGTAGTGAACTCATATAAAATATTGAAAATGTTCGATTCCTGACTAAATTAATTAATACCTCTGGTATAATCCTAATTAGTTCTAAAGGTGAACAAAATCAAATCCCATTTCCATCATAAAAAGACCGCAGAGAAAAAATAAATAAAATTTTAATTAACGAATTCTATGATTGAAAAGTGTACCGCGACGGTTTTCGTGTTAATCCAAAACAATAAAAATTTTGATTAACAAAGTCTTATAATAAATTAAATTCATTATTATTTTATTTATTTTGTGTGTGCTACTTTCCCAGATACATACATAGTTTCAAACTATAATAATATAGTTTTTATTTATTTTTTATTATTTATGTACCTCGTTGCTATTTTATTTGTACACCAAAAATAAACTCAGTCATGTCTCAAATCAATTTTCTCGTTTCAACAAATTTATTTGATTGTGTACGCGAGTATGTTGGTTGGGTTCGGTTGATTGGTTTGGTGGCTTAAATCAATAATAAATAAAATTAATTTACATACAACGATAAATAAACAAATTCTTAATTAAAAACGAAAATAAAACGTTAAAATTGAAGAAAATCTAATTTTCTTTTGTACACAATTTAACGAAAAATCAATTACACGTTGTAACTTTAACGAATTTCTCGATTTTGTTATATTTTTAGAAAAATTACAAAAATTTATGTTTATCGAGGGAAATTCTATAATCTAATTGGTCACAGCAACATGGAACTTTATTGTGAATGATGGATTTGTAACACGCCAGAGCAACATCAAACTATTAAACTTATATACCGGTTCCGCAAATTCATTTAAAACAATACAACAATGGCCAGCCAGTCTTGGTTATATATCTGCTCAAGATTAAACAACACCTTCATTATAGATTTCCGCACTCAATGGTGTTTATGACGGGAAGGTATATATTATGGACTATGGTACTGAATTCCAATAATATAAACGAGTAAATGACTTAACACAGTATAACAACAATGTGAAAACAAATGATCCAAACAAATCGAACGACAAACGTAACAAGAAACTTTTCTTTATTTTAGTAAAGAAAGCAACAACACATGTACGTAGGTACACAGCTCGAACAAAAACAAAAGAAAATTTTTCTGTACAAAGGTATTACCAGATGTAAGGCAAAAAAAAAATAATTCAGAACGGAAAAAATTAAAGACAAAACAATTTATGATCGGTTTTTGTTTGATTTGACTTTGCTGTGTTGCACGCTGCTTTTTAATGGCTTTGTTTCCATTTGATACAGTTTTTTTGTTTGTTGGTTTGGCTAAAGCTAATTTCGTTTTAGTTATTGTTTAAGTATTGTTAACCTTTGCGTTTATATTATTCGATTTGTTTTGTGTTATTCAATTGGTGTGAACTTGTAAGAAAAATTTACAACACAAAGTGATTACGTACGAAAAACAAAAGGAGATTAATGAAAATGTGTACGGTGTGAAAAATCATGTTTTCTAGTTATCATAAAGAACGACACTATTGTCTTGCATCAAATTGGCCTTGTTCCAAACGGAGAACTTCTACCTAAATTTGAATATGATGAATAAATGTGTTAGCAATGTGATACACTGTGTGGATTCATCGATCGCCATTTCTCATTCCATATTGCCCAGAATTGGTTTGCGAAACGTTCAAGCGATGCAACATGTTATAGTTTTACACGGTCTTCAAAGTCTATTTCTGTATGTGTCGCCATAAAACTGATGATTTGAGACTCTCAAATCTTTTAGTGTGCTTTGAAGCGCTTCCTGTAATTTCAGTGCTGAATGTGCTGTTCGGCCACCATCCAAAAGAGTGTGATCGTACGGTGAAATTAAAACCTGTGCCTCGGGACGCATCAAGAAAATACAATCTGTCGCTTTTGCTTGTAATTGCATGCATAATAATTCTGTCATACGCTATGCGTTCTTCAGGAATCAACTTCGTAAGATTCGTTTGAACTAATGTACCCAATTCATTGACATCAAAGTGTATTTCTCGTTGCAAAGCAAGATCGAAGAAGTCGTTTGCAGATCGATTTGGCGCAGCTGAGTATCAATCTTTTGCTGAATGTTTGATTCGACGGCAATATGCTAGGGAGTTTGCAGTTGTATTCACAGTCTGCATTAAAAGTGCGAGCGCCAACTCTAAGAACACCCATAATGTTAAAGAAAGGTGCCAAAGATGATAACTTGGAGTGAGTCTTCACCGTTTGATCCCGTTGCAAGTTTTGATGTCTTCGCCGAATTGTTCATTTTGTACCAATTTAATGCATATATATTTTGCCTCTTCAATCTCTGCAATTATCCGAAGTATTTTCTGCAGCTTCGGTCTTCTCTTACGTATATCGCACAGCCAGGATTCTTCGCTATTGCTTGGAAATGCGTATGTAGCAGTGTTTCTATTGTTCTCTTCCAAATTAACCGCTACCTGACCACGTATGGCTCGATCAAGACTTTTGGGTATATCCCTCTGGAACCGTGATCAGCGGGATACTCGGCGGATTTGACATGTCTACAATATATTGTCTCGGAAAATTTTCCAATATCTGGGTTGTTCTGTTGGCGACAAATGTCTTCCACTTTTCAGGGTTCGACCTTGGTTCTGGAAGTAATGAAGTTTATGATCATGTTTCCTCTTTCACTCTACTGTAAACCACTGCACTGTAGGCCACTTCACTTGCATCCGCAAGACCATGAAATTGAATATTCGGATAGTGGTTGTAAACCGTGCTTGAATTCATTTCTGTTTCGTTTATATTCGTCTTCAAAGTGCGTAAGTAATTAATCGTCCCAACCAAATTTTAAAAAACCATAATTTTTGAAACAGTATTTTCAGAAATATAATTGATGGAGACAAAAAATGGAATGGGTCAAAATCTCGTGAATATTCGGTTATTATTTTGCGTTTCGTTATTGGACCATTCTGTTCTCGGTTGACCTTTAAGCTCAACAATCCGCTTATAGGATGCCAATGTAAGCCAAGTTCTTTACTGCTGACGTACCATCACGACATGACTCTGTTGTAACATCACTACTTGCCTCGTCACACAGACAAGAGACGTTTGATCTCCATTTTCTCAAGCCAAGTCTTCCCTTCTGAAAGCCGTTCATCAAGTCAGTTTTTAATTTGATGGCATTTTGCACTTCTCGAGAGCCACATGAAAGATCGTCAACATAAAAATCATTTAGCTTGCATTGTCGCGAAGCCAGTTGTTGAAGTTTTCGTATCGCTAAATATGCAGAGCAGACAAATCTAAAACGCTACCCTGATTAATTTGAATTGCCGAATTTGTTGATCGCAGCACTCTCGCCAGACGACGCGTTGATTGTCACAATCATCTGGAAAGACAGTCATCTATTGGTAAAAATTACCCATAACCTCCTATCATTAACTTGTCCTTTAAAGACACTCCTGTGCTAGTCTTGCTGGCATCATCGAATATGATTCTCACCTTGGTAGTGCTACCTCATCCTTTTATCACTAAGGTGTGTTAAATAGAACAAGTTTTGCTCGCTTGGTTCGTTTTGTTTTGGGGAAACCTGCGTCATGTGTCCCCTTTCTATATATTCTCTCCTTTGCTCGACGTATAGAACCCGTAACATTAAGATCTTGGATAGGTTATGCTCAAGTCCCAAAAGGTGTTTCGTTGTGACAATTATTGAAATTCCTAATTCCGATGGTGGATTTTTAAATGGAAGCGTACCTCCATATCTGCCGTCTTCTTGTCTTTTATGCGTTTGTAGAATAAATTCTTCACATCTTTCGTCTTCACGGAGCAAAGTCTGAGCAAGTCCGAGAGCAAAGTCTGTATGAAAAAATAACTATGACACAACCATAAAATAACGTTACCAAATGATACTGCATATATGTTAGGCATTGAAGGGACCAACTGCCACTTTAACTCCTACCTCACACTCCAATTTTGGAGGTATTTGGGAGGTAGGAATAAAATAAGGGAAAATTCATCTAAAGAAAGTTAGTGGTGAATCTACCTTAACATTCGAAATTACAACTAAATTTGAATGCCTCAACGCCCGGCCTTTCACACCACTCACAGTCACAGATGACGGCTTTGATTAAGCAGCAATAACCCTAGGGCACTTCTTAATTAGCGATTGACTTAAGGCATCATCATGTGCTGACATCGATAATATGGGGTTAAAAACAAGATGGCAAATGATCGAACAATTAGTATAATATTTCTGGAAACGCTGGTCCTCCGGAAACATGTGCCAACTAAATGAACTAGTCCGAATAAACTCACGCAAGATGATTTGGTTTCAGTCGCCACAGTGGCGGCATTCTTAGAAACACAAAGAAATGTCGAGTTTCAAGTTTTGCATCTTGTTCGGCCCAAGGGATTGACTTAAAATTTTATACATTTAAAGAAAAATTTCAACAAAGCCAACACATAAATAGTACAACACAATAATTTTCGGTTTTTAATTAATTTAATTTAATTGATTAAATATTACTTTAAAATAAAAATAAAAAATTGTATTTCTTAATAATTGATGAGAAATAAAATATTAGAGGCCAGTTTTAAAATTAGCACTCGTTGTTTCTTAATTTGCCATACCAAAAAAAATTCTTGATCACAGTTGGCATATTTAATAGTAGTAATGAAGTTCTAGTTTACTTTAATAAAGTAAAAAAGTTACCGACCAAATGGCACAGTGGTTAAAGCTTTGGCGTTTGGATCGGGAGGTACCGAGTTCGAATCCCGATAGGGGCAGGATGCAAAAGGGAATTTTCATCAACAGATTACGATCTGTGATTAAATGGAACACATCTATGACCCCCTGTCGGAGTGCAAAACTTATGGGCCGACCCGTCTTCCATGCCAGTACAGGCTGGCATGGAGCTATGCAATGTGCAGATGGTAACAAAATCGGACCTATGACCGTACGTCCTCGAATTGGCCTACACACTGGCGTAAGAGTAAGGACGGAAAAGCTAACCGTGAAAGAGTTGGGAGAGCCTTGGCCCCAGAACAGATTGCAGAAATAATAATTAAAAAAAAAAATTAAAAAGTTGAACGTTTATATAGGGTGTCCCAAAATTGTACGATCATACGAACGAAGCAGGGTGCGCACCAACCAAAAAATTAATTTAATAAAAACAAGAGTTCTTTTACTTAACTTTCTTTTTTAGTATAAGATTTAAAAGAGTGTGCCTTTCCCATAACACCATTTTTAGAAGCTTTATTGTCTTCTGTCAAATAAAAACAATGGTTTTGTAAAGTCTCTTTGTTTCTCAAAAAATTGTTATTGATGTTTAAGTGACGCCAGCAGGAAAATAATACTACAGAAAATTAACCCATTATCAGACAAATATTTCGACGCTAATACAGTGTTTAAAATGGTATCACACACCGGGCTATTTACAACAGAATATTATTAAAAAAATGCGCTTAACAAAATTTTGATTTTTAAAATCGATGCTTTGTCGGAAATGAAACAAAATAAATAAAATAATTTTTTTTAATAATTTTAATTATTATAATAATTGTTCGAAGTGTCCACCATTTGCAAAAATACATAATTGTCAACGCCGTATCAAATTTAGCTTAATCCGTCGAAACGCACGTTCGTTACTTTTAATAATATTCGATGCTTCGATTGTACGTATACGTTGCCGCATTTCCTGGTCCCTGGTCGGTTTTGTTTACTCTTTCATAAACCAGCTCCTTATAATAACCCTACAGAAAAAAGCCAACGATCAGGTATTGTCTCACTACGTATGTATAGTAAGGGGAGCTCCATCATGCTGCAGCCACATATTTCTACTTGTATGTAAAGAAACGTCATCAAGTAGTTCATCCAAGCCATTTTGTAGAAAACTTAGATAGACTTCCCCGTTGATTCGACGTTGAAGCTCAAATTAGCCAATCAATTTTCCGTCGACTATTCCCGCCCACATGTTCACTCCAAATTGGTGTTGAAATCGACTACGCCGCTCTACTTTTGGATTTACGCGGGCCCAATAGAACAAATTATGCATATTGAATCTCCTTTTAAAAACATGTTTCGTCACTCCATAAAATGTTGTTAAAAAACTGCGAATTTTCTTCGCAGCATTTCTTGACAAAAGTGCACCCTTTTTTCATGGTCATCAGGTAAAAGGTCCTGTACACGTTGCACATGGTATGCATCGTGAACCGTCGCACTCTCAAACGTCTTGATAAACAACGAACACTTATAGATGGGTCGTCTGTCATCATTCCAATTACTCTTCGTCTATATGTCAAGTTGACCGGCTGATTCATATATTCTGGGACGCCAGAGACTTCGTCTTCACTGTACATTTGATGTACGTTTTGAAATACTCTGTAACCGAGAAAGCGTTCCCCATTTGGATATCGTCTCCGGTATTATCTTGCTGATACATAAATGAAATTCATTTCTGCATATTCGCAGTGGGAATAAACCACATAGCGTAATTTTAGATGAGATTTAGATCTTATAGATTTGCTTAAAAAAATTTGTATACTTTAGTTTAGCATTGTGTTCGTCATTTTGTTTTATTTCCGACCAAGCATCGATTTTAGAAATCGAAATTTTGTTAAGTGCATTTTTTTAATAAACACAACCTACTTTGTGAAAAAAATTGATAGAAAACATTATATTGCGAATAGCCCGGTGTGTGATAGCATTTTAAAATCTGCATTAGTGTCGCATACTTTTCTAATAATGGGTCATCTTTCCATAGTACATTGTTTTCCCGCTGGCGTCATGTAAACGTCAACAACAAGTTTTGCGAAAGAAAAAAACAAAGGAACTTTTGTTTTTTTAAATAACTTTTTTGGTGGGTGCTCTAAAAACACTAAAAGTGGAATAACTTTGGCTGTTTTTATTGGAAATGAGCACTCCTATCACCCTGCTTCGTTTGATCGTCCAATTCTGGGTCACCTTGTATAAATTGAATTTGAAACATAATTACTACTGATAAAGAAGCCAACTATGATGAAAATGTATTACTAAATGAAAAACTTTAGGCGCGCTCTGGATGAAATAGCACAATGGAAAATGTTTTCGGGAATACTTATGATCGTGTACTTATGAATACGTATGATCTCGGTTGACATCATTTAATGGTTTTGGTGTTAGTCTTTTAAAATTAAAGTTGGATATCCTAATTTAGTGATCAAGAAAGCTTTGAAATTGGACATCTGTAACTGCATTGTGTACTGTACTGACAGAAATGATCCTTTTAGGTTTGACTATTACTTACTGGTACATCTGCTGATACTACAGTAGGTGAATGTGATGGTCTGATCCATTCGTTGAGCGTGGGTATTTCAGATAACGCTGGGAATGGTAGTTGGTGTTTGTGACCCTTACTACTTTATAGATTTGATTCTGCTGCCTCAATTCTCGTAACTGACTAATCAAATAATGAATATAAGCTATTCATTCCCATTTTACACTCGGGGCAAAATCAACGTAATCCCCGCACCTCATCCATTGCAATTTTCATGGCTTTTTACATCGAAGGGAAATTTATGCAGTAGCCTTTAACGTGTTGAGTGACATAAATGTGTGACATAAATAAATGACATAAACTTTGTTACAGGTAAAAAATCACTGGTAAACAATTATCACTTTACGCTAGGCCCACTTCTTTTCCATCGATATTGCTATTATTATGAGCTACAATAAATAAAAGTATTGACACAATTTTTTTGAAAGTTTCAATAAATAATACACTAATTTGAAACAGCACATTATGAACACTTTTAGATAAACAAAAATTAACTATTAAAAGCTAACAAAATCAATCAAATTGTTTTTGTATGTAAATTAAAATGCGTTCGATTTGAACGCTATAGGTGAGTTTATACTGTCGAGGTTTGAACATAATAGTATCGTTTGAACTTGATAAATATTTGACGTTAAAAGGAAATATATAAATATGTAAGAACTGCACATCCATGTAGAAATGTAAGTTCATTCAAAGCACCTTGGTATGCTTAACTCCTAATAAATTTCATCGCACTATCACCCATTGTGACAATAACTCATCCTAATTTACTAGGTGCGCAACTAAATTTCCGAGATTTTCAAAACCGGAAAATTTCAATACAAATATTAAAAATGGTTTATCAAAGTATTGTCCTTCGCTATCTGCACGTTTTTAGCGTAAAGAATACAGCTATTGACAGTCTTAAGGAAAATTTGGCTTAAAAAGAAGTTTTTGGGAAACTATTGACACATTGTTGTAATTATTGACATGTTGTTTGTTACAGCTATTGACATTAAAATTATAAAATTTATTTTACTAAACAGATTATTACATCAATTGAAATATAATTAATTTGTGATAAAAAATTTAAAAAAAAATAAAAAGTTTAACATAAAATGACTATTGATTATCACAATGGGTCTTATCACATAGATATTTGAATTCTCGACATAAAATGTCATTAGCTATCACAATATTATAGCTCTTGGTTTACGAATTGCAATTTGCACGTAAAAATGCGGGTAACAGTGGCAATTTTAGCGGATTGATGCATTTCACGTGGTACTCCCTCACGCGTGATGAACATTTAATTTCCACATTGTCTGGGATTAGTGTTTTTTCAACGGTTCACATTTTCGAAAACGAATATGTGCAGTAATAGCACATTGAGCCTTTGGCAAGTTTATTGCTTCCGATGTGAACAAGAAGTGAATCTCTCTCGGTTTCACAATTGTCCTCTCCATTGTCAGAGCTAGTTTCGTTGAGAACTTGATTTGGAGCTTCTTCTGCTGACAAAGATAAATCTGAAATTTATTCATGAAAGAAAAGTTATATTTTATTGATAAACTAAACTATAAATATTTTATATTTCGTTCGAACGCCCATGGCATTTTGGGATTTTTTTTCTGTTGTTTGGTTAACGCTTTTAATTCTAATTGTTCTTTCTTAATATTAATTGTTTCCTTTTGTTTCTTTTCAAATAACTGTTTTTGTTTTTCCATTTTCTTGTCACTCTCAGCTTGCATATCCAAAGACAATATTAGAACGAATGGCTTGTTTCGTTTTGCAGCTTTGGTTCCTACTTTAGCAGGTGTTTCAGGCCAATCCAAAAAGTTTTCGATTGATTTGAATGGAGTACTATTCTCCTGGATAATATCCAGCTGATGAATTTTAATGCTAGTAACCTCAATGTTTTCAGCCGTGTTAGTTATATCGTTTACAGAAACGTTTATTGGAAAGAATTTAATTGGCGTGCTATTCTCCAGAATACGATGTATTCGTTATTAATAATTATTTTTCCGTCCAGCACGGCTAATGGATCCTCTAATGGAATAGATTTAGTAGGAGTGCATTATCGCGAAGGTTGTGAAGTGGCTACATAATAGCCTCGCTCGCTTGTATATTGCTAACAAGAAGCTCCCTATCAGTATTCGCTATCACTAATTATTTTCCGACCAGGTCGTTTAGTGGAGCGGAAATTTAGTTTCCCCCCTCCAGGTATGTAAAATCGTGTATATCTCACTTAAATTAATATGTTCGCTGTCCTCATTTGTTAGATATTCATCTTCGTGAAATGGCTCAATTGGATAACTTCGCTTTCCCTTTTTAACGGCCATCAATATTTTGAATAAAAGTTTAAAATTGACCTTGTTAAAGTTAGCCGAAAGTTGCCAGCCGTAAATCGATAATGCAGATAGTGTCTTGACTACTTCAGACGAAAGTTAAACAAACTATTTATTAAATTGAAATATCGTAGTCGAAAGTGACTAACCTACTTAACCAGCCGCAAACATATGTATCGTAACAAACAACACATACAATTAGCAATTTAACCGATATTAATGTATTGTTTCATGTTAATTCATGCCAATTCCATAGCCCATAATCATAGGTAGATTTTGATTATAGGTTAGGGGTAAGTCTGATGGGGTTATAGGGGTCAAATTTTCATTTTTCCCTTATTCTGACGATAAAATCGCCTATCAATTTTGCAACATGGACACAAATCTGACTATGCCGATTCGATATCCCATGAACATAGGTAAATTTTAGGTATAGCCCAAATGTAGAAGAAGGAAAATTAAAAATTTCACCCCTACAACCCCATCAGACTTATCCCTAACCTATAATCAAAATCTAGTTAAGTTATAATAAACTTTGAAAGTTGGCCGCGAGCTGCTATGTACACATGAAACAATAAATTAATATCGGGTAAATTGTAAATTGTACTGGTTGTTTGTTGTGATACATATTTTTTGTAGGTTAGTCACTTTCGACTACGATATTTCAATTTAATAAATAGTTTATTTAACTTTCGGCTGAAGTAAAACATTCGGGTAAAACATTTTTGGCCCAACAAATTTTTAGCGGTTTAAACGCAGCGTAGTCGCAGAGTTGTACGGTCCGCGTGGCATTTGGGTATAAAGCTATAATGATAATTCCCAAACGCATGCATAGAATTCGGTAACTTTTAATGCCATATGTGTGCTATGGCCGTCGAAAGAAAATACTACCGAAAAGATTATTTTCTTTTTGACACAAGGAACGGATAAAAATGCTTCGAAATGCACTCGTAAAAAATTTCCTTGGTCAACCAGCCATTTTCAGAAATTCCCAAAGCCCAACCTTGAGGTAATGACGATGGTGAGTGGTTAATACTGATCACGTTTTGGGGCATAGGAGGAAATTAGTTTCATCCCCATTGTAGATACGATCTGGACATTCCATGATACTACATTAACAAACTCCTTTATAGCATCCAAAACGTCACTTACGCTTAGGAAATTCTTTTTTTTGGCATATAACAAGTCATTTTGAGATAGCGGTTTCCTCGCGTGTTGTTAAAATAGTTGGGAGCCAGGCTCAACCTTTTTAAAATGCTAATCCAAACGGAAAATTAACGTTGAACGAGGAATATTATATTATTTAGAAGCAAGGCTTTTTGATATTTGTTTATTTTTAATTTCTGTAAGTGATTGTTGAAGTGTTGCCTCACTTTTTCGGCATTGTAGCAACCTGAATTACAAAATTTAGCTAAATAAAATAGAAAGGTACTTATCTTTACAGCATTCCTTCTTAAAATATACTAAATGTACACTATTTTTCTCTATTGTTGAGCACACGTGTTTACACATCGCCGTTTGATAAAAAACTGAAGTAACTAACCACTCATTTGATATTAATGAGATAGAGATTTTAATATGAGCCAATTAATTATAGTAATTTAGTTCACGTGAAAGAGATAAATACTATAAATATCGTGATTGTGTCAATAACTGAATCAAAAATCGAGGATCTCAATAGCCATAGCTTTTACGCTACCATCTCTCTGGCAATACATGCGAATACCAACCACGACGATAACACGATGCGTCTTTCTACCGAAACTATTCATTCAACAATTTTGCACTTCCTCGAAACTGGCCAAGTATAGCCCTGACAAGTCATGCGCCATCGACTGGAACAAATGATAATCCGAGAGAGCCAGGTCTGGCGAATAAAGCTGGTGCGATAGCAGATCCCATTTCAGCGTTTTGGTGGTGTCCTGGACGATGGGAGTGCGATGGCATGGAGTCTTGCTTCAATAACACTTTGCTTTTCGATCTATACATACAAGCGTTTCCCATTCACAGTTTCGCACTGTTTCAGCAGCTGATAGTACACGATTCCTTTCTGGTCCCACCAAGCGCTGAACATTGTCTTCTTTGCGAAGCGATTTGGCCGTGCTGTCGTTGTTGATAATTCGCCAGATGAAGGACAAGTCCTTTTGCGTTTGGCCTCTCAAAAAAGATCCACTTCTCATCTCCAGTAACAATTCGATGCTAGAAGGACTTCCTTTCGTGCCGTGAAAGAAAGATTTCGCAAGTGGCTCTTCGACTTGTCCATCTCTCTCTCAGTCAACTCATATACGGCTCCCATTTTCCCTCCTTTTGAAATTTTCCCATAGCATGTAAACGTTTGAAAATACCTTGGCGAGTCGAGTTTAATGCCTTCGCAAGTTGATCTTGAGTTTGAGTATCATCTTCATCCAATAACGCTTGCAATGTTTTAGGTCTCTAGAACGCTTCTTGTAATCAATGTCGAAATCGCCACTTCTGCGTTTAAACCAATCTTTGCACAGGTAGTTTTCGGTAGTGCAAGTTCACCGTAGGCAAGTTGAAGCAGAAAAGCAAAGCTTCCCGCAAATGCTGTTTGTTTGGCACAGAACTCGACATTTTCGTTCACGCTATGAACAAAATACAACATCTGACATAAATGACAACTGGATGTCTAGAAATTTAGTTGGCTTACGACAGGTACCAGTCAGCCTAAAGGGCCAAATGATCGACTAAAATACGCGATAACACAATCATCATCACGCACATCACTTTTATGTTAAATCTGATAATCCTTTATTTTTCTATTGAAATCCATTCGCTTTGAGATTCATTTTATCAAATAAAAACATTTTATTGTAACACGAAATGATTACTAATGCAATTTTGTAGAAGTCATTCAAATTTTGTCCGAGAACTAGTTTTTTAAGGGTGCCTGAAGTCTAATTTATTTTCTGGTAATTTTTCATATATTTAAACCCCTCTGGTCAATTAAAACATTTTCAAATTAATTTCCGGCAGACATAAAAGGTCGAACAACACAAAGTTATTTGCCTTCGCGCCACGATAACGTACACTTTCTAGCGATTAAAATTTTAATTAGCAGGCTTATTGTCCATTTGCAGCTTGTCCCATCTCCAAAATCTTTAGTAAATTTTGGCGTTTGAGTTATTCCTTGGAACAAATAAAAGCTTGAGTCTTTAATTCTTTGTAAGGTTCGTTTACTTGCGTTAATTATTGGTTGTTGGCATGCGATTCGAGTTTCGTTCAGCAAGATTTCTAATTATTTGCCTGTATTTTAGTAAAATAATTGATTGAGGTAATATAAAGTTAATTAAAAACAAAATGGATGAAGCCTCAATTAAATAGTTAGAAGCAATCATTAATTTGGTGCGGATATCAACAAGCATACGTTTAATTTGCCGACGGCCGTTTTATTAGCCTTATCAATTTCGAACATAATTATATAAAACAACACTTTGCTTTGCATGTGAATCAATTTGTCTAAGAAAGGTAATTTTAGTTTTTCCAGGTAATAAATAACTATAATACGCTTTTCTTCTTTCTCATTTTATTTAGACCAATTTACCTTTTATATACAAAAAATGTACGTACCTATAGTGTAATATAATTCTGGCTAGCAAAACGTGATGAGTTTTTATTTTTATGTTCAAGCGATTCATTAAATTACAATAAATTATTATTCTTATCACCAAATCAACATATTAGCCGTGAACGTATATTGTATAGTTACTACATTTTCCAAAACCGTTTCCAAACCAATTTTCCCATTCCGACCGAGCTTTGTAGTTGTTATTGAGGTACTTAATACGTTTCGAAACTATACACATTTGAAATATGTATGCATCGTATAATTTACAATTAGCAAATCATATATCATTACCGTTAAATTGAAATCCATCACCACCGCCCCCACCGCCGCCGATTAATAGACCCGTACATCATATATGTATCGTTACTCATTTAGCTTCGTTGCACATACTCTTCAGTAATTATATGCATGACCATCTAGCTTATATCTAAATATTTAATTTAATTTTTTAAAATGAAATTTAATTTAAATTTAAGTACCTGTAATTTGCATGAAATGAATTTTGCTTTTACTTGTACATAAGAATGCAGAGGTAGCTTCATACCTATAAATCTTTAAACATGTGTCTGGGAAAAATTAAAGCTTTGATTGTTCATAATCTAATCTGTACTAAGGAAAATTATTGACGTCTAGCCCATTGTTAAATCACGGTATGCGACCAACTCGGCGATGAACAACTCGGCGACTGGAAAAAAATTCAAAAATAATCAAAAATGAGGATAAAAATTGACTAATTGCGGAATTGCTGGTTTGTGTCGCCACAACATGTAAATAAAATATGGTGCAGGTACATCTTCGAGGTGTGCATGTTTAATTAAAAATAGTGGATTTTGACCAAGTATCAGTATGTAAAGTTTAGTGAATAAATTTTTATTCTATAAAAGCTTTTGTTCACGCATAGTTAGTGCTTCGAAAAATTTATAAAAAAATATTACCATTTATTTTGGTCCCGGGTTCGAGCCGGATAGCCCAATACATCAACTCAAAGCAATTCCGTACGCGCTTTTACTGTGTTTAATATAATAAGAACTGTGCATTTAACTAAATAAAAGCTCGTGTGTGCTTGCGGCTAGAGATAAGCCGATTCCGCTAATTGTGGTAAACTAAATTTCAACCTTTTCGAGTTGTGATACCTTTGTATACGTGACATTCTACCCCGCCGAATATTTTGGATAAAATTCTATACAGTACCGAACGCAATACAGTTAGCAGTGTTCATAAAAGCCACGCTACGATTCTATCATCAGTTTAGTGAAGTTAAATATACCACGAAACACATACAGTCAACCACGAGCAATTAATCACGAAGACCATACACCACATGGCTTATAAATTACAACATTCATCAACTTTAAGGCAGCTGCTTAACAGTCTTACGGTGACCGATCAAGGTCATTGACTTGTAAATAAGTACTGTGGACATTATCATCCATAGTATAAGGCAACCTTCTTCAACATATTTATAAGTAATCATCGCTGGTTATTACTGTGGGATATCATCGAACCATATTTCATCTCCACATTATCATCAATTTGAGATCATTTTGGCCTATTTTCATGGTGGTTAAACAAAACCACATTACATCGGGGCAACAGCTAATGCAACTAGTAACGGATATTATCAACCAACATCCAGGTTTAACTATATTGTCAATTCTACTACGTTTCACTTTATATATTAGCATAAGAATTTTACGTTTTCAAATTGAATTTCAAATTGGCTTTTCGGGTTCCGATTTCAGTTAGTCGCGTCGTGCCAAATCCAACTATCTATGTTTAAATCGTGTGCTGAAAATAGTTTTAATTTTGTGCGTGTATAAAATTTTTAATTTAAAAATGGTGTCAGACACAGAAACCCTATCGGATGGCGACAAATTCAAAACAACGGATTCTTTAAAACAACAACGAAGTGCTTTTAAAGATCAATTGACACAGTTTCGTAACAAGGTTACTGTTATTGATACTATTGGGTCAATTGAATCTAATATACGATGACTGCAAATAATGTATGACAAATATCAAAATGTACAAGTGAAACTCTAAATGATAGACGAGTCGGCTTCAACCGATCGAGTGTCTTTCGAAGAAGAGACTTCTTTTCTTATTTGAATCATCAGCAAATAACTTAGGTTAGGTTAGGTTTCAGTGGTTGCTTACTGCACACTTAGGCCAATTTTTTAGGCCCATTGTGATACCACTCATTCACTCCACATCATTAACCCACCTACTTCACCTACTCACACAACTACAGTATACCTCCTGCACATTACAAGCTCCATGTCAACCTGTACATTGACATGGAAGGTGGGTCGGCGCGTGACACGGAATTTTGCACTCCATCAGAGGGTCTTAGTTGTATTTATTAGCATCACCGATCGTAATCGATGATGGAAATTCGATTTGCATCTAGCCTCTGATGGGATTCGAACCCAGCACCTCCCGTCCAAGTGCCGAAGCTTTAACCACTGCACCACTTGTCCGGTAGCAAATAACTTAAACTACCAACATTCAGTGGTGCTGAAAGTGATTGGTTAGCGTTTAAGGATGTGTTGGTAGATATTATCAGAGATGGGCGATTACGTGTCATCTACTAAATTTTACGTTATTGCGTAGACAACTGTCGACAACGTAGAAAACTTGTCGATAACGTAGAAAACGTCAACTAGTCGTAGACAACGTCCACAACCAATTGTAATTCCGCCATTAGTGATTAAATGTTCAACATATTTTTAACTTGCGTTAACATATTTCCAAGTTATATATAACATCGCCTGAAAAGTTCCCGGTCTGACACATAGATGGTACCTCAAATTTAAATCCAATATAATTTTTAAATTCTACCAACCTTTAAACGTTAAGTATCAAAATTGCATTACATTCCGACCATTAGTTTACAAGTCACAGTAAAACAACTGTGACGCTACTTTTGTTAATTTAAGAACTATGGAAAAAAAGAATTTTGTGTGTTGATTAAACATTGTTTTTTGTCGGGAAAAAATACCGTTCAAGCAAAGCAGTGGCTTTGGTCGTACAATCACCGATGATGCACCACACTCTGGACGCCCAAATGAGGCTGCGACTCCAGAAAACATAAAAAAATTCTCGAAATTATTTTGAAAGGCCGTAAAGTAAAGTTGCATGAGATAGCTGACATTGTCCACGAAAAAAATGCTCTTTCACCAAGACAATGCACCATGTCACAAGTCGATCGCGCAACAATGGCAAAATTGCAGCGATTATTACTTGTGTGCCGACCTCAAAAAAAAGCTCCAGGGAAAGTGATTTGGCTCCAATGAAGAAGTGATTACCGAAACTAAAGCTTATCTTGAAAACAAAGTTAGATCGTTCTACAAAAAAGGCATCGTCATATTAGAGAGGCGTTGAACTGATTGTAGCGCTCTAGTAGACAATTATGTTGATGAATAAAATGTATTTTTCTCCAAAAATTGTGTTTTCTTTGTTAGACCGGGAAATTTTCAGGCGATGTGTTACTTATACTCTGTACCTCTCATCGTTTTTTTCTTTAATAATGTGTGCTAATTTTCAATAAACTAATATGGAGGTGAGTTCATTACAGATAAATGTCCCTAATTGTTTTAAACCAAAATATTCAAGATATTTAAATCTAAATTTTAAACTAGTTCAGATTTGACAATAGCCGATGTCGAAATTGATAAATTTTAATTAAGTTAATAAATTGTAATTGAACCCCTGACACGATTTATTTGCGCCATCCTTGAAGGAAGGAATGATAATTGAACCTACCTTTAATTTTGTTAGTCGGAAAACCAGACAAAAGATTGGCGTGAGGCTCACAGTCCAAATGACTTACTAAAGTAAATAGTCGTTACTAGTTACTAGTTATTTCTAGTTGATACTGTATCCATAAAGCGTACTGGGTGTAATATTTAATCCTAAATTGAGTACTAAATTGTTTTGTTCACTATGACAGTTGAAAAAACTCAAACCAAATTAGCGATGCATTGTGTTTTACTCCATCTGTTGATAAGTGGTATGGAGTAATATGAAGTTCGTTTATACTTTGCGCCTGACGCAGACTATTTTGTCCAAATTTCCGACAAACTAAATTGATGAGTAATTCATACAATCCGTTGAAAGATAACACTAAGCAAATCACGTCTGATGTTTAATTAAAATTTACTTAATAAAGTAAAATTTATCAATTTATAAAAATTGTTTCAAATCGGCTATTGATAAATTTGAACTAGGTTTGCAGGTTCAAATCTTAAGCGTGTTTTGGTTTCTGAAACTTAGAGCCACGAATCAATAATTTTAAAGAACTAACCATCAGTTTAGTTAGTCGAAAATTTAGAAAAAAATCGGAGTCACGCACACGGCTCAAGCCAGTAATTTAGCCGAAAAATAGCACAGTATTAGATGTTTTAATTATGTGTGCCTGACGTCGATTTTATGTCATAAGCCGTGGCTGTTTAATTCAATTCTATTCTATTAAATTTTTCGAGTTCGCGAAGAGGTAACACTTTTTAAAGCATAAGGTAGATAACACCGTCCTCTATGTATCACAAAAAATATTCAGCAACAAAATTAGATGGTTTTCTGGAAATGTTCTTGTTCTATACAGTTCCGTTATTATACAGAACTGTTGAGAATAACGATATTACAAGAAAACTATCCAACTTTTTCAATGGATTTTTTGTGTTATGTAATTTCATCTAAGATACAGAGTGGACCATCTGTTGGTCCTTTTTGAATCGATGAATTTTAGTACTTAATGCTATCTGTTCTAAAAAATTTTTTGACATATGAAAAGTCAAAAATATCCAAATTATCGTCATGGAGCCGCTATCAACACAACAACGCATTTCGATTAACCACATTTATTATGAAAATAATCGCTCAAAAACAACAACATTTCGTAAATTACGTGAGCGTTTTCGTCGACATTGTTCGTTTTGAAGAAACAGGGGCCATGGAAACTGGACCTTCAGTGAAAGGTCGTATCGTAGACCGTATCGACATGTCCATCCAGAGAAACAGCTAAACATTTCACGAACCACATTACGACGCATTTTGCATGTTAATCTTCATTTGCATCCATACAAAATTCAACTAACTCAAAAATTGAAGGTACCATTTAAATCGTCGTCGTTTTGTTAATTGGATGCTAGAACCAAATGAAGGTTTTTCATCAAAAATCATCTTTAGTGATGATCTCAATGTACGCCAATACGCAAAATGTTGGATTTTGGGGAGCGGAGAATCCTCGTGTTATTCACGAAGCAGAAGTTCATCCTAAGAGTCACTGTTTGGTGTGGTTTATGGACTAGTTCATTGGGCCGTTTATCTTTGAAAACGAACTGGAAAATGCCCTTACAGTGAATTAGAAACGATGTCGCAACATGTTAACTGGCATTTTGTGCTAAAAATTTAGTGAATTTCGTGTCAACGACCTTTAGTTTCAACAAGACGGAGCGACATGCCACGCAAGTCGTGAAACAATCCATTTATTGTTAACAAAATTTGCTGATCGCATAATTTCAACAAATTGTGAAGTTCCTTGGCCACCAAGAAGCCCGGATTTAACATCACTTTATTATTTTTGTTGGGTTATTTGAAAGGTAAGGTGTATGCTAATCATCCACAAACAATTCAACAAGTTAAAAACTGAATTTGAATTGTTTTTGTAAAACACTTGTAAAAAAATTTCCTTAGAGTGACAATATTTATTGATTTTATTATTAGGAATATCGACTTCGAAAATGTATTTATTCTTCAGTTCCTTTTTTACAACTAATTGTATTTGTTGTAAAGATTAGTTGTAAAAAAGGAACTGAAGAAGAAATACATTTTCGAAATCGATCTTCCTAATAATAAAATTAATAAATATTGTCACTAAAGAAAATTTTTTACAAGTGTTTTACAAAAACAATTCAAATTCAATTTTATAAGTGACAAAAGTTGACAGTAGGGCTAAAACATGAATTTCAACCATTATAGCACAAAAAGTTAAAAAATTCGAGTTGAAATTGAGGTCATTGAACCGCTTTTATTGGAAAAGTCATCGACAATTTTGATGTTAGGATGCAGGCCTGTAGACGAAGCCATGGTGGACATATGAACGGTATTGTTTTTCATACATAAATAGCATAGGACCACCTCTCCTTATCAATCAAAAATTTTGACTTTTCATCCCAAAAAGTGTGTTTGATTTACAAATGAATAAAGGACTAACAAATGGCCCACCCTGTTTTTAACTTTAAAAAAATAACATTCAATTTTCAATGTGGCAAAATTTATGTTTAGTTCATGCTAGTCATTGATAGATGATTCTAATATTCAGAAATCAAATTATGTTTGAAATGCAGTTCTAAACTGCAAAATTAGTTCAGATTTATCAATCTCCATATACAAATATTTTGGTAATTATTAATCTTAATTTATTTAGTAAATTTTAATTAAACCTCATATTTTGTGTCATTTTTAAGCAACTGAAATGAGCTAACCATCAATTTAGTTAGTCGAAAATTTAAACTAAAAAAAAAATCGGCGTGATGCACATTGTGTGAACGTTATTTTCAGACTAAATACAAATTTTTATTAAACTCGCCTCATAACATAAAAAAATGTTCGTTTGAAAATCATAATTAAGAATTCAAAGTTCAAATTCGAACCATGTATATTTTGTTGGCCTCTACTGACATTTGGCCGAAATAAAAAAATATGGAGTTGAATTGAACTAACAATGTTTTGGTTATACTGAATTGGCAAATATTTCATTCATGCATAAATTAGCTGATGTATTTCGAATGAATTATACCAGCTAATAATTCACGTCTTTCAATATCGCAATATAAACTTATTTTGCCCCTTGGATAATAAGATGATTACAAGTTAGTAGCAGTACTGTTAGCAGTAAGTTTGTGAGACTAACTAACGAAATCTAGAAAAAATAGTGAGAAAATATGGATTGCAGTATCATTTCTTAGGTTGTTGTGTATGTCGATTGTCAATGTAGACAACGTACATTGTCGACGTCAGGAATGCAGAAAATCGCTATGTAATCTTCGTTATAGATTACGTGTCGACAACTGTGTAGATTACATTACGTAATCTACCTCGCCCAACTCTGGATATTATTCATCGCAAACCTAATATAGAAAACACGCGCCGGTAAGGTATTTAATTTAATTGACAGTCTTCCAGTTACAGCTGGCAACTATCAAATCGCTGGGAAAATGCTTTGCGATCGGTATGATAACTCTTTTCTTATCCAAAAAGGCTTATATGAAAGAGAACTACAAGATAAAATCTCCAATCGAAAATTCGTCCAATTCGTTGCAAAGTTTCATCGATCAGTCGGTAAGAAATTACAATGCTCTAAAATCATTAAATTTCCAGATTGATTCATGGGATTTAATGTTAATACACCATCTAACTGAAAAATGAGATATCTCGTCGAAAATTCATGTTATAAAAAATTCAGAGTCTAACAAATTATTGACCTTCGAAAAATTTATAATATTACTTCGAAATCGTGTTCGTGTCTTAGAAGCCATTAAAGATACAGCTTCATCTTCGAGAATGTTACCAAGTAACAAAGGACATAGCTTTTCTAAAAGCCAAACCTCATCGCTGGTAACAAATTCTTCTAATACCTAACTGTCCGGAATTTACAGATTCAAAGATCACACCACAGAAGCGATTCCAGTTTATTCGAAATCATAGATTGTGTACAATTTATTTATTAGATAATCATACAGTACTTGAATGTGACAAACCGCATTGCAATATTTGTTCCCAAAAGCATAATTCACTTCTCCATTTTGGTAAAACAACATACTTTAAAGGACCAAAGCAGATTCCAAATAATAGCTCTCCTACTTTAAGTACACAAGACAGGTATTCCCCGCAAGTAAATGGCGTGCAATGCTAGATGCAATCTACTGAAAATCAAACCACGGAGAACAAACAAAATAATTTCGGGTATTGATGGCAAGGAAACGAAAATCAGCACCAAGGTCTCGTTAATTATTTCTTCTCGAGTTTCGGACTTTTCAACCACTTTAGAATGTTATGTGATTCCTAAAATAACAAATTACTTACCTGCAGCAAATCCTCTCAATATCAATTTAAATTTAATTCCTGCTAAAATACAATTAGCAGATCCGTATTTTAATGTATACCCAATGAAATTGATATCTTGATTGGGGCTGAAATTTATAATGAGCTATTCACGGGTAGAACTTCGATTACGCTGTTTAAAAACCTACCTGCATTTTATGATAGCGTGTTTGGATATGTAATTTGTGGGAAAGCCGTAGGTAATAATGTCGCACAATTACAACTATCAACAGCATTATGTACTTTCGAAGCTCTTGTCAAATTCGTCCTCACTCATGCAATTCTATACTATTGAGAAAAAATTAATTCGCCAACCTAGTATTTATCAGCATTACAAAGATTTCATGGCTGAGTATTTGTCATTAGGGCATATGAAGGTAGTTGACAATCGAAATAAGAATAACAATTCACTACTACTCAGTTAAGGGTAGTGTTTAACGGATCTTCCAAGTCATCGTCAAAATTATCATTAAATGATTGTTTGTATAAGGGTCCTACCATACAACAAGATTTAATGTCTATCATTCTAAGGATTAGGACACACATAATAGCTTTTACCGCCGATATTGCCAAAATTTACCGGCAAATCCTAATTGATCAGAGTAATCAGGACTTACAACGTATTTGGTGGAGAAATGATCCTTCAGAAAGCGTCAAATGTTACAAATTATGCACTTTGCATATGGAACAAAAAGCGCTCCTTTCCTCGCAACACGAACTTTGCATCAATTGGCATCTGACGAAAATATCTCGTTCCCTTTAGCATCAAAAGTATTAATGTAAATGTCAGTGAGTCAATTATTGGAAACAGGGGGATTTCAATTACGTAAATTTTCTTCGAACATATACCTGACCTTTCGTCTCCTTCGGAATCGCCTTCAATCGTGTATCTAGTACTTGGCCTTGGAATACTTCAAGTGATGAATACGAAATGAATTTCTCCAAATTCACAGAGAATTCTCTTTGTACAAAGCAAAACGTTTTATCAGAGATCTGTCAGCTATTCGATCCATTAGGAATATGCTCTCCAATGATATTAACACCTAAGATAACAATGCAAAAGATTTGGTCTATTGGTAATCTTGATTGGGATGATCAAATCCCACAACAAATTAAACACGAATGGAATGAGTGGACGCACTCATTTCACTCAATTGCGTCCAATTAATTAATTTAAATAAGATAAAATTTCCTCGATGTATTTTAGTTCCAATGTGTGATTTATTTGCGAGTCACTGATAAAAATAATAAATATTTTGGAAAACTAATTTCTTGAAAATCTAGAGTGGCTCCGCTGAAAAAACAAACGATTCCGCGTCTTGAGGTTTGGGGAGCATTACTACTACCTCAAACATTAAATAAAGGAGTCAGTACGATTACCTTGCAATGCAATGCAATATATTTATGGTCCGACTCTGAGATCACGTTGCTTCGAATTAAATCGGATCCTTCAAAATATGCTACTTAATTCAAAGTTGGCGTTATGTGCCGACAGCCCAAAATCCAGCTGATTTTGTATCGCGGGGATTGATGCCAAATGAGTTTTTGGCATCCGACTTATGGTGGTTAGGGCCTGCATTTCTGAAAGAAAATTCGGTCAATTGACCAAAAAATCACAATTCAAAAACAAGCTCCCAGTTATTGCCAAACTTGATGTTACCAAGCTTCTAGTTCGATTTGAACACCTACGTTTATTAGATCACAGTACTGGATTATCGGAGGTCGAAAATTGTGTAGACAAATTGTCAAGGAATGCATCCTTTGCTTTCGAAATAAGCCAAATCTTTCACACCAATTATTGGGTGAGTTGCCCTGTTCCGGTTAAATCATCAATGAATAATAAAACCTCTTTATTTTTCGGGCTGTCTAAGTTATCATAACACGCTCGTCACACAACAAAAATTAGTCATCCTAAAACTAAAAAGGCGTGACATAAACTCTTTACTTATATCTTTTGCTTTTGTTCAAATTACTTTGATAACTTGCAGTGCTGTGCGTTTACGCGTATTTCCGAATTGTCTACATGTTGGTGTCGAAAATAGCGTAGACAATTGATTTCTGAACTGTTGTTTTGTAACTTTCATACCAGGTGTTTGTACACGATCATCTAACATTTCGAAAATGGGGAGAATCTTCTAAGATTTTTTCTGTATACCCACCGGCTTTATAGAAATTAATAGTATTCATTCTGGTTGAAATCGGCTTAGTTTTGTAACGAGATCAAATAAAATGTCGGTATGGAATGTACTTTCCCAAGTTTAATCAATTATCGTAACACTGTAGGAGGCTAAATTTGGTTATGGTTTAAAAAAAATTCGCTGTGCCAAATGTATCGTCTGTCATGAACATTTTCAAAACAAATGGGGAACAAGTGGGGATTTTTTTAAAGCAAGCGATATCCATTTTGTTCAGATTAGCTCGGGATAAAAGGAGGAGTCTCTCTCGGAGTTGTCCGAGAGATTCACCAATTGATTATCAATCGACGTTTGTATTTCCAGGCCATTTTGCACTGGACTTATATTGCTATAAATGCTAGAACCATTGCTTGGATTAGTACAAATTTGGGTTGGGTGACCGCTTGGCAACATCATAGAAGAAAGTGAATTATTCGAATGGAACGAAACTTGGAATGGAAATCAATCACCCTATGATGGTAGAGCATCGAACCAAATAAATATATCATGTAAAGATCAACAAGAAAAAATTTCTCAGGTCATTACGAGATGCCAGGGCAATGCAAATATTCACAGAGGATACCAAACTTACAACATCAACAGAATTCAGAATTGTTGTAATGTAAAATGCATCAAGGCAAAGAAAGAAATTTAACACTGACATATTAATAAAAGATGCCGACACAAGAAACGCATTCTGCGGGGCACTTAAGCTCAGCCCATAACCAAACCAATATGAAGAAGAAGCAGCCATCAGTGTGTGTATAGAGCCGATAGCGGACAAAATCGAACAAGGCTATATCAAAACAGCGTAGCAACACACTCTCGGATACCAGGAATTCGGGTACGAGTGATAAACTTGGAAGAATAATGAAGAAGGCCTGCAACCAAAGTTGTAAAAGTGCCAACAAAATACATTGTAATTGCAACGTCAATACGTAAATACGCCACGAGAAAATCCAGTCAAAATGGCAAGGAGTAGCCGTAGGCAACACACTGAAAACTATTAACTAACATACTGACTACATCAATGCGTTCGAAATACGGGGTACTCCGCGTAAAATGCAGTTAGTTCCCGTTTAGCCCCCACTAAGTTTGTGCCGTTATCACAATATATATCGGTGCTAGGAAACTGTCGGTGCTCATACCCGTGACTAAATCAATGGTTGTAGCTTTGTTGCCAAACAGACGAAGATGACTATGTACGACTTGTAGGTTTTACTTCCTCGAGAGCGATGTGTTTTAAGGTTGAATGGACCAGCCTGATCGGCAAGGTGGCAATTGACTCATAAGCTGTTGCTGAGCCTAAGCCCGATATCGCTGGCAAATGACGCATTGATGAGTTACGCGTTTTATTAGATATATGGCTCAAGGAGTTAAAAATCTTTGGGCGATGGTGCTCATAAGTAGCTTCGGTTCACTATATGCAGGTGCTTAATGTGCAGTTCTTTCACCATTTGCTCGGCTATTGGATGACTTGCCGGTAATATAGCGGAATGCTTGGTATCATATGTTAAATTCTTATGCTCCAGTCTTCCTCCAATTCGCATTAGCCCGTGGCCGTCCAAAAATGGATAACAGGAAATTAAATTAGAATTTATTGGAATTTCTAATTTGATTTGCTTTGATTTATTTAAGGATTTAATTTCATTAATATATATCTCTTCCTGGATATTTCGAAATATTACAAACTCCGCCTTGTGTATCTGAGACACTCTCAATGAGTTTAACCAGCGCCGATGAGGTTCCAATTTTCAGTTTCTGCAGAATCTCAGCAGATATGCTATTACCCGTGTCAATTTTTGGTATGTTGCCCCTTTTCCATTAATTCCTCAGCGACAGATCCACGTATCTGTGTTGCTGCAAGCTGGCAACTGATTTGTTCAGGTTCGTCCGAAGGTAATTGAAGTTCTATTTTTTCACCAGGAGAGTTAAGGGTGGGATCAAGCAGAAATTTGGGATCATTAAACCAAAACTTGTGTTGACAAAATTCTTTTCGCAAAATGCCCCTCGTAGCGCAATCCGCTGGATTCTCTTTTGACGACTTGTACAGGTAATAATCTTGGACGTGCGGTTTGCTATATATGTTTTCCATGCATTTGGTGGTTTAGATAACCAATCTAGCGTGATGGTTAAATCTGTATACAGATAAATTTTGGGGTGATTTGACAGGCATAACGATTTTTGGACTAATTCTATAAACCGAACTAGAAGGATCGCAGCATTTAGTTTGTGGAATCGAGACTACTTTGATGGGAGCCACCTTAGTTTTGGCTGCAATTAGGTTCGTATGTACTATCAAACCTTCTACTACCCGCCTATAGTACCGCTGAATATGCCTCTTTGGATGCGTCAGCGAATCGAAAAAAACAATTATCTAGAACAGATACTGATTTTGAATCATCGGTTGTTTACCAAGAGGATAGTTCTCTGTTTTCAACTGGAATATTATCTAATAAGGCGGGGTGGTTTGCAGATCACTTACCTAAGTTGAACCCTCCTTGATTGAGCAAACTTATGATTTCGTGTTGAAGCTGTAACGCTGTTTTCAACGTTTCTCCAACTGACATCAAGTCATCCATATAGAAGTCCCGTTTTAGGATTTCGGGGCCAATAGGATATTCGCTCACAAGTCTATCTGCAAGATAATGGAGTGACTGTGTAGCCAGGAACGGTGCGGGTCTGGTACCATAAGTGACTGTAGTCAGGCGGAATTGCTGGATTTTAGAGCATGGGTTTTCACGCGAAATGATCCTCTGGTAATCTCGATCATTTGGGTGGATAAGGATTTGGCGGAACATCTTTTCGATGTCAGCAGATAGAACAAATTTATACTTGCGGGATCGCATAAGGATGTCAATTAGATTATCTTGAATAGTAGGGCCTACTACAAGATTGCTGTTCAATGATTCTCCGAACGTGGACTTGGCGGACGCATCGAACACTACCCGGACCTTGGTAGTGCTACTGGATGTTTTGAAAACTGGGTGGTGTGGAATATAAAATAATTGGTTGGGATGTTTCGCGATTTCTCGGTCAGGAATAATTTCCATATGCCGTAACGGGGTATTCATTCATAAAATGAGTATAGGATTCTATGAGCAGCGGATCTGATATCAATTTTTTTTCAAGCAAATAAAACCTGCGGAGTGCTTGCGGAAAGCCGTCACCAAGGTTTGGTGGGCGCTGGAAGAATATCAGCGCGATTGATATACGGTTATCTGTATTATTACATTTTCATTGAATAAATTCACGGACTTCATTTCCTCACCATTCATGTTTGGCTTGGTAGTTATTTCCTCAGTTTCCCAAAACCTCTGGAGCAAGTTCCCTATGTTGGACCATTCTAACGAGTCGTTCTTTAACTGAACATGTAATGTTTTTAAGTGATCATTGGTAAGGGTGATAGGATCAGCTAATTTAAAGATTCCTCCCATAATCCAGCCAAATCGGCTGTTTAGCGCGACAAGGGTATCCTCCATATGTGCTACTTTGCCGTCAGTCAATGCGTAGAATAGGTGTTCGCAACCATGTAAGATATCGATATGGGACGGCATGTTAAAGTTGGGATCAGCTAAGAGTTTAAGAGAATTGAAGTATGACTTATCATCATCAATAAATTCCATTAGCAATTTAGAGCAAATGGTTGAAAGGATATAAGCTCTTGTACTGATATCATAGTCATGATCTACACAAGAACAAATTTTCAAATTTGCTACTCCTTTTGACAATCCAGCATTAGAATTATTCAATATTTCAACTGAAATATTAGCCATCTTGGAATCCTTAAATGATTGATGCACATTTCTGTGCCAAATGTATGTATTGACCCTGCGTCGAGTAAGGGTGAAATTTCGTCCAATTCCCGCAACCATCTTCAATCTCAATTTCGGCTGTAGGAAGGACGGCTATCATACGTCGTTTTGCCATGGTTTGAGATTTGGTCGGTTCAACGGAGATATTCAGTATCGGACGATCTGTTCCATGTTGTGAGGTTGATTCGGAGTAGGCGGATTATGACACCATGCATGACTGTCCGGAACTCTGGGGCGAATTATTTTGAGGAATGTGTAGTAAGGAATTATGTCTCTTATTAAAAAAGACTTTTACTATTTTTACAGCTGGTTACGATATGTTCGACGCTTAAACAGTTAAAACGACGATTTAATCTTTTGATTAGTTCTCGTCGTTCGGTAACATTTTGGTTGCGGAATTTAGAGCAAGTGAATAACTTGTGGTTGTCCTTAACGCATATCGGACATCGGGGTTCAGGTTTTATGTGGAATGATTTCGATTTGGTTTCGATTTTCATTAAGTGGGTAGAAGAAGGATTCGAACTAATTTTGGGTAGCGGTAAAAAATCTCGAATATAGGTTTCGACAACTTGTTTCTTTTCGTCATATTTCTTGAAAAGACGGACAAGTATGCTGGACCACGTAGCTGCCCCAACAGATATTTAAATTTCTGAGCAGGTGACAGTGATGTGTTCTCGTGAACGGTTGAAATGAAAATATCTCAAAAAGGATTGCTAATTCTTATAATTACTTATTTAGTAAGCACAGAGTCATCCATGCTATCACCCAATTTGGTAATTGGTTGAAGACTGAATTTACGAATTAATGATTGACTTTTCGTAACCAGTGGGAAATATTGGTCATCAAGATCTTCCATTTCTTAGGCCACTTCGGAATCTAATTGGAGCAGTTTATCATCGGTGGCGATAAACTAATTGTACACTTCGTGCACTTTGGACAAACGGGAATTCAATCCGTCAATATCGCAATCATTGCCATTAACGAAGTTAGCTATTTTGGTTAACTGACCTTTAATCACGGCCTTACGTTTTACAAGCGCACCAGGGCGGTCGAGAGTGGATTCTACAGACATTTTACCAAAATGAACTTGATCTCAAACACACGATAAATTTAATGAAATTCGGGGAAAACGAAAAAAAAATAAATAAAAACGGTTACCTGGATTTTGGATGGATCGTTTCCCTTTTTGGTTGGTAAATTGCTGGAACTTCAATAACTGCTTATTTCGATAAACCTGTTACGTAAAATGTTGTACATTTTCTACGGAGGGCTCTCTATATAACAAATGAATCGCCACTAGATGGCATTCACATTACATATTAAGTATTTAACGCACTATCGAATACGTTGCAGCACAAACTGGCAAGAAATAATTACATAATAAATAACATTTATCTTAAATTAATATTGTTGGTTTAGGTAGCTAATTCGTTGTGAGTCGTCTAGATAACCAAAAGTGAATGACAAGGTAAGTATGACTGGACTCATAGAATTGTTTTGTTGTCGTAGCGGTTACGGGTTAACGCCGCAGATGTAATACAGGTAAAGGCAAATTTTCTATGAAACTGGGTTAGCCCTAGCTTTAAGTAGAGACTAACCCGTTTCATTTATTTTAAAAATCAGCAATGATTCTGGACAGTTAAAAGTACAAACGTTTGGAAAGATTTGGAGTATTGAACTGATTAGGAAAAGACCACATTTGTAAGCAGATCTGAGCCGATAGATTAATTTAAAGGGTCAATTCGTTTTTTTCTACTAAATTTTATTTGTATCATACCGGAGGCAATTGACAGGTGGCATACACTTTGACAATTTCAAAACTAAACCTTTCAACAGATTAGTTTCGAAATTATTATGTTTCCGAGAAAGTTACTAAATAACGTAATTTCTCTTGTATATGAGAAAAGATGTTAAATTTTATTAACGACTGAAACGGATTACGTCTGTACCTTTTTCGACACCGACATGTCCACCATTGCAAAATACGCATAGACGCACAACACTGCGATCACGCAGCACAGCAAAATCCATAAACTGGAAACGAAATATATTAAAGTCATTATACAACACACACACTTATAAAGAAGAAGCCAGTGGAAGGAAACGTGCACAATTATTAAAAATAAAACATTAATCGGTTTATATATTGCAAATATTTATAGTTGCAATAAACGATAAATTATTTATACACAAAATAAATTTTTTTTAATTGGTTTTATTGAACTTGAAAAAATTATTGTAAACGCTCGCGCATATCGTAACGTAATATCGATAAATTGTAACCCGCACGGTTCACAACTATATATATCGAGTAAATAAAACTACTTGTTTGTTTATTTTAGTTTCGTACATTCGAGTACGAGTACATACAGAAAATATGTTTATTGAACTTCAGTGATTTACAGTAGATATAAAAAACCAATTAACCGACACCATAAAATGGTATGAAATAGGAATATCCAGAAAGAGAATTATTATTATTGCATCCGATATTTTGATATAAACTAGCGAGCTATAAACTATTATTATGTGCAATATGAAATATGTATTTTTGTTATTAGGAATCTATACGTGTTATAACGAATAATTTCTGCATGCATAATTCTCCATCTGCAAGAATATCTAACCCATTTAAAAATCATTTTATACAGTAAATATAGTAAGGTTGAACTCGCTCAACATAAATTTTGATCACGCTACAACTCTATCTATATAGCTCCTACCATAAAGTTTTACCGCTAGCACAGTGGTTCCATCATTCATCTCGATGCATTGCTCGCGCCCTTCAAATTCTACCAGCGAATAGATCACCAAAGTAATCTGAGCAACATGATACTTGATCACCTGAAGAAAATGCAACTCGCTCAACGCAATCCAATAAAAAATGTTAAGAAAGATCACAACTTTCAAAATAGCAATCTGGATTGCGAATGGGCAGAAATTTTTTTTTCTTCATTAATTACAACTGAGGCTGTGTCATCTAGCAATTTTTCCAAATTTTACATTTCATATACAATTCTGATTTGTTGAGGTGAAACCCCCCATATCGCACATGTAGAACAAAAATGACACAACTCAAAAAATCGGGTTTTCCCCGATTTAATCTCTTTTGTTTTCCTACACCTGATATTTGTGTCACTTTTCAAGGTTAAAATGCACTTTGAACACTTGTAACAAAAGAGACACAACTTCAGTTGTGATCAAAACTTCAAACGGATACGTATTGAGTTAAGTACAACACCGTCATATTTTAAGTTGTGTCCTAAAATCGTAAACTTAAAGAAAAAATAATTATATTTCTCGAGTTAATTCGTTTTTGTTGAGTGAAGTATATTCCGCAATTTTTTGTAAATCAAGTTGTGTCATTTTTGTCGGAAAGGGCAAATAAAAGTACTTGCATTATTTTTTGTTAAGTCATTTTCGTACGATCAATATTGCGCATTTTGAATTATGTCGCTCTTGATGTTAAAGGATATTTTTACTTTTCTCAGTTTCACTGACTTTAAAACGTTTAGATTTCAAACTGAGCCAAAGTGCGGGTATGTTGATTATTAAAATTTTTGAAAAACCTCAGTTGGGCCTCTATTTTTAACATACTTCGAGTTGTGTCACTTTTGTCGGAATAATTTGACTAATTTATTTTCAGTACTACTAGCATCACAATAATAAATTCGTCACATCGTGCAAGTCAAATGGTACAAATGGCAACATCGGTTTCCAAAAATAATGGAAATCCGTCAACGAATAGTAACGCAAATAATCAACATCTAAATAGTTTTGACGTACAAAGTATGAATTCGACATCAAGGTTTGAATACTTTAATAAAAATGAGCCTGGATGTTCAGACGCTACTCAAGCTGCAAATGATTTACGTGTTAATGTGCCGGGTGTTGTTACCGACAACTGTCATGGAAAGAATATTTTATCATTTAGGGTCAGAAATTGATAAATAAAATTTTAAACCCTATCCTAGAAGTGTGTTCGCAAAACGAGTTGAGACTGGAAACCTGCCTGAAAATGTCTCCGATAATGTTTTCACTGTTACAAATAATCAAATACATTTTGAGTCACCAACACATAGCAATAAAAGTGATATTATAGATGCTTCTGATGAGGATCCTGATTTTATAGATAGTGAATCAAATTCAACGGACAGTTCTGAAAATCAAAATACAAATCAGTACGAACTTGCTCCTGAATATGAACATGATATACAAAATGTGGCCAAAAAAGGAAGAAAAAAGAAACGACAGGTTGAAAACTGGATTAGCAAACAGACAAAACTATTAAGAAATTCTGGGGAAGCCTACATTTCGGCCTCAAAATCAAAGAAAGGTTTTCTCGCAAAAAAATACGGCCTGGATGTGGAGATAAATGTAGGTTAAGCTGTACTAGCAAAATTAATCCTGCCTGCCGTGAAAAACTATTCAACAACTATTGGAAGTTAGCACCTTATTAAAGTTAGCCGAAAGTTCCCAGCCGAAAGGTAATGCAGATAGTGCCTTTGCTATCCCAGCCGAAAGGTAATGCAGATAGTGTCTTCGCTAGCCCAGCCGAAAGATGATAATGCAGATATTGATGTTGCAAAAATTCACTGATGCAATATATCGAAAATGCATTGAATGGCCTGTCGTTCAAGATTAACGTGATTTGTCATTGATGCCACTATGGATTTTTGGTAGGCTATAATGTTGGTCAACTTTGGCTTGTGCTAAATTACACTTTTGCACTCCCATCAGAATTTCTCTACGATTGGTCCGAAGTTGACCAACATTATGGCCGACCAAAAATCCATAGTGGCATCAATGACAAAACACGTTAATCTAGAAACGTCAGGCCATTAAATGCATTTTTGATATATTGAAACAGAAAATTTTTGCTAAATTACACAACTGCATCCCCTTCCGAATTTCTCAACAAAATGGATGCTAAATGCACGCAAATTGGATAGCAATGGATGCATTGCTTGGATAGGAAAAACAATATCTGCATTACCTTTCGGCTGGGATAGCAAAGACACTATCTGCATTACCTTTCGGCTGGAAACTTTCGGCTAACTTTAATAGTATGAAGTTAGCAGACCTTCAGAGTCAGAGAGAGTTTATATTAAGACACACAGATCAAATTTCAAAATTTGAATTCAACCTTCTTTTTCGATTTAGATGACAAGCGCATACGAGTTTGCAAGAGTTTGTTTTAAGGCCACTCTCGACATCAATGACCGACCTATACGGACAGCATTTTCAAAGAAAAGCGACACAGGAACCCTAACGGGCGAAATGAGAGAAAGGCATAGGAAACAAATTAAAATCGAACCCGAACTTAAAGAAAGCGTAGAATCTCATTAGTTAAGAGCCCAAACCACGAGAGATTTTATTGAAAGTACCAAAAGTATCGCAGATATATATCGTGACTATAAGCAGCAACGTGAGGAATAAAGCCTTTCATTTGTACACGTGAGTATATGTTCAATAGCATATTTAGAGAAGAATACAACATATCTTTCTACGAACCAAAAAAACGTCAATGCGATCTATGTGAGTCGTTTAAAAATGCTGATGAAGAGGGGAAAAACCATTATTAGATAGCTACACAATTTACCAGAAAGAGAAAACTTTGTCCTGCGCGGAAAAAGAGAATGACAAAACAAACCCTAATAGCGCACATGTTGCTGTATACGATTTGCAGGCAGTTGTGCCGTTGCCTAGAGGGCTAGTTTCCTCGTTTTACTACAAAAGCAAAATAAACTGCTATAATTTTACCATTAGCGATCTGAATGCTAAAAACGTAGAGTGCTACTTTTGGACTGAAACAGAGGGCAAATGTGGTACGATGCAAATCGGAAGCTGTGTCCTACGATATCTCAAAGTGTTGGCTGAAAATGCAAACAATGCAAACCTCGATATAATATTTGACTCTGACAATTGTTGTGGGCAGCAAAAAAATAAATTTCTACTCTCAGCTTACTTCTACGCGGTTAATACTTTCAAAATTCGAAGCATAACACATAAATTTCTAGTACGAGGCCATTCTCAAAATGAAGGCGACACTGTACATAGCGTAATAGAAAAGCAGGTGAAAAGATAAGTAAAATCAAGTCCGATCTATGTACCACAGCAGTATGCTACACTTATTCGAACAGCAAAAAAAAAATGGTCCTCCATATCGGGTTCATGAGCTAACTTATGAATATTTTTATGATTTGAAAACGCTTTAGGAAGAGTGGGGGAATAATTTTACTATTAACTCCGACAGAAAACAGGTGAAGTGGCACGACTTAAAGGTTCGTCGAGTTGAAAAGAAATATGCACTACTTTTTTACTATAAAACTTCGTACGAAGAATCAAGCTACAGCAAAGTCCACGTACGAAATATAAGGAGAAATAAATCTGGAGAAAGTAGAAACAACTCATTAAGATTGGTTCCTGCATACACACATAAAATCCCATTACCTGCTTATAAAAAAGGGATATACAAAACCTTTTTAATAAAAATATTATCCCTAGAATTAATTACGATTTGTTTTTTAAACAAATCCTTGAATTTTAATAAGCTCGATTGAGCTTTAAGAGTAAAGAATTTTTTTTGTTTATTTTAATGATACTTTTGGAAAAGTACCTGTTTCTATTTTAATTGAATTAACACTTAATCTTTTTTGTGATGTATTTTGAAAGTACGGCTGTTTTTTATTAATTGAATTAAGTTATTTAAATAAAGATTATTTTCATTTATTTTGTAAAGATTTGTGCTCTTAAGTATTCTAAACTTCTGTCGTAGTCCAGATAAACACCATGACTGTATTAACTCAAAAAAGACAGATTTCTATGATAACGGATTTAAAATATCACAAATTTCGACATATAGTTAATTGTAATATAGTTTGTTCATTTCCTAAGCTTAACTGGTATTTTTAGCCAGTTAATTCCGTAAAAGCGTTTTTTCTTCTCTTGAAAAATGTCGTTTTTTGACTTGTGTCATTTTTGTTCTACATGTGTGATACATTGTGGATGTACACCTTCGTACACATACAAATTTTGACAGCTCGGTGCAAAAATCCTTTTACATTTGATAAATAGTTAATTTAAGTGGTTTTGGGTTTTCATTAAATAGTTTTATAGTGGTGGTGGACGCAAATATATATCGGTTTAAATGAATTTTGTTTGGTGACAACAACAACAAGTGTCTGTTTATATTTAAGCGGCGTGATTTTAGACTGCAGTCAAAGTCTGGTGTGGGAAAAAGGAGAGCTTCGGCCCCAAAAATGGGCGATGTTTGAAAGCCGAAATAGATTCGCACCGTTGAGGATGTTGGGAAATAATACACAACCCTCCAAAAGGAAAAAGATTCCGAGCCAATTTGGCCTTCACCTTCCGAATGATATCCGGCGATGTTGCAGTGCATTTCGGTCCACCACCATGGCGTTTTGCTGCCAGTATCGTTATAACGATTTATGGTGCGATACACAAACATTTTATTTACATGTAGATGTTTTCCAGCCAAATATAGAGCAATCACACTATTACGCTTGAATTCTATTGCGGATAACTTTCTTCTGAATATTTCCCACTAGAATGCTTTTGTACGCTTGTAAACAATGGAATGAACTGATATTAGTGTAAATTTGAGCTTGTACTAGTCTATCGCATCGAACCACTGCGGGTGAGCATTTTGTGGTTTACAGCACATAGGTAATAATATCATTGAGAGTTGCTTGCCGGTTGATGGATACTAGGTAGCTTTGTAGCCACACACGGTTTGTTTTTTTGAAGTTGTATTTGATTGGTTGTAGGTGTTCCAAACTCGCCATTAAATTAGTTGAGTCAAACACAATATCTAAAGACTTGTGATTGATACCGTTAATTACAAAAGGTAACACGGATTCTGAAATTTTGAAAGTGTCTATGTCGTTGCTGAAGACAAGATCCAATAATCTATCACGACTATTAGCAATTGTGTTTATCTGGTTCAAATTATAACCGTGCATGGCGTCCACAAATAAAAATTCGGCATCTGTTGTTATATTTGGACAAATACAATTTAGTTCCAATATTTGGAAGGTTAAAGTCACCAAGCACAAGAACTAAATCTGACGGGTTTGTTGTATTAATAACTTCATCAATCGCATTGATGCAAGTTGCGTAATGATCACTATTTGATTGCGGTGTTATATATGCTGCGTAAATGAATAGATTGGTTTGGTTAATTTTGATTTTTACACCAATTTGTTCAACTCTCGATGAGACTAAAGTTACTGAAGCATTCCAGAGTTGAGAATGTACTGCTATCAGTACGCCACCATCCGATTTCTTTGAGCTAGTTTCGGGAGACCGATTGCATCTGTAGACAACGTCGTCATGGCCAAAAAATTCACCGCTCATTATGCCGGGTTTTAATGAAGTTTCACAAATTACATACAGAGTGGGCCAAATAATTTTTTTTGAACTAGCGGTTTTTTTGAGTATGGTAAGAGTTATGTCACTTCTGATTTGACAGAAAGTTAGTTTTATCCTTCCGCTGAACGAAAATGGTTGTGTATTCGCTTGAACAACGCTGGGAAATATTGAAACATTAATTCGAAAATTTTGACAAAAAAATCATCTTTTCGGATGAGGCACATTTCCATCTTGGCGGATATAAACAAGCAGAATTGTCGCATTTGGGGCACGGAGAACCCGCACGTGACCTTATAGAAGCCGATGCATCCTCAACGAGTGACTGTTTGGTGCGGATTTTGGTCCAATGGCATCATTGGGCCATTTTTTTTAGAAAATGTGCAAGGAGCCGCGGTTGTCAATGGTGAGCGCTACCTCGCCATGATAAACAATTTTTGTTCCCGGCACTTGAAGAGGAGGACATAGGCAATATTTGGTTTCAACAAGACGGAGCTCCATGCCACCAGCACACGTTTCAATTGATCTTTTGCGCACTGTCTTCGAAGATCGAATTATCAGCTGAAACGCTGATGTGGTTTGGCCGCCTTGGAGCTGTGATTTGACGCCGTTGAACTATTATCTTTGGAATGCCGTAAAAGATAAGTGTTACGCCAATAAACCAGCAACGATTGACGCTCGCAAGAACAATATAATTGAACATCGAAAATGTGCTCAAAAATTATACCGACCGTATTGTTGTTTTATTGCATTTTTTGCATTTTTATTGCATTTTTAAAAAAAAATTATTTAGCCCACCCTATAGATTAGGTAGTTTGATTTTAAAACGAAATTATAAAACTTAGATGCTTTTGATGCCATTTTGTTGACGTTTCGATAGTAAATTGCTAAATTTCTCATAAACCAACCTTTTCTTGAATTTTATGGGTTGATCTACTTTTAGAGTAGTAGTGTAGGTTCGAGCTCTCATTAAAAGTGAGCGTAGTCTATCATTAGCCACTGGTGAAAAATACCTAAATGATTGGGTCTGTCTTGAAATTGCAACTATGGCATGGGGTACACTATCGAACAGCTCAACTGGTTGAGAATTGATTCTTATACATATCACATGACTTTACTAGATTCCGGTATCTTAAGCTGGAAGATTAACTGTTTATCAACGTTGGTAAAGGTTACATAGAATGTGTTATTCAACAGAGGTATCGACATCAAAGTTGCCGGCAGGTTTATAAATTTTGCTGAAATTTGCACGGTATTCTTACTTCTGATGTTAGGGTAGTATTCCGTTCGAGTAGATGTAACATCAGCTGGACATTTATACGTCACATTCAAGTATCCCGTCTTTGTTATGAATGCGCTTGCATCGGAAAATTACATGTTGACATGATGTTATCTGTCAATATATGGTATTTGATTTTTATCACCCAGAAGATATACTTTAGAACATTTACTAAGGATAACCACGAGTCCTATATATCCTGTACTCATCTATATCATCATGTACTCATCGTTAAAAACTGTATCGTAGGTCCGATTTCCATTGATTACGTACGAGGCATTCGTTTTGTAATTTAATTTGATTTTATTAAAATTGATGTTTTGGTGCTCACAATGAGATGTTACCTTTAATTTAATGTCAGAAAGTCCTTCTTTTGTAGCACATAAAACAAGATCACGCCAAGTTTCATCCAGGTACACCCTGAATATTTTTAATATCCGGCATCTTTATGTTTTCCTTAAGGTAAATATTGTAACGAATTGTATGTCTGGTGATCCAACATAATTTCCGTACCCGATGAACAAAAAATATATCTGTTTTGGGTAATAAATGTGTTAGTGTTTTCACACAGTTGCACCGGATTATTCCCATCAAAACCAAAGAGATGTTTTATGGTCGGTTTTACAAGATATTGTTTGGCGACGTTATCAAATAGCAGTAATGGTCCTTTGTCTTCTGGAACCCCAATACGAATGAGTTGATTCCAGCGGCGGGGTTGCTGCTCTAATTTGGTCGTCTATTGCCACATACTCTTTGTATAGCGACTTTACGTTCTGTATGCGACCTTCTAAATACGTTTTGGTTTTACGTGTATCGCCATCCTTGTTGTAGTTGCGATACAAGACAATTATTTTGTCTGCATTTTCTTGCGTAGTAATTCTTCAATATCTTTCTTGTGGACGTTAATTACTTCTGTATACTTTGTTGTTGTACACTTTAATGTGTTGTTGAGTGTGTGCGCCGGGCTATTCGGCTGTCTACGCAATTTTAACACACAATATGAGTACCAACAGTGTTTATATTAAAATTAAGTTATATCCGGTAGTGTGCGGTATCCGGATGTGGAGCAGACTGATTTTTTGCATGTTGTGTTTTCAACAAACTCCGAACTCGTCGATTTCGATTAATATATATCAAAATAAGTAATTCTTTACCAGAAGTATAGGCTTGAGCATTATAAATTGAATTGATACCAGTAGTTTTGTGAACACAACAAATTTATTTAATTTTTAAAACACGTCAAATCCTTATCTAAAATCTTTAAATTTTTCTCGAGAAACTCGTAACAAAATCTAATCGATTAATTAAAGAGCATTAACAAATAGAAATTTGATATTAACTAAATTGAAACTATAAACAATGACTGTCGAGGCTAGAAAACACTGCATAGAGCTAGATAGTACCTAAGATTCTCGTATACAGGAGAGGTATACGTTGGTGTTTTAATTTATTATTCTTATATTTTCGAAATCATTAAACGAGATAAGATGATTTCAATTTGTGTTCATGTTCTTTCGTTTATATACATTATATTCTTCTGTTTAAATGTGATTTTGAAAATTTATTGTTGATCATTAATATTTCGTTTATACGTTTTAGGTACATACATCTAAAAGATATAAACAAAGGAGACTTTTATTTTATCGAAATTTAACCGTTTTTCTGGTATTGTTGTTCTTATATTATTCTGGTTACCCCATTAATGTGTATATATATCCCCCCCCCCCATTAATATAAGGCTCGATAAAGGCTGTTTATGTCTTAATAGCATTTTATATTGTATACACAACCTCTGCACAAAAATAAAATTATTCCACTTGAATTATTTCCAGTCCTTATCTCATTTCCACCAATTTCAATTAACTTCTTAAAATTGTTCGTCCACCGAGCCGGTAGATAAGTTAGAATGCGAGAAAGCATAAAAATAAATTAAATATTCATTTCAAACAGATCAATTTATGTTAGATCAACATCATTCAAATAATGTTCATTATATACAAAAAAAATCTTCAAAATTCTCACAATTTTGCAATAAGACGCTGTAACACATTCCTTTGCAAGCAAAAAAAAAAAATCTGCACGAGTGATAACCACGCGATATCTCACAATAGTATTCCTTTACACCACCAAAAATTGTTTAAAACGAAACCAACTGAAAATACACAAAACAGCTTCAAAAGCCGAAGATAATCTATCTCTCTGAATTGCCAGCATTTTTTTACGAGTAACAAGTAAAATTTATTAAAATACCAGCAAAATTGAATCAATATATAAAAAAAGAAAAAAATATTTTTCATCTTGGGTGGTCCACATAATCTTATACAATATTATATTGTGCAGAGGTATAAGAGCGCGCACAGCACACAAAACAAAAACAACAATCTCGCAATAAAATATCTTACATGCATACATAACAAACAAACAAAATATAAGCAAATTTAAATGTAAAGCGGCATTTTTTCAATGATCCGTTTGTTAAATCGAGCCAAACTCTATACTTATATCGTTTTATATAACATTTATATAAATAAGACGACGATGCGCGAAAAGACCAAAAAAAAAAAATTTCAAAAATACAGAAGAACTGAAAACAGAAATTGGATAAGGGAAAAAAATATTTATGAAGATCAAGATGACGATCTCAACACAACACACACACAAAACACTAAATCTATGCTATCAATTTTCCGTAATTTTTTCTCTGCGCGCTTAGACTTTGTTCTTATCTTGATGATATATATATTTTATTTTGGTTGCGAATGAATGCAATTTTCCTAGAAAATGACGAACGATTTTTCGCAGATTAAATTTAATCGGCAACCTTCACGCTCCGTTCCATATTTAATGCAAAACAATTAAGCAGCTTCCGTGTTCGCAGAAACGATTTGTGTTTGCGGTTTGCGCACATCAAAACATTTTGACCGCCCGCAATTATAGATACTCCGCTAAGTACCGTAAATCGGTTAATATATAAATTAGCGCAAAATAATGAGTTAATCAATCATTTTATTTATTTAACGAACGCGCGTATAATTTCGTACACAACAAAATAGTTTTCTAGCAATTCTGAGATTTTTGGCCATAAAATTAATGACATAGCGCATATGTGTGTGCGCGATCATCTCATCTCGATCTCTCATTAACGAAATTAATTGACTTCCGTACAAATTGATTTTGTTTTTGTTTGGGCGATGTGGGGGTAGATCACTCATTCATTTGGTTCGCTTCAATCAAATAAGCGCCGGGAATTAGGTATACGGCTATTTAGCGAACAAAGGAATGCTAAATTGGTCCTAATTCATCATACAAATATAAAATGAATAATAATATGTTTACCTTGAGAAATAATTTGTTTGATCTTTAATACCAAATTAATATTGTGCGGTTGAAAATAACATTAATTTTTAAAATAAATAAATTATAATTCAGAAATATTAATTGGCGCTTTAATTGTGATGGCAGCTTAACTTTGGTTTATAATAGTATACGACTAAACTAAGTGGCTGATTTCTACTGGGTATTGTCGAGAAATTTACATAATTTGAAATTATCAAATTACCAACGAATGAGTATTCCAAGTTTGTGAAGTTATCCCAGTATTCCATCTCAGAGAAATATAAAATTTTCATCAGGCAATACTAGTTATATCTCACCCAGGATTTTGAAATTATCCCAGGAAATTTGAAATGACACAAAATATCATAATACTTGATCTGTGTTGTGTTTATTCTTCATATATCTATGTATCTATCTTCATATATCTATGGTAAAATGATAAGATTGGCCTATCTCAACATACGGTTGGTCTTGCATTTTTTTTGTCGATAGAGGTCATCATGTTGACGAAGGACGCTACTCTCAACATACGGATCGTTATGTGAATTTTATTTTGCATACATGATTCCGTTGAAATCAGAAGAGATCATTCACGACAATCCTGGCTCCCGGGAACCATTAATTTAAATCAATAACTCATACATAAACTGAATGAACCTATTACGCCAATCTCAACATAAGACTTGTGTTCTTATCATTTTATCATAGATATTTGAAGAAAACCACTTTAGATCAAGTATTTTGATGTTTTGTGTCATTTCAAAATTTTCTGGGTGAATTTATATAACTATAACTAGTATTGCCTAATGCAATTTTTTCTGGGATGAAATACTGGGATAGCTTAAACTAGTCGGTAGCATTCATAGTCACGTGTAAATGAAGTTTCTGTTTCGGAATATCCTAGTTAGTTAACTGATGCGTTATTTACGAATGATGAGGAGCTATCTCTGCTCCTCCTAAGGACAGTAGTTGCAGCACCACAGTTGAATTTTGAATTCTTTTTTTTGGACGTTGGACTCTTGAGAAGTTATCCCGATACAGTTTATACACCTAACAGGTTTGTTTCGGCTAAATGTGCAGTCTTTCGCGTTGTGTTTACCGACATATTTTACACATTTAATATGTCATCTTCAATGCCTTTGGGTGTAGTTAAAGCATTGGCCTTATTTGCATTAATTTATTATTCTCGTGTTCTTTTACTGTGGTTCTATGTTAACCCTAAAATTGAGTATTGAGCGGCAATAACGGGATCCATCTCTCAATGATTTTGGTTCTTTGGTTATTTTCTATTTCCTCCCGAGTAAGTATGTCTACCGCTGGCTTCAATTTACATTGAAGATTTCCTCTATTAAATCCTCTTTCTTGCAGGTCAGCTCGATACCTCTGGCCATAACCTCAATTTCTCGGTTAATTTTATCTTCGTAGAAACCACTATTTACCTTATTCAGTGAGCTTTGTGGCTAAAGGTCTACTACATCAGGAGCTTTTTTTATTAATTTTCCAAACATTATATATCATTAAGTGTCACTACTCTATAGTCCTTTGTGGGCAAAGATTTCATTAAAAACACATTAATTGGCGATAGCGTCTTTGTCTTCATTACAACCTTGCGTTGTTCTTGTTGATTTGTATGAGGTACATTTACTAGTTTGGTAGTTCCATTAGCTTTTACTAATCCTTTTCTTAATTTTTTCCTAGGTATTTGCTTCGATTTATGTATACCCAATCAATTTATATTGCAGGATTCTCATCATATGGAAGTCGGCGTTAATACAGTCAATGGTTCTGTTTTAATTATAATTAGTAAGAGGAGTTTCAAAAACTTCTATCTGGTCTTCTTCAGCTCCTCATTTTCTTTCTTTGACTTGGCGATTTCGATGCTAATTTAAGATTCCATTTTCTTTATTTCACTAAGTCTCCTGCCCAGTTCAGTATTTTCGTTTTCCTTTTGAGTTGTGGAGTGTGTTCGACTAGATGGTGATCTAGACATTTCTAAACTTTCCATGAATGAGCTTAGCAATGTTTGGCTCTCCCCAGAATTCATTGAGCCATTATTCCGCCTCGTTATAGGGTGGATTAGCCCCCTTTTTGTTATGAACCTATTGCTACGACTGTTGAAATAGCTATACCAACCTAACCAATCAAATTGGTAGTGAATCAGATAAGACAACATCATTTGCTAGGCTCTCGGTGTTCGGTTGTTCTGCCGTTTCTCGGTGGCTGAAGTCTCGTTCGTTGATTAACAGAAGTATTCCGGGTAGGTGAGGTTGGTATTTTGGTTGGAATAAACCAACTGAGACCCGGACTACGACAAACAAACACGCCGTTCTCTTGTACAGCAAAGTGGAAATGGCAACAGACAGTAAAAATATAAGGTTGAATGAACAAAATTCACGGATTACGCACGTCTAAAAGTAATAAAACCCCCACAGGCTTGAAAAATATAGAACAGGTATATAGGATGTTCACCCGACTGAACGTTTATTTAATGTTTGGCATTAAACATGTGGGCTTTTTTGGTTACATTTGTATCACTTTTTCACACATTTCGCCCTGTATCATGTTAATTTCTTCTCTAGTATTCCTTTTAGGTTGTCCAATATTATCTAGTTTATTTGCATAAACCTTACATTTAAGGTAACTCCATAAAAAAAGAAGGAAGCAGTTAAACCGGGCGACCGTGAAGGCCAATCCAGATCACCAGATTTAGAAATTAACTGTTGTGGAAACATTTCTCGTAACAATTCCATGATTTGTCTAGCAGTATGACATGTGGCACCGTCCTGTTGTAATCGCATGTTCACCAAACTATTGGCATGTAATTCTGGTCCAAAATTTCCTTTTCGAATTACGATAATGTTCGCCAGTGACTGTAACAGCTGATAACCATTTGGATTTTCGTAAAAATATGTTCCAATGAACCATCCAGCCCAAATTGCACACCATACCGTCACTTTCAAGGTATGTAATGGTGATTGATGAATTATTTGTGGATTGTCTACTAAAACCGGCTGTTTTGAGACAGTGCCGCAAATGAACTTTTGGTAGCAGCTCTTGGGTTAATTGAGCTTCATGCGGGAATAAATCCAATGTCATTATTCAAAATATTCGAAGTCCAAGTTCTTGCGCCCGCTGATTGTTGTCGTTGGATTATGTGGTACACTTTCACGTACAGCAGTAATATTTTCTGGTGTTCTGACTATACGTTGTTGCACACACTTTGGTTTATATGTCACAGTCCTTCTTTCTTCAAATTCTTTGATAATCCGGTAAATCCAAAGCCTATTTGAGGCATCATTTTCTTTTCGAAACTTTAACATAATTTTTTTAATGTTAATATAATTGACTTGTGTAAAAGTAAAAGATTTTTCATTATTCACTGCCAAGTATAAACTGAGTATAAACTAGTTGTAAACCTTTCGGGTGGACACCCTGTGCTGCAATTAATCAAAATCGATGACCAGGAGCACTAACAAGCAGAAACAGTTCACTAAAATCACTTGAGAGAATCAATGCATTTATCATTTCAGTTTGGTTTCACTGTGGTTTCAACTCTATAGCAGTTTTCAGTAGCCTTACAAGATTAGAGAAAGAAAATGTTAGATCTGAGACTTTTTGTTAGCGATAGGTGGTGAAAAAGAGAAAAGCTCTTAGACAGTTAATACACGGGTGATCAAATTTACATTGCTCCAATTTCATGACAAATTATTTAATTTTATATTTTAATGCAGACAAGCTTCCACATCAGGAGTTTCGTGAATACTGATTTTTCGCATTTTCATTTGGATGCGTCCAAATTCCGGTTCGTTTTTTTGTTAGTCATGACACACTTTTAATCACGCTAGTAATCTGGTCCTGCGACCACTGCGTGAGAGTGCAGATATCACCTTCACTTGGTCAAAAATCCAGTTTTGCATATCTCAAGAATTTGCAAATTTTTAAGATTTATATGACTTATTACTACGCTGGACCACAAGGAGAGATTTGGCCGCCTCAAGATTTGTTTTAGCCCTAAATAAACAAGTGTTGCAACGGAAAAGGTAACGCAGCAACAACTAACTTTTTGATTTGACCTAATTGTATTGATTCTGAAGAGCGGACAGGCGAAGCAATCGCGCACAACATTTTTTTTTAACTATTTTTGTAGCTCAACATGCATGTAATTATTTGAGGATCTGCTCTGCGAAGCCGTTTGGATTTCGGTTGCCTTGGTAGTTATCTATAGCTAATTCGTTAGGGTGTGATTCTAGTTCCAGTTGGTATATTAGACTGTATGATTTTATTGTCTCTTTAACAGTTTTGATTCCTAGTTCTCTATAAATGTTGCTGTCTCGAATATACCATGAGCCCCATGTCCATATGGGGATTAAGATCGCTTTTTATAGTAGAATCTTGCAGTCTAGAGAGAGTTTCGATTTTCTTCCGATCGACCAGTACATTTTAGAAAATTGGATTTTTAATTGATTGTGTTTTGTTTCAATGTGCTTTTTCCATGTCAATCTTCTATCGAGATGAAGACCGATATATTTGACGTTTGTTTGTTGAGGAATTGTGATATTGTTTAATTTTACTGCTATTTACTATTGTTTAAAGTTTTTAACCAATCTTTTATTTTGTGCGCAGATGCTCTTGTAATTCTCTCGATGCTGTTTGAGGATTTTTGCGTGAAAACAATATGGGTGTGTCATCAGCAAAAGTTCAAGTGATTATTTTTTCAGTTATTGGTAAGTCAGCTGGGAATAAAAGTACACAGATCAAAATACACTACCTAGTGCTACTCCTGCCTTTATCTCGGTTAAATCAGTAATGGCTGAATTTTGTTTCACCTGGAACATCCAGGGCTAAGTAGTTTTCAAGAATTGCATGAAATTGTCGAGGCAGAAGAGTTTTAATTTTGTAATTTAATCCTTCATGCTATACTTTGTCGAAAGCTTGCGCATTATCCATGAAAACTGCAGAGCAATATTTCATGTCTCCTAAGGCAATCTTCAGATGTGCCGAGCTCTTCTCTAAATCCATATTGGTGATCTGGTATAATGCAACCTTCAGATAATATAGATATTAGTTCATCTTGTCAAAAAACTTTGAAATTATCAGAAGAAGACTTATTGGCCTGAACGATGAGACTTGGGTTTCGTCTTTACCTGGCTTAGGAATCATGATAATTTGAGATATTTTCCATTTTTGGGGAAAGTATCCATATCTCATAATCGCGTTAAAAATATTTGTTATATATTTTATGCATCTATCTGGTAATTCTTTGATCACTTTTCGAGTTATTAGATCATGGCCCGGCGCTTTCCTAGGATTTATACTGTTTTTGATAACCGTTTTGACACATTTCCATTTCAATTTTACTGGATTTGGGTTCGACTCGTGCCTCGTAAACTGTGGTAGTACGTAGTCATTATTTTTTTCGTTTGATGTGAACACTTTTTATAGATGGTTAGAGAAAGCGATAGTCTTTTCAAAGTCACTTCTGACCAGCTGTGAGCTCACTTAGGTAATTCTGTATTCCTACATATTTTGTTCTTCCCGTATTGCTTCTATCAGAACTTTAATAGCTCTATTTAATTTCCATTTATGCAGAGGAGATTGATGAAGCTGCCATAGCCACCGAATCGCGGCATCAGCTGTTTCTGGTGTGCGAAGTGAAACTTTCAGATGACAATTCACTTCTACTATGTTTCTATAGAGACCCATTTCGTTAATTTATTTGTTAAACGTTGGGGTGGTTCAGTTTTTAATATTGGATACTTAGTGTTTCTATTATTGGTGAGTAATCTGATGATAAATCATAACAGTCATCGACTTGAGCATTAGTGTGTGCTATTCCTCGTACTACACCAAAAACCATTAAATCAGCAATTTTCTTTCTATGTGAGCCAGTGTGTGGGATGTCCAGATGATAAATAATCTAGGTTTTTCTCGTTTATTGCTTCGTAGAGTTGCTTGCCCTTGGGTGACGTCAACCTCGAACCCCATTGCACATGTTTAACGTCGTAATCACCTCCTGCTAGAAATTAGATTCCCAACTGATTAAAATAATCGATAAATTGCTGTTTTTTAAACTAGTAAATAATACAATTAAATTAACTGAAGCTGCGGTTTTGAACAAAGATATCTTTGCGGCTAGCGTTTTCCCACAGTTCAAATTAGAAGATGCACTTTTTACTAAAGCGTTACCCACAATAAAATATAAGCTTCAGTTATTATTACTGTATTACCCTTGTGTACTTCAAACTGATCCGAGGTTTGTTGCGAAAAAGTTCAACCAAAATTTAATTTAATCCACCGATTAACGAGCTCCAAAACCATTGGGATCTCCTTCAAACACATTTAACAGAAAGAATTAATCTGCAGAACCCAATACAGGGACCAGCCCAAATAGAAGACGAACTAGATAAGCTCATCCATAATATCCAAAGTGCTGCGTGGGAAATCACTCCTAATAATAGTAAGGAAATTAAAGGCAAGGCTAGCTATCGAGAGGAAGTTAGAGAACCTCTTAAAAATAAAAGAAAAGCACGGAAGAAATGGCAAAAACATCGAAACACGGGAAATAAGAGGATATTTAACCACTTGTGCAACAAATTAAAATACCTAATAAAAGACATTAAAAATCAGCCAGTTAATAAAATATCTCAGCACTCGAACTTGGGCAAAAAGATACTGATTATTCATTATGGAAAGCAACTAAGAGTTTTAAAAGACCCAAACTTCAGGTTCATTCAATTAAAAATAAAGAAAATTGGGCTCGAAATGCTAAACAGAACGCAGATTTGTTTGCAAGTCACCTTAAAGGGACATTCCAACCTTACCTCAAACAAAAGGAAGAGGAAAATATCATCCCGATAAATAGACAGGATGAAATGAAAATTACACCTGTAACATTGAAAGAAATAAAATGGGAAATCAAGAATAATCTGAATTCGTATAAGGCTCCAGGATATGATCTTATAACGGGTTAGATAATAAAAGTGTTACCGGAGAAAGCGTTGAGGAAACTAGTGCATATAGTTGATGCAGTATTTCGACTAAGATATGTGCCAAGATAATGGAAAGTTGCAGAAGTAATTATGATACTTAATACTCTGCTACCGACATTATCGAAACTATTTGAAAAGGTTCCTCTTAAAAGACTAAATCCAATTATCGAAGAAAGGAATCTTATCCCCCCACATCAGTTTGGATTTAGGGAAAATCATTCTACGATAGAACAAGTACTTCGAATTACTGATATAATCGAGAAATCACTAGAAAGCAAACAAATATGCTCAACTATATTCTTTGATGTAGCGCAGGCATTCGACAAAGTGTGGCACCAGGGGGTTAGAATTCAAACTTCATCGAGATCTTTCAGAACAATTTTTTCAAATTCTAAAATCATACATAGCAGAGAGGCACTTCCGAGTAAGGTATGAGAATGAATACTCCCAACTAAAAATGATAACAGCAGGAGTACCACAAAAGAGTGTTCTTGGGTCAATCCTTTATCCCCTATATACTAGACCAATTACAGAAGCAACTATAGCGAATTTGCCGATGACACGGCAATACTTGCAACAGCAAAGAACTACAATGACTCCACTAGTACATTACAGAAGGCTACTAACCTGATATGTAATTGGACAATGAAATGGCGAATTAAATTAAATGAAGCAAAATCAATCCAAGTGAACTTTACAAATCTAACAGTTAATTATATACCAATGATATACCAATGCAAACACTGCTAAATATCTCGGCATGACTTTAGATGCTAAACTTAGATGGAAGGAACACATAAAAAAGAAAAGAGAAGAACTAAATATAAAATTTAGAAAAATGCAATGGCTCTTAGGGAGACAATCTGAACTAGCGATCCATAACAAGCTGCTGTTGTACAAACAAATGAAATTGGAATTCGTTCGACCAAGTGATTATTATTTTTTATGGCGAACGAATCCACATTTTCGTCTTCAGCATGTCTAGACATCAAATTGAGGTTATTGCAGCGATACTGCTAGTGGCCTGCTTGGAGATAATACACATTAATCGTTGATTGTTTGGAGTGGATGGCTACTCGTATTTGCCCACGAATCTATTGTTCGCCTACTGGTGTCATTTTTTTTATCTATAGACTGCTCATTTAAATCCAAATTGTGTCTAAATTCTGCTGTAAGAGTAATTTATTCTATACGCTAATATTACCATAACTCCAGCCGAGCGAATATATCTTGTTGACTATGTTAACAGCTTTAGAGGATGTGACTTTGGTTTAAATTCCAGGGTCGCTCCCCTGTGTATCAGGCTGAGTTTCGCATTATACATTCTGTCCTTACGATAAGACCAATTTTCTTGGTTAGATCTTCACACCTTTGGAATTCTTTACCTGTCTAATCTCGTTTAACAAGGTGCTAAATTCGCTGTAGGCGATTAAATAATCCGAGTATTGAATTTAATTTTTTTGTCGACATTTGTTGTTTCTATATCTGCGAGAAACTATTTTGTAACTTATGTACGGTATCTCTTTTGCACAACATTCAAGAAATTTTTCTTAAAAATGATCAGATTCAATGTCAATGTCCATGTTATGTTTATTTAAATGGTTTTAAAACTTAAACGGTTTAAAAAGTCAGTCTTTCGAAAATTGACTCGTACCACACATAACAAAGTCCAATTGTATGTTTGGGAACTTAAAAATGCTTCCCTCAATGTACTTTTTGCAACATTTGTATGCCCTGAAAATAAATAACTCGTCCAACGCTCGACTTTGATCGACTGTCTAATTCTGAGCTTGAAATGCGCTTGCTTCCTGATTTCGTTATAAGCTGGTACTTATCGTGATTATACCGTTATAAGTGAAGTTTCTGCATCTACATAACTTTTATTCAATTTACCATTATCTCTCCAGCATTTCCAGCGGTTTTAAGACTTGTAGTTAGTATGGCTCCTAATATTTGCCGGAATGTTACGCTTTAGGTCGAAATACGAGCGATAATTATTTCTCGGCAGCCTTTTTGCTGTTGGATACATTAACTAAAGCAATATTCGAAAGTAACAGTCGAAATTTGCAAAATAGGCCTTTGTTTTGGTGATGACCTTCTCGTTTGGCGTGAACCACTTCGTTTTTTCATGTTTGGAAATGTTGGTAATGTTTTCATGTTATAGTAAAAGAGTCAGAACCAAAGTTTGTTCTTGGCTGGGATGATTGTCCGGCTAATCTTTACTCAGTGATTAACAACTACTTATCGAATAGATTAGCTGTTGTACTAAACCACGATACGTCTAAAATCCTAAATAATGGATGGCCTTAAGTCTCTAACTTTAGCCCACACCTCTGGAACATGTACGAAAGATATTAATAACAGTTCCATCATGCTGAAAAGGTCATGACGTTTCAAACAAAATAATTAGCTAAAACACGAATACTTAGTGATACAATCAAATCAGTGACACCATCAGTGACCTTCAAATGAGCTAACAAAATCAACCGTCCTACCGAGGAGCGCTTATTACCACATAAATCAAATTCATCCTTGGTATAACTAAGGCATATACGGTCGTCTCAACCGATGCCGGTAACTTTCATGACTGGGCTCATTCTAATGGATTACCTTTGAATAAACGAATCACAGGTATAAATAGGCCAGATATTAGATAACATATTGAATCATAAGGTTGAATGAAAACATAATTATTTGGGAACATATTTCTGTGAGAAATGGAGGAAATCCCATGGAAAACACTAATTAAACAACCGTAGAAGAGGGAATAAAAATTGCGCTAAACGATAATCCGGCACCAGACTATCAATTTGTGCTGTTTATGATTTTTTGGTATACCTGATATGATGGGGTTCCCCGATTTTTGAATTTAGAATTGAGCGTCTCTGAATTATTATCTTTGGTTGAATCCTCGGATCAGAAATTGATCATGTTATCCTATAGACAGCAGCCCTAATGTTCGTGGCATTTCTAATGAGCTTTAACTGGCATATATTTATATTGCAAATAAAAATAAGGCACGTATATTGCAAAAAACTGGCAGCAGGAAGTGGAAATATTAAACATAGGGCAATGTAGATAAATTGTTTGTTTTGTGAAAATAAAATCATAATTTGCAATTATTACAACATAAATTATATATCATTGTTCGCTTTCAACTGTTGGTCTCATGATTAGTGAAATCTCGCCAATGTGGTTATTCAAAAAATTCTGAAAACGTCGGCGCGAGTCGAATCGAAAGTAGAGTGAGTTTATTTCACAAATGCCCAAATTTTGGTTGAAATTTTTTTATAACTATTTATACCAATTGAAATTGTATTAAAACCGACATTTTACTATTATAGAATATTTGTTTTACTCTGACCTTCGGTTCGATGGTTGTTTCAAACCAAAAAAATTCAATTTTTATGAAACAAAATATTTTATTACAGCGCTGCTGCAACCGGAGCGGCCTATCCAGCTACCCAAACCGGATATGCGGTAGCACCTGCTGCAACGGCACCGACATACGGTGCTCAACGTGCACCCTGCTATGACCAAGCATATCAAGCGGCGGCCACTGAAGGAACCTATGCAAGTGAGACACAAATATATTAAATTTCCTCGTTTACGTTAATTTATTAAGTAATATAACTCAGATCCCGTTTACTATCAAAACGCAGGTGCTGCGCCTGCAACCTACGACTTTCTATATGGTCCTGCGGCGCAAACCTACGATACATCAAAAACCTATTATCAACAAGCCGGTGCAACAGCCGGTTATACACCGCTAACATATGATACGGCTGCCACAGCCGCAGCAAAAGTTGTAGGACAATACATCCCACACATATGTACCACAAACCATTTATGCCCAAACTGTAACAACCGTTAATACGACACCACCAAAAGCAGCCACGGCGACAGTTGCAAATTCAACAACCTACTCGAATTATGATGCGGCCCTACACAGTGCGGCAACAATGTAAGTGGCCCAGCAATTTCTGAAACCTGTATGGGCGTATGGTAGCCAACTCTGAGGTTGTGCCAAGAAAACAAATATCAAAATCATACAAACAGTTCAAAATAAAATCCTGCGAAACGACAACCTCCATTGAGATCTAAAGATCGAGCTTGTAGGTGAAAACACCTACAACGTCTGCTCCAGCATGAAAATCTGGACATACGCTGTATGCTGACTACCACACCAACAAGAAGACTGCAAAGACCACTGGACTTATCGCGACCAGTAAACTTACTAAGGCGAAAGAACTGAGAAGGAGTGACACGTAACTGGGGATAATCACTTGATTACGCCGACTAATCAAATACTTTATTATGCAATGTAAATTACTAAATGGGTACAAGACTCAGTCGTAACGAGAAAATATTTTTAGGTTTTTGTGACCAATTCTTGGGAATACGTCGATCAGACGCACGAATGACTCACGGTTATACGTTACGTAGGTACAGCTAATACTTCCTTCACGATCCATTCAAAATAGTTGTATGCCAGCTGCTAATATACCATTTCGCATGCCAATTTACCGTCAGTACATTTAAATTTAACACCTCAAAATGTCAATTAGGAAAGCATTTAGCAATTCCTCTAACGAAATAATCCAATGTCAGTATATTCAATTTAAATTGTGTTCACAAGCAAGATTTGTAGCAAGCAATTTTTACTAAAATAATTGTACAATAGTTTTACCGCGTATATACCATGCAATATATACGAACGAGTATAAGACATCGTCAACGATAATTTAATGTCTTATTATATATCTTGTTACATTAAATGCAAACACTTTAAACAATAATTTTTTTTTTTTAAAACAGAGCAAACAACAAATTAAATGCAATCGTTAAATACGTAAAAGACTAGCGGAAGGAGTTAAGTGCAGTGCAAATCATCAGATCACCGCAAACGAATGTAAAATCAGCCAACCATTTTATAGAGCGGTCGATTGGTTCACCGACGTTTTGTTGGTCACGCGAACATTGCCTTTATTATGCTGAATGCACTACCGCCACTATGACTATTACGATTGCAATTTTAAATTAAAGCTGCAGCGAATTGAATTAATATTGCCGTTTACTTGTTTCCAGCCATTGTATAAATCGTGTAAATTCTCACTCAGTTTTTGTATTTTTTGAAATTGATTTTTGTATGTCTTCGCGTATTATTTGTAAGATGCAACATAAAGAATTTTCAGCTTACCCAGTGGCTATGGCATGCATCGCACGAAACTAAAATTTTGTTTTATAAACCGATTTAGTTCTTTCATGATGAGTGGTCTCTCTTCTTTATAAATCGCCTTTAATTAATTTATCTTGTCTAAATACGTTTCTGTTAATTAATAAAATCGGAGGAATGGAAGAAGAAGAAACCTAATTATATTCAAGAAATGATTCAGATTGGATTTACCTTTCTTCTTCGCGCGTTCACAACTGCACGGTGGAGTTGGTCTGTATAGAAAATACCCACAAAGAAAAATATTTTAAATTTTTTCTCACAATTTAAGACGAAACGAGAGCTACAAGAAACAGATTATGTGATGTCGCGTTAAAAGTGGTTTAAATTAGAGATAAATTACATTTATATGCAAAACAAAGATAAATTGGATTAAATTGTTTGTTAATTGATTAGAGAACTACATAACATAAAAACTATGCTTGATAGTTTTAGAACAGCTATGTATATGAAAGATGTTCATGGGAAAACTGTTTTATAGAAAACAATCATTATGCTGACCCGGCATTATGTTTAGAACACCGAAAAACACTGTAGAGTTTGACCTTTTTTTAATTTTATGTTTCCCAAAGAGCTTGGAATGTGCAGATAGGTAACTATACCACTATGGTTTCCACACTGGCCCGAAAAATTTAGAAAAACTGCATTACATTTAATTGGGATCCGCTCGAAACGCGGTATTTCAAAACGCGATATTTCGAAACGAGATATGACAAAACGAGATATGGTACAAAACGCGATATGGTACAAAACGTGATATGTGCATTGCGACGCGACGGGAGCGCGGCAATCCGCCTGATATAACCTGGTGCTATACTCCCGCTCGTATCGGTTTTTAAATTCCTATAAACTGAAAAAAAATTCTATCTAGGGAGTGAAGCGACGGGGGCGTAGCGACCCGCCTGATATGACCCGATGCTATATACTCCTATTGCTTATTAAATTCCTATAAACTGAAATTTAATTTCCCCTTCACTCGCCTGAAACCCGATGGTAAACTTCCGCTCCTATCGATTTTTAAATTCCTATAAACTGAAATTTTTTCAAACTATGGAGCGAAGCGACTGGTGCGCAGCGACCCGCCTGATATAACTCGTTGCTATATTCCCGCTCCTCCATATCGCGCTTTGAAATATCGCGATTCAAATGGGACCCCTGAAATCAAAATACGAGTCACGATATTACGTAAACTTCTGAAAAAAATAACACCAAAACATTTTCCTACGTGGTGGTTTTCACAGGGATTACCTGAGACTTCGACCACTATCAACCATTTTCAACAAAAAAAATTACTAAGAAATTTTCTTCTGTGCCGGTTTTCACAGGGCTTCCTTCAGACCTCGCCCAAATTAGTGTAGGACATTTGCAGTCCAAATAATGTAGCCCCATTACTGTACGAGGCAGAAAGAAGGTTCGTGCCAGTCTCAGTATGTAACGATTTTCAACAAAACATTCACTAAGAAATTTTCTTCTGTGGCAGTTTCACAGGGATTGCCTGAGATCTCAACCACTGTCATAAATTAGTATAAACCATCTGGAATCTAGAAAATGTAGCCCCACCTCGTATGGAAGAGGTGGAAAAATAGTACGTACCAGTCTCGTCTCACTATGTTACGATTTTCAAATAAACATTTACTAAGAACTCTTTTTCTGTGTGGGTATCCAAAAGGATTGCCTCAGACCTCGCACCTCGCCCACTGTCATAAATTAGTGTAGGTCATCTGCAATCCAAATAAAGTAGCCCCATTTGTATACGAGGTGGAAAGGAAGTTCGAAGCCAGTCTCAGTATGTAACGATTTTCAACAAAACATTCACTACGAAAATTTATTCTGTGGCTGTCTCACAGGATTTACTCTCAGTTTATCGTGAATAATTAATCGTGAAAAATTTACCGTAGAACAATTTATCGTAGAACAATTTATCGTGGAAACAATTTATCGTGGAACAGTTTATCGTGAGGACAGTTTATAGTAAAGGGTGGTTAAATTTTAAGGGCCGACGTTGAATGCGAACCACACCTAAACGTCAAATTTTTTTCTGCATTTAGTTTGACATTTCTCAATTTCAGACTAACTCAATTTCATATACCGAGAACCATGGAAAGATACACAATCGAGCAACGCGTTAAAGTTATTCAGGCATATTATGAAAATGGGCGTTCAAATCAAAATGCATATCGTGCACTTCGTGATTTTTTCGGTCAATTAAATCGTCCAAATGTGCGTACAATCGGAAAAATCGTGCAGAAATTTGAGCAAACCGGGTCTGTAGAAGATTTTAAAACACCAGTGCATGCTCGTACAGCTCGTACAGCAGAAAATATTGCTGCTGTGCGCGATAGTGTGGCCGTCCACCTCAACTCGTCGTCGTGCCCAGCAATTGCACCTCTCACGCTCGTCGTTGATGAACATTATGCATAAAGACTTGCATTTACACGCTTATAAGGTGCAATTGACTCAAGAACTAAAGCCTCTTGACCATTCCAAACGTCGTCAATGGTCAGAATGGTGGCAAGAAATGGCAACAGTGGATGATCAATTTTCGAAGAAAATCATCTTCAGTGATGAGGCACATTTTCACCTCAGTGGATTCGTCAATAAGCAGAATTGCCGCATTTAAGCGAATCATAATCCAAGAGTGATTGTCGAAAAACCAACGCACCCACAAAGAGTGACTGTTTGGTGCGGTTTATGGGCTGGCGGCATCATCGGGCCGTATTTTTCCAAAATGAGGCCGGTCAGGCAGTTACTGTGAATAGCGTTCGCTATCGTGAGATGATAACGAACTTTTTATGGCCCGAATTGGAAGATATGGATGTGGACGAGATGTGGTTTCAACAGGACGGTGCTACTTGCCACACAGCTAACGAAACAATGGCTCTTTTGCGCAACAAAATTGTCAATGTCAATTGGCCGCCAAGATCATGTGATTTGACACTGTTGGACTTCTTTCTTTGGGGTTATTTGAAAGAAAAGGTGTACGTCGATAAACCAGCAACAATTCAAGAGCTAAAGCATGAAATAATTCGGCACATTAACGGCATAGAACCTCAATTATGCCTAAGCGTCATCGAAAATTTGGACCATCGGGTGGAGGTGTGCCGTCGAGGTCGTGGCGCCCATTTGGCCGATATTTTGTTCTATACATAATTGAACCATACCATATTATCATAATAAAAAGAATTGACAATAATTTTCTAAATAATTTGTGTTTTATTCAAAATCAACATCGGCCCTTAAAATTTAACCATCCTTATTGCGGAAACTCTAGGGTGGACTTGTTAATTGGGTGTGCCTGATCAACTCTCATATCATATTTTTGCCCACATATCAAATTTTGTCAGAGGAGTCCAACCCTCTTTGGGGGTGAAATCATACTAATTTGAATAGGCTCGAATGTCTTCTATTCGGTAATAGTAGTGGCTATATTGCGGAAACTCTAGGATGGACTGTTAATTGGGTGTGCCTGATCAGCTCTCATATCATATTTTTGCCAACATATCAAATTTTGTCAGAGGAGTCCAACCCTCTTTGGGGGTGAAATCATACTAATTTGAATAGGCTCGAATGTCTTCTATTCGGTAATAGTAGTGGCTATATTGCGGAAACTCTAGGAAGGACTGTTAATTGGGTGTGTATGATCAGCTCTCATATCATATTTTTGCCAACATATCAAATTTTGTCAGAGGAGTCCAACCCTCTTTGGAGGTGAAATCTTACTAATTTGAATAGGCTCGAATGTCTTCTATTCGGTAGTAGTAGTGGCTATATTCCGGAAGCTCTAGGAAGGACTGTTAATTGGGTGTGCCTGATCAGCGCTCATATCATATTTTTGCCAACATATCAAATTTTGTCAGAGGAGTCCAACCCTCTTTGGGGGTGAAATCATACTAATTTGAATAGGCTCGAATGTCTTCTATTCGGTAATAGTAGTGGCTATATTGCGGAAACTCTAGGATGGACTGTTAATTGGGTGTGCCTGATCAGCTCTCATATCATATTTTTGCCAACATATCAAATTTTGTCAGAGGAGTCCAACCCTCTTTGGGGGTGAAATTATACTAATTTGAATAGGCTCGAATGTCTTCTATTCGGTAATAGTAGTGGCTATATTGCGGAAACTCTAAGATGGGCAGTTAATTATGTGTTTAACCTCAATCGGTAAATCGATAAATCTTTGAAAACATTAATATTTGGGAATTGGTACAAAGGGCCGATTGTTGATGGGCCGAATGTCGAAGGGCCGAATGTCGAAGGGCCGAATGGCTTTCGGCCCTTCGACATTCGGCCCTTCGACATTCGACCCTTCGACACATTCGGCCCTTCAACATTCGGCACTTCGACACACTAGGACCTTCGACATATTCGGCCCTTCGACATTCTGCCCTTCGACATTCGGCCCTTCGACACATTTGGCCTTTTGAAATTCAGCACTTCGACATTCGGCCCTTCGACATTCGGCCCTTTGGTATCATTCAAATATTTGCATATCAGTATATTTTTTTGTTTAGTTTTAATTAGAAATATTAACTGAATATTAGTTGTCGTTTGTTTTTCATATAAATTATTATAATTTAAATATAGATTATTTTCATACACTTTTAAAAATGTTTTTTGTGTACACTACACTTTTTTGTTAATTTGTGTAGCTACACTTTTTATGTGCGTTAGAAACTTCACACCGGTACCAATTTGGTCGTATGGATATCAATTATGGTAATCAACTTCAAACTCGAATATTGACATTGTGCAAGGGACACAGTCAAAAATTCTCAGAACGATTACAGGAGCACCCTGGTTTGTACAAAACAAAAATAACCATAAGGACCTTAGCATCCGAACTATCAAAGACGAATTATATGTAAGTAGATTCAGCTTCCGCAGATTTACATAATTATCTTAGTGATTAAAATTTAACAACTTATTATTATTTTCGAGTTGAAAGATTCGCGATATAGTTTTTGGTGATGTGCTGGGCGATGCGGATGCCGGCGCTCTATCGACGTTGTCGATGGTGTGGGTGTCAACGATCTGGTTGTGTCGATGTCTAAATGAGTTTTTCGACCAAAAATTCTTGTCGGCGATGTGGTTATCAGTGAAAGGTGTGAAATAAAACATCATGGTTAATTTGAAAAATGGTTTTATATCCTTCGAAGTTGTAGTCATCTGGTTCTGAAATAAAGATAAAACAATCAAAACATTAAAAGTATATATAGGAATTATTTCACACACACACACATATACAAACATAAAATATACTTAATTATTGTTATCAAACCAATTAATCTTATATACATTTTTCACCGTGTACAGTACAATTTCATTATACGAAACATAAATAAAAGTTTTCATCAAACCGCTCGTCTACTCTCCCAGCTATCTACGGCGGCAGCGGCGATGGAGGAACTAACCCACCACCGCACATCATATACCTACATAATGTTTCATTTTATGTAAATTAATTTCAGGTTTTTCACTTACTAACACTCATTATTCACAATAAATTTACCAGCAACAACAACAAAGGCAATCACAATACGAACACAAAAAAAAATCTCTTTTCCATGAAAAATAAAGTTAAGTTGGATAAAAAGTAGAAAACAAAAAGCACACAAAGCGTGCCTTATCATTTTTGCCACTTTAACACTGCATTCAAATTCGTATTCGGATTTATGTTTTTTATGTACTGTGCTTGCTATCTGGGAAAATAATTTTTTTTTTCTGTTTTGTTTCGGTATGTAGACGACGGGTTTGAATTGAGGGAATGAATATATAATATTTAAATTATGTATAGGAGTATGTACATTATATATGAACTGGGATGTACGAGTACATGTACACACAGAACAGTGCACGAGTATCGTACAATTATACATAGCGTGCAGTATGGGAGAATTTTTTTTAGATTTGATGTATAACGATGGAGCTTTTATTTATATATAGAACTTTGTAATGAACAGAACTCAACTTTTCTCACACATAAATAATACACATTGCATGTAAAAGCCAATTCGTATCGATATTACAAATTAAAAACATATTACATTGTACCGTATTCAAACAATTATGCTGCAGCTGAAAAGTACCAAAATAAATTGAAAAGGATTTAAAAAATTGAGAAATTTTCCAATGCGAAAGAGCAAAGAAACAGACTAACCGACCATTATTTCCAATTTTAATGATAATATGTAATTTTGAAGCACAAATGATTGCTTGTTCCATCGATACGTATACGTGTACGTTCCCTGCCAATTTATTTTTTTTATTTGTAATTATTATTTGTTTTGTTTATCATTAACATAATAATACAAATACCTTAAAAGTAATTTTCATTGGGTTTCAATCATTTGCAAACAAATAAAAATGAAAAGACATCAGTATCCTCGTTAATTTATGCCTTTACTGTATAGATATACAAACTGTAGTGTCCAGTAGAAAATACGGTTTGTATGTGTGCAGGCCCGTAAATCGTAGCGACGGGGGCAAGGTACTCTCATACAAGTGCTACGGAAGTTCTATTTTCTTGTATTTTTTACTTTATTTATTTATATCTCGTGGATGTGGCAGATGAATTTTCATTCTCCTGAGCGTGAACGTTGTTTGTTTGAATTTGGTTTTACTAAATGGTTGTTAATTTTTAAATGTCTATTAGCCTAGGAAGTTAGCCTAGGATTTCATCACAGGAAAAAATTATGTCATCAGGCAACACTAAAACTGCATTTGCCCAAATTCAGTTGCAATCACTTCACCCACAGTGACAAAATTACTTCTAAGCAAATCGAATAAATTTAAAATACTTACCGTAACTCAATCCAATGGTGTAAATTCCATTGTTATTGTACACCTAAGCAAAATGTATTTTGCACTATTTTTAATTAACTAATCAAACACAAATGTAAAGGAACAATCAAATGATTCTTCAAAACCTTCAGTAATTAATTTTTGTTAACATTTTAGAATCACTTGATTTATCCTAATTTATTAACTAAACTTACAATTCAAAATATTCACTACACAAATTTTTATTGGCGTTTGTTGACAATTGTTCATCAGCATGTAGTGAGATTCCTGGATAACAATTTATACTTGTACACTCACTAATATTTTAATAGAGAAATTTCGGTATTCAAATTTCTCTTAGGTAAATTGTTTCGCCGATAAGGGTAGATTTAAATGAAATGATGTATTTGTAATGGTAAGGAATTTAGTACTTATATTTAAAAATACCCTGTAATATATTTTTTTTAGTGTAAAAATTTACCATCTCGGTCACTTATTTTTGAAATTTCGAACATCCAACAATCGAATGTGAAATAAACATACAGATTGTAAAAATTAAAAAGAAACATTTTTTGGTATTATCCAAGTGATACAGTAGCACAAGTATCCAGTACCTAATACTAGCCAATGCTAAATACTAGCGAGAAATCAACAGCCCAACAGCGCTTCATTGAAACGTCTCGATTGCTACAAAACCACGTTTCCCTGGATCGCACCTATTGCTGCCCATACATCAAGATGATTTCAGTATTATCATCTCAGCCCAGGATTTGTTTATAATTTCTGTTAAATATATGGTAAACTATTTACATCATCCCAGAAAATAAAATATTGTGACTACTTATCACAGAATATAAAAAATTACAACAAATTGTTCATTAAAAACCATTTATATACGTAGGAACTAAATATAAGGAAAAATTTTAAAACTTTATAATATTCGTACCCTTATAGCGCCAATCTCAACAAAAGAATCGACTTGGGATTTTTATTGTGATTAGTGGTCATCATTACCAGTCGATACGGCTTGCTTCAGTTTCCGGAACTCGTGGTTCCCGGGAACCATAAATTAAATTCTGTCATACTTGGCCATCCAGATAAGAGCCTATAGCGCCAATCTCAACATGCGGATCACCTTGGGAGCAACAATCATTATTTATGGCAAGTCGATATGAACTGGTTCAATTTCCGGAACTCGTGGTTCCTAGGAATCATTAATAAAAACCTGGTTCTCATATACTGGGCCATACACATATATGCCTATATAGTCAATCTCAACGTACGGATCGAGTTGGGATTATTATTGTGATTAGTGGTCATCATTACCAGTCGGTACGGCTTGCTTCGGTTTCCGGAACTCGTGGTTCCTCAGAACCATTAATATAACGAATGTGAAGATGTTAACAAAACGGACAAAACAACAAAACATGTATACGTACACAAAATTTGTTAATTAATAAAAAAAATTGTAAATGTTTTTGTCAAACAGTAGGTAAAAGCAATTTTTAACATTCCATAAACAAGAAAATACATTTCACAAAAATTATCTATGTTAGCTTTCAAAGTAAAATAGAAGGTAGTTTGTCCGTTAATGTGAAAATATCAAACCGTTTTGTTGCAAAAAAGACTATCACAATTTCTCTTATTGGCATTAATTGCACTAGGGATTGGCCAAATCACAGAGATGTTATGGGGGCCTCATCTAAACAAAAGCTTCCTCGTGTCCGTTTTGACATGCCACTACCTTTTAATAAAGGCACAGGTCATTAGCTAACTAACCGTGCAGGTGAGACCCCCAGAACATCTCTTTAATTTGGCCAATTTCCAGTACAGTAAACCTCTAAATTACGTATCAATTCATAAAAAAGTTTATCATTCATAGCCAATAACTTAAAGCTTTCTTGTTTCCGTATTAAAATGTCTTTTTGTTGTTTCATAGCTTTTGCCTTTTATTATCTGATAAAAATGTTTGGTCTCTTCTGTGATTTTGTCGAATTTAAATTACCTGAATTTCAAAATTTGATGCAATTATTTAAATATTTTAAAAGTTCTGTATTACGATAATCGCGATCGATAACATTAAAAGTTGGAGCTGTTTTATTATCAATTGCAATATGCTGTAGTTTTAACTGTTTGTGTACTATTTTTTATTATACAATTATTTGCCTACTGTATAACACATTACTAAAACTAATACATTTTTTGTTAATTATTAAAAACTTCATACACGTTTAATATAAAACTGGGTTTCATATACTTAAAAATATGAATAATCGAAAAAATAAATTATTATTTAACAAATTAAAACCATGAGTTCCGGAAACCAAACCCAAGCGGTATCGACTTGTAGTGATGACCACTAATACCATAAAAATCAAAAGTCGATCTGTTTGTTAAGATTGGCGCTATTCCAATATGTGGTCCAGGATATTTGGGACAGATTTTTACAACCACGAGTTCCTGAACTTGAACTTGTTGGTATCGACTTGCCATTTTACACTAAAACTCCCAGGTTGATCCGTATGTTAAGATTGGCACAGTAGGCTCTTATATGTAAGACTTAAGTATGATAGATTTTAATAGGAACTATGAGTTCCGGAAACCGACAACATTACTGTTTCCCGTTACGTCTTTTACGTAAATTGGTAAGCTATGTTCCTTAAAATATGTGACCAAAATTATAAAGACTCATACTGTTATACTCGTATTGTAGGATAAGTTACAGTGTTGTATAGCGGTCGTAAAATAATTGTTCGACATTGACAGTTCACGTTATTATCTGAATATTGGCAATATTGACTCATCTCTTAAAGGGAAGTTAAATTAAAAAGAGTCCACAAACACAAATATGGCATTAGCTTTGTAATGCCATACCTATCAAGTCAAGAAATAAATTACTTAGAAATGTTCATAAATTATAAGATGTTTAAATCTTAAGTTTTGCAAAGTTTAATATTATTGTTATTTCCCAAAAAAAAAATTTAAAAAAATTCGTTCAAAAAGTTTAAAAAATTTCTCGATCGATTTCGACTTGTTAGATCATCATCAGGAGTATCTACTATCTATCTAAACAAAAAATTTGCGAAATAATTAAACGAGCGGTATAATGTGTTTATTAAGTGTTAATGTGTTTCGCCAAGTACATACGGCGCATAGTGTTAAAAGTATTATGGTTATTGCTTAGCAATATTTCGGGAAAACTTATCTCACTCTGCTCAATCAACCTAATTTGTGAATATGTTTTAAATCAAATGAAAAACACAACTGTTATGTTGGACAGACAAAGCAAACATGAAGCTAAATAAGTGTTCGTTCAGAATTTAGGGAACAAAAAATGTGTTAGAAATCAACACATTTAAAAATATTAGAATAAGGCGGACATTTAATATGTATCATTATACCTATTACAGCCAGTTGCTGTACTTCGGATCTGTTTAGAGGCTGACTGCTACATAAGCCGATAAATAGGCTAGAGCGCAACGACTCCCTTCCTTGGGCCTCAAACAGGTCTCGGTCTGATGTCTTGCTTTGAAAAATATATAATTAAGAACCAGACTATTAACGTCAGCAATCAATGACAAATCTTGGATTTAAAAATAGAGCAAACAAGCAGATGTTTTTAAATATGATTGAGCCACCTTGAAAACTCTACTGGATATTCTTGCTGCATTCATTTGATAAACAAACATTTGATTAAAAAATGGGTTCGCGAGATTCCAAATTTTGAGAAGCGTGACTACACGCGTGACGGCACTAAGTGACTCGTAGGAGCTTAATACAAAGTATTTTAGCGTCCTAGAGTCCTAGATCCTCGCAATATAATGAACAATTTAGGGGTCGATCGCACCCTAAAAACCCCAAGTTCATTAGTTTGGTAAAATCGGGTTTGGCCCAAGCATGACAGATTTTAATGTACCGTTCTCAGAAACCACGAGTTCCGGAAATCGAACCGGTTGGTATCGACTTACCTTAGTGATTGTTGCTAATACCCTAAAAATATCAAGTTGATCCGCATGTTGAGATTGGTGCTATAGGCTCTTATCTGTATGGCCCAACTACGACAGATTTAAATTTATGGTTACTAGGAACCACGAGTTTCGGAAAACGAAGCAAGCTGTATCGACTTGTAACGAAAACCACTAATCACAATAAAAATCCCAAGTCGGAGCCATAAGTTCAGACTGGCGCTATAAGCCTATATGTGTATGGCCCAGAATAAGGGAAACAGTTTTTATTAATGGTTCCTAGGAACCATGAGTTCTGGACGAGCAAGTTGTTGTTTGCCCTAAAAATCCCAAGTTCATCCGCATGTTGAGATTGGCGCTAAATGCTCTTATCCCAAGAACCACGAGTTCCGGAAACTGAAGCAAGCCGTATCGACTGGTAATGATGACCACTAATCACAGTAAAAATCCCAAGTCCCAAGTTTTCTTGGATAAGTATTCACGTTATTTTATTTTTTGGGATAATGTATATGGTTTACCATATTTAACAGAAATTATAAACACATCCTGGACTGGGATGATAATGCAGTTTTAGTGTTGCCTGGTAACATATTTTTTTTCTGGGATGAAATTCTGGGCTAACTTCACGGATATAATTTTTAAGATAGTTTTTATTTAGAATTTAGAATTTTCCGCTATGATGTCTTTAATTTAACAGTCTTCGTCCCTTCGAGCAGGTTTTCTGTGTATGCATGAAGAGTACAACATAAAAGAAAATAAAAGTTTACATTACTAGCCACAAGTGGCAGCACTAAAAGAGAAAATATTTGGTTATATACCAGCGGAAATTGTTTACTAATTCTATTTCTCTTTTTCATTAATTAAAATATAAAACGGAATAAAATATTAAACAAAGTGGCGATCATTAAAATGACAAATAGATTGATCTCCAAAGTAAGGAACTCGGTATATAAAAGCTTGAAATCTAACAATATTCCGTCTTTCCGCCATCTCTTAACGATTTACGATAAAATTTGGATAGTATTGATCAGGGATTTTAAAGTGAGTTTTAGATAAAATTCTAGGATCTGCTCATGCCGGACTAAACTTGGCCATTTAATAACCAATCATTATAAAATTTGGTCTCTAGATTGATTTCTGATTGAAATATAGATTTTAGATAAAAACATGGTATCTGTTCGACACGCTTAAAATGGATTTTGAGGTGGAGCGAACTCAGCTATTTCCTAATTAATAATTGTAATATTTGCATCTTATTACAAATTTATTGTTTATATTTTCACAGTAATTTCTTGATTTTTTGCGGCCATATTAGTTCTTGGTTTTCCACAATAATATATTAATTCCCCTCATACACCAACCACTTATTATTTTCCCGCTCATCATTTTTGGTTTTAATTTGTCGCGTACCGAATCTCCTAAATGACTATACCGACTGACTCATTATGTTCGTTTATTTACTGATCGATTATTCAACACTCGCCTGGATGTATAGAGAAGTAATGTTCTCACATCATCCCTCCAATCTGTACAGAATATTTACCGCCTGTCTAATGTACCATACACCGTTCTTATTGTCGTTTCGATGTTTGTGGTCTCAACTTTACCTCCTACAATGCTACAACAACTGGTCCCGAATCTAACAATCCGGCCACTGCTTACTCCAATTTCCTCACTTCCAGGTAAGGGCGATTAACTCCTTGAATATTTATTACGCAATCCATGCATTACGGCGTATTGAGTTTAATGGGCCGAGTCCTGGGGGTTGATCTCGAGCCTAAAGTATTTTTAGTTTTCAGGAACACTTAGAATTGCTAAAGGGAATGTGAAAATGTATGCGTATCGTGAATCTCTGCATTTGTTTGGAAAAATCGAAGTTTTAATCTAAAGAAAGATCTCGAAGAAAAATCGAAATCTAATACCAGGGGTACATATTGAACGATTGCGGACTCCGTGTCGATCCGGAGACGATTACGGAGGTACCAGTTTCCCTATGCCGAAAACGGGGAAGGCCGTGAGCGATTAGTTGGATTAGCCGGCTGGTACCGCCATTTAATACAACTATTCTCAACGGTTTTACAATCTATCACTGATTCATTGAAGAAAGCAACCAAAGGCAAATTGGAATCAGTCAGCGTTCTGTAAATTAAAGTTGCTACTAGTGTCAGCACCAACTCTGGTCAATCTCAATTTTGAACAACCATTTTTTGACCCAGCGAAAGTAACCCGACATTACGGTAGTTACAGATTGTGCCTCAGACACCAGATAGATATGAAGGGTAAACATGATATCGATCTAGATCTAGATAAGTTGAAACGGAAAATACGGTTGCAGACCCAGAAGTTTGTTTACTTTAAAATCGCAGGGGATAAAGTTTATATATATTTTCGCAAGAGGAATAATGATATGGGAGGTTTTGATAGTGATTGGCGTGAATTAATACCGGAGTTAAAGCGGAACACAGCACTCTGAGAGTATATCTTGATAATCTGACAGCCGCTCATCTCGAATATTTTAAAACATTGCACCAGATACATATTAAATATTAATTACTGAGAATGATACAAGACATCCGGAAATATGTAATCCGGCTCTGTAAAACCCGAACGAAGTAACCCGAGTTCCAATGAGAGATGCGAAGACCGCTACCAAACCGTGGGAAGTCATTGCGGTATATTAGATGAATCCATACCACAGATCAAAGTGAGGGAACCGTTTTATTTTTGTTTGGTCAAAGCAATACAAAGAGCCGAAGCACGATCATTGGTATCATAACCCAAGGAAGAAGAATTTCTGTTGTTTGGAGCCGTATGGTGATATCAAATGATGGACCGCAATACATTACTAGTCATTTCGAATACCTAATGGACAGGTATCAAGTCAAACATAAAAGGAATGTCAGTAAATAGAATTGTGTTGGGGTAATCAGAAGCTATACGTTAGAGAACCTCGGTAAAAGGATTGAAAATATCAAAAAAATGGTCGAACAGAGTATCGGGAAAGCATGTAAAAGATAAGCCCGCAATCACAATATTCGCAGAAGAGTGAGAGAATTCCAAACAGGGCGAAATCGCAAAAAAAACGTCACACTCAGGAATTTGATAAGATGTACAAAAAGTGTCTGGTGAGAAAACGGGTAGGCCAGAACGCGTATGAAATTAAAGGCAGATAAACATCATGCGAAATGAAATTGAAGGCATACTTATAGGTAAACATCATGCGAACGAGCTGAAAATATTCGCCGCAGGAGGGTGATTAAATAGTTGATAAAACTCCAGAGTCTGAGCGAGGCAGAGTGGGTGGCATGTCTGATATAAAAAATTTCAAACGGAACGTAGTCAAAGGGAGAAATATTTGGATCTCACGCGATCTTGCTATGGAAAGTAGTTGAAGCCAGTTTGGGTTGTTGTCAAGTATTAATAAGTGGTTAGGTTTTTCATTAAGACGGCCGCGTGTTGGATTTCAATTTTTTGTATGAAATAATAGCCGGCCGCAATTGCCTGGTACAAAGTTTATTGAGACGGCCAAATACTGCACTGTCTGAATCCAGGAGTAATCGGCCCCTAGTAATTTGAAAAGAAGGTTATTTTAGAGGGCCGCGTGGTAATATGTATTTGTATTGTGTAAAGAGTAAAAGCCGACTGTGAATAAAGGTGTGTCTATCTAACTTAAAAAGATAGGCTGTAAAATTGGTTCAGTTAAACGCCGCTTGATGGATCTATTGTGTTTGTTGCGTACATTGAGGAGTAGCCGGCTACTACTAACCTAAAACGGTTCCGTAGGACGGCTGAGTGCTAGCTATGAATATGCAATCAGAAGTGCCAACTTCATTCATTTCTAGAACACTTTTTGTCAGAAAATTGTTTATTTAAAGGTTTTTGTTGTTCAATGGAATTGGGCCAATTCTTGATTAGCACAAATTCATCCACTATATTTTTCGGATGGCAATGAACATACCTAACAGGAAAATGCTATTTGAATTGATTATGACTTGGATTTTAGAACATTTTATTTCTATTGTTTAATTTGTTGTTCAACACAAATATTATTGAACGCAATACCTCTGTGTTTTGTTTGCTTAGTATAGTATCTTTTAGGGGCCAGTTTGTTTTTCCTCGATTTATGAATTAAAATTTATGAAATTCATATTTCTACGATAAGCACAAATTTCGTCAGTTTAGCCGCCCTTAGATAGTTTAAAATTTGGCTTAAATTATTTCTGTTTTTTCTAGAAATCGGGTTTTATGTGTTTCGTCTTTCAAGTGAAATTTGAAATTTTCTTTTCCCGTTTTTTCGGCTCCTGGACTAGCACTAATTTTTCCCCATGAGCACTAATTAGCACAAATTTGGCTTAATCGGTTGAGTCGTGGAGTGTGTTTGTCTCGGTGGATACTTATACATAAAATTCTTTTTGTTGTGATTTCATTGCTTTAGAGATTGGTTTTTGAAGCAACTACCAACCGAGTGAAATTGGTTGTGGGTCAGGGGAGAAAAACACCATTTGATAGGTTTTCGGTTATTTTACGATTTTGTGGCCGCCGGAGCCTCGTTTGTTAATTAGTATGGATCACCACAGAGGTTGAAATTTGGTCTGGTAAAAAGACCTTCTAATCCGACGCCTCTTACTCATTCCAATTGTGTCAGAAGTGAAAATTTTCAAATATTAGCCGTGTTGAAACGGCAGAACGGAGGTAGTAATAATAATTAAATTTGCCTCAATATTTTATTTTCGATTACTTAGAACGTGCCCTTTTGTAACGGATCAAGGTAGGACTGAAAGCCTGCTTAATTTTAACCTCTGCTTTAATAGAGTAGCTTTTCGCTCACTGACCCAAATCACTAAAAACTATTTTAAAAGTTCCCCAGAAATGATATTACTGGTTGTTATATAATTTGCGAGTTTTAATGTTCGGATGTACAATTTTTATATCCGCATTACATAATAAATACGTTAGTTTCAACGGAAACTGTCTTATTAGTTAAGTGTTTTACTCGAGACCTCAATAGACGTTAAAAAATGTAGCACAAAATATTTCCGTCCACTTATCTACAACATTTGCCATATAAATTAATTTCCTATACTTATCTAACAATTATTATAAGAAATCTTCAAGAGATAGAACACCGATAATTAACTTCTCAGAATATTCTTACTGGTATATTGTAACGCAACTAAACTAAAATCAATAAAAATATTTAGAAGAAACGATTTAATTAAACACAGTTACGTCGAGACACTGCAATACATGTTTTCAGCGCCTGATGTACAGCGTTCACATATAAGATGTACCGCGCTCGGTATTTAAGACAGCGCAGCAAAATAAATTAAACGATTAATTAAGTCAAATTAATATATCAACCCAACTCCTCTATATAAACGAAGTCGTAACATCATTTTGATTCATCAAATTATTAACTTTATAAAATAATAACACAAGCGAATCGCGGCGGTAATTGTTGTTGTCTGTCTGATATTATTTAAGTTGCTGGCTTTATATAATATGCGCTATGTACATCTGATATTTTTACGCAATTTAATTTATAAAAAAAAAAATTATAAATGTTTATACTTCATATACTCGTATACACTACTACACTACATATATATTATCTCGATTACCATCACGATTTTCATGCATATTAGAGTTACGTGATGAAATACGTATCTTGTGCGCTGGAACATCGCGATATAAAGTGGCAATTGGCTTTTATCGTTTATTTACTGCAAATTTAACTTTTACACTTGGGCAGATATATAAACTCGTGTGTAGTAAAACACACAAAACCAAAACCATTTGTAATCCGCTTGGATGTCGTCCGCACATGAGCAATAAATCACTTATCGCTCGCATATACCCATTTATTGGTGTAAATCGAACAGCGACGCGGCGGCACATTACAATCTCGTTTTAGAGTGTAAAATATTTTAAAATTCAACAAGTTTTTGCTAATGATGCGATGCCTAATAATGAAACAAAATGCGATAATTTCTTAACACAAATGGTAATTTCGATGTCAGAATTAAAACCCAATTTAGCAAATTTACAAAAAAAAACTTATAATTTCCACTTAAAATTCATAACATTATCGATACATTCCTGTTAGCTGACTAAATATATAAGGAGTTACTCTGTATATATTCAAGAATATCGCAGATGTTTAAATATCATGTGCCATTAGCGCATTAATCTCCAAATGTAGCAGAAAAATATTGTATATAAGGTAAAGAGGTAAATACCGAGTGTTTTATATACATAAAAGCTAATTTGCGTGGATGAACATAAAAAGAACAAAATGATAAAATATTAACACTCAATTATCCATTGGTGTATTTTGCCTTTTCTTGGCGTCTGCATAAAATTAAATACCTTTTAGATAAAATGAACCGATTTTGAAAGCCCCAATAAACTGTTTAATGGGCACTTTGATTCTCTATTAAGAAGGTTTTTCTACTTTTCTTTTATAATCAACGAAACATGTCCCTGAAGCAAGCAGAAGTCATCCAGCTAGGCTAACAAAATCCTAATTAAATGGTCTGTGAAAAAATTGTGTGCTCCATCCGTTCCAACTTAAACGATGGATTCTGCTAACTTTAGGAAAAGTGAGCTAATTTTAGGCTTATTAAATGCTTCATTAAATATTTTTTGGCCCATTTGTTCTATAGAAAAAACATTAGGCTCTACCACTTCAACGGTAGCAGAACCCAAATCGAGAAAGGACCAAAACCAAAATAATTATACGCTTCGCTCGTTCTTGACCAAACGTATGATCATTTAATCGAATGCTCTCAGAACTGGATATAGGACCAAAAAATCGAAAATAGGACCAAAATCTAAAATTAGAAATCAAAACAAGATTAATTGGCATACAAATAATTTAAGGCTTATAGCTCATTACAAAATTTTGGACTCCACTCGTTCTTGTCCAAGCTTTAGGTCATTTAATTTAATTTCGGTTTTGGTCCGATTTGCGATTTGGGTTCTGCTAGCCGTAAATTACGTGGCCTAAAGCTTGGTCAAGAATGACTGGAGCCTACATTTTTATACAGCATTTGATTGGACCATAATGAGCCTAAAATTAATTGTATGTCAATAGATCTTGTTTTAAGTTCTAATTTCGATTTTTGTTCTGCTTTCTATGAAATGGAAAAGCCTAATGCTTTTCTAGAACGAATTGACCTTTAATTTTCCAATTGTTTTTAAATCATTTTTTAAAGGAGTTCTAACACCAAATAATTAAAAATTATTTAGAATTTCGGCCTTTGAATTAATAAATAATTACCGGTTTCCCGGTCCATAATAAATTTGTTAAGCACATTTTTGGGAATACTTTGAAATATACAAAGGTAAAAACGTGCTTTTGAAAATAGAATCATATTTGGTGTAAAAGTCTGTCACATAAAAACACTTACAAATCGTGTGAGTCACGCCAAAAATCGTACCAGAATTTTCTCGAGTAGTGTTTGATAGTGCAATTTTTGGCGTTTAACGGTAAAATTTGTTTGTTGACGTGATTATCACACCAGAAATCCCATAGATCCGTTTAATCATTAGAGCATATGTTTTGCTTTAGTTTATTTGTGCAAAACTGTGCATGCCAAAATCAATTTAGTTATCCTCCAGAATTAGTCAGGATTTATCCTAGAACGACTTTATCTGCCCAGTTAAATGCGTTATGCACAAAATATGTTAAAGTATATCAACTATGTAAAAAAAAAGTCGTAGTTTTCTAGTCACAATGCTTAGATTAGATGTATATAACCTGATAACATCAGGATTCACTGGTGGCATACTCTATATCAGCTAGAATTTGGGAAAGAACACCTCTTAATTTAAAACTTAAATTTTTGAAATACACTTAATGAATTATTTTTGAAAATCGCACATTTTATAAATGAAATCACTTAAACTGCCTGTACTGAACATATTGATCAAGTTTCATGATTGTGTTAACTCCCCATCAGCCAGAATCACTCATAGGAAACCACCGTTTCAACGGACCCCGTTAGGTCCATTACACGATCAGTATTAATGTCAGTACTAGCAAGTAATGACATTAATACTGACCGTGTAATGCGAAGTAATGCTGAATGATGTTCGGTAATGACGAAAATCCAGATTTTCTTATTTTACTACATCATTACCGAAGGTTGATGAAAATAATGTCAATAATACTGATCGCGTAGGGTTTCCATCATTAATTTTTTACATCGTTCCAGCTGGTTGTTGCTCTTGGATACATTATATCTCACTTTTTAAAGTTTATTCAGAAATTGTTTTTTTTTCATTGGGGTGTACATTAGACATTTTGTTCGGGATTTTTAGCATTAAAAAACCGGCATTTTTTATTCCTTAAAGGTGTTTTAAGTGTTTAAAACAAATATTTTTGTTTAAAAATTTTGAAAATTGATTTAACAATCAAAATGGATGACGAATATTGAGGTAACCTATTTATCTGACGATGTAGGATATCTTGGGTAGCGTGAAGTTTCCGACAAATTAACAAAAAACCTTACAAAAGCTTAAAACTGTATATACACTAATATTCTGATTAAATTTTACCTACACTATTCATGTCTAGTAAGGAACAATAGTTAATGACAAGGCATCGTAGAGCTGTCTTCGCTTAACGGTATATGAAATCATGTTAATTAGGTAATATTTAATGTTTTCTAGAAGCCAACATATTTATGCGATGGGACAGTCATAGATTTTTGTCATTTTTAAAATTTTTCTATAGTAAAAAGTGTAGTGGAGGTTCGAAGGTCAATGACAAGGCATCGTAGAGATATCTACGCTTAACGGTATTAGGAATTATGTTAATTAGACAGTTTTTAATGTTTTCTAGAAGTTAACATATTTATGTGGTGGGGTCATAGATGTTTTTCAATTATAAAATTAGAATTAAGAACTATTTGAATTCAATTTAGTTTTTAACAAATCTAGTTTTGGTAAAAGAACTGTAATTCAGCAAATTTACCATCGGTCTCACTCTATTTTTACGTTAGCAAATTAGTAACATCATCAAAATTTTCAAAACAATCCCTTGATTTTTACTACCCATAAGGCCTAAATGACTTAAAGAAGCGATTATTTATTAACTATCAATGTAGACCCACCTAATACAAGCATCCATGATCTAGAACTTTTACTCAATATATACCGTTAAGCGTGGACATCTCTACGATGACTTGTCATTGACCTTCGAACCCCCATTACACTTTTTACTATAGCAAAATTTTAAAATTAAAATAATCTAGAGCTGCCCACCGCATAAATATGTTTCTTGAAAATATATTGATAGGTTATGGCTTATTGTTGTGGCTAAATTAGCTTGCCATTCTGAATTTATTTTTATTAGCATTTTATTTCGATTCTTCGACAAAACCAGTATTTTTGAAAAAGTGTAGGTTTACACTTTGTGGGCTGTTGTAAAGTTTTTTGTCATTTTTAGTTTGTCGGAAACTTTACTATAGTGATATCTTGATGAATCAAATAGTCAAAACTTCTCAGTATCTGAATTAAATACTGATACAGATTCCAACTTGGAAGTAAATAATATTTTGGAAAACCTAATACAGGTTTATGAAACCCTTCCGCAGTTATGGAACCCCACACACCCGGGATATATGAAAAAGGTTGTAAGGGATAGTATTTGGATAAACTTCTTCCTATATATACGAGTAGTAAAATGAAAGATGGAGCAAATCGGGGGGATGTGCGACGGAAAATAAATACACTATGGTCAAATTATCGAAAAGAATTAAGGAAAATAATGGATTTGAAGAGATCGGGGTGCGGTACTAATGAAGTATACAAACCTATTTCATCGATTTTTTATGCTTTAATTTTTTTAGACAAGTATGAAAATCATGTTAATTTTTTCAGTCTACGTAAAACGAAAATCAAAATATTATTGATGAGATCCATACTGAGCAATCTCTGCAGACTTCCCATTCGAGTATTATTGCTACAATTGGCGTGCAATTATTTGGGACAGTCCAATAGTAAGGCTGAAAATGTGCCCACTATTGCCATTGTGTGGGGTGAAACGCTCACGACTTTAGAGCCAGTGCAAGTGCTATTCGAGGCTCGACTAGGGAAACTAAATGAGGACTCTTGGAGAACAACAGCAATCCCGTCCAGCAGTACCTCAAAAACACACCCATCAATAAATTCTTCATCTGCGAGTTTTGAATTAGAATCACCTTAACAGTCACCCATCAGATCAACGTCAGAGCCCAATCTCCTTGTTTTTCCAAACATTTCCAAACAAGTGAGTCCGGCAAGCGAATTGTAGCAAAACCGTCCACCCTATAAATACCCAATCCGGCGACACTTCCAGACAGCATAATACCTGTGCCCTATTGCTTCGTTTGAGATGAAGCTTTTCCATTATTGGAAAACATTATGCGCCCTTACCCGGGAAGGAGATCGATAATTTTGATCCACGAAAGAATGTTTTTAATTACCGTTTGTCGAGAGCCATGAGAGTTATGGAAAACTCGTTCGGGGTCTTGAGTTCAAAATGGCGTATTTCTCGCGAACCTATTATTGCCAGCAGATAGTCGGTCGCTAATATGGTTGAAGCAGCAGTATGTCTACATAATTGGTTGCGCATGGACTCAGGAGACACATATCAGTATATTCGACTATTATATTGGGAATGGTGATTTAGTATTGGGTGAATGGAGAGCGGATAGAAATAATAGTGGATTCCGGGTTATTGGAAGGATTGGGTTCAAATAACGCAAATAGTTCTGCTATGGAAATAAGAAATGGTTTTGCCAATTATTTCACAACGATGAATAATTTTCAGTATTACATTTTATTTTTTATTTCCTTTTTCATGTGATGGCTTACAATATTTAAAAATGCAATTTTTACCAGTGCCCTCGCGAGAAAAATGAAGAAAAGGACCAAAATGTGGTCCAGTCAGCTTGCTACTAATTCTTGATTATTCTTCATCGTCTTCAACAGTTCGGTGACTACTGGAGGAGTTGAATCAATGTTTACCCGCTTTCTTTTCTTCGTTCCTGAAGACATGCCCGGTAAAGGGGTTGAAGTCGATGGCGAGCTTGGTTGGGTTTAGATTACGAGTGGGCTGGTTGGGCCACTTGACGCATAGAATTCATCTCCTAAGACGCTCATTCCGTCAAATGTTTCCATTGAATGCTCCAACTGGGTGGTGTAACCTGTCGTTGTTGGTCTTGAATAAAAAATTTGTAAATTTATAATATTAGGTAAATGCAATATTCAAAATTCTTACCGATTATCAATTAGATATTGCTTAAAAAACTCCATCATTCGAACCAACTTCCACTTCCCGGCTGGTCGTTTGGCTTGACATTCTTTATTTTGTAAAAAAGAAAATTTCTTATAATTCAAAATCACACAGCTATTAATATACTACGTACTTCTTAATGTTCCCATTTTATTAATTTTATATAATTTATGGCTTAAATCATACAAAATGAGATGTTGGTTTATTATGTCGATTATTCGACTTTTGAATTAAAATTTTAAAAATAAAAAAGAACAAATGTGAGGTTAAGATAATATCGTGAACATTATTTTATTTAGAAATTTAACGTGGAAATTGCAAGAAATTTATTTTTCGAATTTCACCTACCTTCAGCCATTTTTATTTATTTAATGTGAATTAGTTGCTATCCTTTTTATTTTGTAAGGGTTTCTCTCTTTTTCTCCATGTTCGTTCAGTAGAAAAGATAAAAGTTGCTCATCTTGATGAAAAATTCAGAAGAAAAAACATTATTTTCGCGGAATCTGATTGGTTTAAAAAAAACAGAACGAACGAACGAACGCAACCATAAAAGCGCCTTGACATGCAGTTATAAACAAATAATAATTCAGCAAGAAGTTATCTGCATTAAACTTTTACGAAAATCGACTAATCAATATTTCACGGAATAATTTATCATTTGTCATTGTGGATTTTATTTATTTTTAAGACTTATTCAAAAATTATTATTCAAAATTATTCAAAAATTGAAATAATTATTCTCGTATAAGTTATTCTCAGTTTCCGGCCAATATCTCAAAAGTTTCCACTACTAAACAAAACTTTGGGTTGTGTTTCTAATAGCTGACTAATACTGACACTACATGGAAAATTTGAGCAGAATTTTCGAGAACGAATATGGCCGTAGAAAATTAAAAAATTAACCCCAAATTTTCCATGTATGAGAGAAAAATTTATAAACAATTTTAATTGTTTTTTCTATCTAAAAAGGGTAAAGTCAGAAAGAGATGAATTTGATTATTATTAGATAGGGACACATTGTATCCACTTGTGTACTTAATTATTGGTAAGATATTGTACCGACATGCGACTTTATTTGGTAAAGACGTGTGTCGTTCAACAATTCGTGTTAAAATTTCAAAACGAAACAAATTTTGATTCAGAGAGAATAAAAAAGCAGAAATACATTTTCTCCGATTTTCTGTATCCGACGTTCCAAGAGAACGTTCATAGACTATTGCACTCAAATTATTTGTCGGGCTTAGCTATTAGAAAAACAACCGAAAGTATTGGTCACTAGTGGAAGTTTTAGAGATATTAATCAGAAACTGAGGGTAACTTGTATGGCCGCAGAAAACCAAAAATTACAGTGAACATTTTCATTATTAAATTTTACCCGAATTTCCTTCTATACGATGCAAATATTACAATTATTAGTTAAAAAATCGCCGACTTCTCTCCAGCTCAAAATCCATTTTAATCATGTAGGATGTACAGATGCCGCATATTTTCATCTAAAAATTTATATTTCAATCATAAATCAATCTAGAAACCAAATTTCATAAGGATTGGCTATGAAATGGTCAAGTTTAGTTCAATATGAACAGATCCTAGAATTCTGTCCGAAATTCACTTAAAAACTCTGAACAAATACTACTATCCAAATTTTATCGTAATTTCTACCAAGTTCCTTTACTTTGGAGAACAATCAATTTGTCATTTTAAGGACCACTTTTAATATTTAATTCCGCTGGGATGTTTTATTTAGTGAAAAACGAGACACAAACTGAATAAAAAATTTCCGCTGGTAATTGTATAACAAAATAAATTATCTTTTGTGATAGTGCTGTCACTTGTGGTGAATAGTGTAATCTCTTATTTGCTGCTGGCAAATTTCCGCTATCTCATATAAAGAACATACAGTACGGAATCGTGTTCAGTATTCACTTTATAGGGCAGCCATTTCGAACAATTTTTTTTATGCTGTGAGCCATGAATGGAACACATGGTCGTGAATATAAAATCAAGGTGAGCCATTTTGAGTTTTATAAAAAATCGAATAATTTTATTTTTTGGCGTTGATTATTGTTTATAAAAAAAATCGGTGCCGAATATATTACTCTTACGATATCGAGCCCTTATGAATAGTTCATGAGTTTGAAGGGCTATATCCTAACTCCACCTCATAGAAAAATTCTGATAAATCTCAGGAACTCTTTTAAATCTTCCTATAGTACTGACATACGTCGATAGCCCGGCAAATAAATGATTCCTGAGTTTGAGGGGCTATATTACTTTAAATCTTTCTATATCACTAGACATAAGCCAGAAATCCGACCAAAAAATAGTTCTCAACTTTACCTGATAAACTCACAGAAATTACTTTAAATCTTCCACTACCACCAGATAGAAACCGATTGTAAGGCCAGATAAAAGTGTAAGTTTGGTAGGACTGTATCTCAACTTCACTTTATAGAAAAGTTGAGATAAAATCATAGAACTTAATTTAAACTGCCATAAAGTGTATGCCATACAAATTCTGAGAAATACAAGTTCAAGTCCTAATCACCAAAATATTTCTGTCATCATATTCTTCAAATATCATCAAAGTACATTATTTTTGTTTTAACTGTCATGGCAGACAGTTAATGTTAATTAATAATTAGCGTTGCCATCGCATTTTTCGGGAATGAAAATTGGGCTATGTTCACATAAATCTGGAGCGGTACAGATAATGGTAAATCTGTCAAAATCTCAAGGTACTAAACCTACGAAACTAAACCTACCCTCTCCATTGTCACATTGTCTATGCCACAAACAATTTTTTACACAGTTTTGTAAATTAATTTTTTGTTCGCTGGTTTACATTCAGCAGAAGCATTTCCTTTGCAAGAGAGCTGTCATATGAGATTTGTGACATATTAAAATCAACTTATTGTAGAAGTAGATAGTTGGCTTTTTTTTTCATGGTTATTTCGGTGCAGAATTTCAACCAGCTAAGTAAATCTGCCTATGGTCATAAGAAAGGAGAGTAATAAAAAAATGGCATACAGTGAAATCTCTGTATAACAAACACTGTTTATAAAAAACCTTCAATTTTTACAAACTTTTTGTCTGGACACTTTAATTTGCGAGTCAAAATGTATGGAACATACATCGACTGTAACAAACTTCGTTATAACAAACGGCCGCAATAAATGTCAAAAACAAATTATGTTTATAAGAAAACTCGTATGTATACCGTATTTTGTTGATCAATTACATACATAGATAATTTTTACAGTATCTCTTGTGGGCAAATTAATACCGAATAAAACGCTTGCATTCAAAAATGAACAATGTAGCGGTTGAAAGTTAAGCAAGGATCGGGTGACAATTCTGCTAGGTGCCAACTCAGATGGGTCTGAAAAACTACCCATTCGTCTTATTGGTAAATCCCCTAAGCCTCACGTATTTAAAAACTTGAAATCGCTTCCAATAATGTACTCCTCAAATAAGAAAGCATATGGATGATTGCATCGGAGTGGGAGAAATACGTAAAAAAATTAGATCGTAAATTCAAAAAGGAAATCCGACGCGTACTTTTTGTTATAGATGATGCACCACCACATGTGCCGATAGAAAATCTCCGATACGCGACACATTCAGGTTGTGTATTTGCCAAAAAACACAACCGCACTATCTCAGCCCATGGACCAAGGGGAAATTAAAAATTTCAAGGTATTCTACCGCGAAGAAATTATTACTAATCTTGAGCAAAACCCACAATTAACCGCCGCCAATATCAACATAAATCTGTTAGATGCAGTACATTTTATGAAAAAGCGTGAGAACGCGTGAAGCCTCAGTCAATTATAAATTGCTTTAAAAAAACTGGTTTTTATTTGGCCACTGAAGCAGTTGAATGTACATCTGAATTTAATGTAGACGATAATGATGGTACCGCAATATAAGCACTTTGGTTAAATTCAACATTTTGCGATTTTACAAACAACCAAACCAGTGGACTGCCAAACCAGTGTGTGTGAGCAACTAGTGATAATGACATAATAAATACGGTGCAAAGCGACAATGTGGTTTTGTCATCGGATTCGGATCCAGAACCTGTAAATTCTCAAGATCGGTTTGTTGTTTCATAAATGGAAGTACAAAAAGCGTTGAAAACTGTTCGAATGTACTTAAGTTCACATGCTGATATGGAGGATGAAATAAACATGTTTCATTCAATAAAGAATTCTATTGCTTCCATAATTTTTCAAGATTTTAAACAGTCAAAACTTACCTCAAATTTTAAGAAAAATTAGGGGCTTGAACAATAAAATTTTTAATTTTTCTTACAAATCAGTTAAACTTTAAATTTTTATTTTGAATGAACTGTTTTTGTGGTTTGTAAACATTATTTATTTAAAAAATGAATTTAAACTACACATATGGACTTAAATAAATACAGTACGGAATAAATAATTGTATTATTTAATAAATAAATATGTACAAGTGCAATGTTCATGTATCAGAATTGAAAATTAAAAAATCCGCTTATAATGAACTTGGTTTTTTATAACCGAAAGTTATGTTTGTAACAAACCAAAAGAGCAGCTCCTTGGGTGTTTGTTATACCGGGTTTTTACTGTATCTGTTTCACACAGCCGAAAATTGTCGATAAAGATGTTTAAAAATGAGCAACCATTTAAATGATTGCAATTGTCGATAAAATGGTTTGCAATTCAAGATTATGCCAGACAGACACCAGTCTGATAGGTACCAGAGGTAAATTATGATTATAGGTTTTGGGTGGGTCTGATGAGATTATAGAGGTGAAATTTTGAGTTTACCAATGTTTTGTCGAAAATCGTTCGGCATTTCAGATTATGCCAGATATACACCAACCTGACTGTGCCAATTCGATGGAACTTGACCATAGGCAGATTTTGATTATAGATTTGAAGTGGGTCTGATGAGGTTATAGGGGTGAAATTTCTATGTTCCCCAAGTTTTTTTGATAAAATCGTCCATTATTCGAGTATTTGTCTGATAGACACCAATCTAACTATGTTGATTCGATGGCCCATGACCAAAGGCAGATTTTTATTATAGGTTTGGGGTGGGTCTGATGAGGTTATTGCAGCAAAGTCGCTAACATCCGATATTTTGCCAGACCAACCCCACTGTGCCGATTTGATAGCCCATGACCATAGGTAGATTTTATTGTAGGTTTGGGGTGGGCCTGATGTTATACGGGTTATACGGGTCAAAATTTATTTTCTCTATGTTTTCTCGATAAAATCGTAGGTCATTCAAGATTTTGCCACATAGACACCAATCTGACTAACTTAATTTGATGGCACATGACCATAGGCAGACTTTGATCATAGGTTTGTGGTGAGTCTCCATGTTTTCTCGATATACCATAATTCGAGTATTTGCCAGATAGACGCTAATCTGACTATGCCCATCCGACGGCCCGTGATCATAGGTAGATTTTGGTTCTAGGTTTTGGGGTGGATCTGATGAGGTTATAGGGCTGAAATTTTATTTTCTCTATGTTTTTCGATAACGGTGTCGTTTGTCATTCAAGATGTTGCCTGATAGACACCAATCTGACTAAGCTAATTCGATGGCACATGATCATAGATTGGTGTCTATCATTCAAAATTTCAATTTACAAACTTTTTTAGGGAAAAACATTGAGAAAATCAAATCTTCACTCCTATAACCTCATCAGACCCACATAAACCTATAATCAAAATTTACAAATGTTCACGGCCATCGGATTGGCATAGTCGGATCGGTGTTCTCATAAACCCCCGAACTACAAACGATTGCATCTACAAAACAAGTGGAAAATTGGAAATTTTACCCCTCTAACCGCACTATACCTATATAACCAAAATCTTCCTAGGGTTGTAGGCTATCGAATAGGCATCGTCAGACCGGTGATTGTCTGAAAAATCCTCGAACGGCGTATTCTATCGACAAAACATGTGGAAAATAAAAATTATACCCATAATCTTCCAGTCTAAATTTAAAATTATAGAATTAAATATTGGGTTATATTAAGATAGAGAGAGAGAGAGAGTTTTCATAGTGAGACAGAGACACAGGTTATTTGGCAAAATCTTGAAAGGTGAATAATTTTATCGTCGAAACAACGGAAAATGAAATATTTCACCAATATAACCTCATCAAACCCACTCCAAATATAGTAATCAAATTCTACTTAGGATCACAGTTCATCAAATTGACACAGTTAGATCGGATCAAAATCTTGGCTGTTGCATGGCTATTGTATAGATGTGTGCTTTTGGCATTTTTCTTTTGAAAATTGATGATTCATTTGTAACTTTTAAATCTGTATTGCCACCATATTTCGGTTGAATGTAACGTAACATTAACGACGCTTTGAAATATTTTCGTTGGGTTAGGAAAACTAATAGCTACATTACCATATTTCGGCTGGAATAGCAAACACAATATCTGCATTACCATCTTTACCATCTGGAAACTTTCGACTAACTTTAACAGTTACACGGGTTACTTTTTTAAAAAATCGCCCAAAAATTTATCAAAAACCAATTAGTCTAAAAAACATCGAGATACTCAAAAAAGTTCGCGCAGTTAAAGACAGATAATTTTGCAGTAATCAGTAGTACCAACGTATTAAAAATAATTTCCAACAATTGTAAAATGTTTCTCCCGTTTGTATATAAGCAAAATTGTTTCACATTTTCAATCTTCTTAATTTAATTGCAACAACAAAATTAACTAAACGTGTATGTAGAGTAAGAAGTTTAAAATACTTGTATTTGTAATAACAAAATGTTGTCATTTAATTAGCGTCAAATGAAGTCAATGCATTTAACTACAAAATCGATTTAATTTTTATTTATATATGGAATAATGTTGATCATTGTAAGTTGATGTTGCTGTTAAAATTATGGAGAGGACTGAAATTCCTTCTCGTCGTATCTCGATATTCAAAGATCTTTGCTTAATTTATTTTTATATAAAGTTTAATTATGGTAATGAGGTGCTTAGTTCCAATCACGTAGAATTCGAGATTTATGTATTTAGTGACGAGTTAGTGTTGAAGACTCCCATATGCTATCGATCAAATTCCAATCATTCATTGTAAATGTATACGATCCGATCATCCACTGTCAAACGATTATTCAAAATATTTATCATTTTGTATTCATCGAATCGTCCATACATTCGTCATCATCAACAAAACATTTTTTTTTGGTTTGTTATGACAAATTATGATTAAATTTAAATAAAAGCACATTTTGTGCTCTTCCAAAGGAATGATGATGGATTGATGACAATTGTATAAATTTAATGAGTTTATTCATATGGGTCAATATAATGATGGGTCAATATAATTGTACCCCCTCCCCCCTGCCACCGTCCAATGCATGAAAAAATAAAAATTAAAACTCAGTCGGAAATGTACGTTATACACATAAGGAAATCAAAATGTACTTACATTTTAATAAATTAACGGCAGTCGACTACATTAATGCTGTTGTACAGGCTTACATAAGTACACGAGTACATATGTTACGGACATAATAACATAATGATTGAATTGTTAGTTTTTTTATTTTTTTGGGCGATTTAGTTGATAAAAAATGTATAATTGATTGATTAAATATAATGTGAGGTTTTTTTCTATGGTACGAGCTCCTATTGTTGGTAGCCGGGAAAATTTATCGTTTTTTATGTAACGTTATTGTGTTTAAATAGTCGAGTACATTAAACATTTATTTTTACATTAATAAAGTGATTTTAATCGGTAAATAAAAATGTTTATGATTTGGTTTTGGACAAAGTACTTTATTGAAATTGGTTAATAATAAATAAATGTTTAGAGACTACCGGGTAATATACATGGGTCAGATAAATTAGGAATACGATTAGAGTAAAATCGACTGTACATCTGGAATTCTTTGTGTGGCCGCATTCGAACTGTGGTCATCCAAACATATTATGTCTTGTTTAATGTATGTACGAGTAAGCATTTATCGCAGCCTTTTTAAGCAACACAAGCAAAAGTTTTGATCAAAAATATATTTGAAATTATTTGGGCAGGATTGATCACTAGATTTTGTCGTTTGGTCAATACAATCTTCAATAAAAACAAGTTTGTTGCTTATTTGAGATTCCTTTTTTTGAGATTCCTTTATTAAAAGTTTGCGACTGAAGTTGCGTTAGTACTGGCGGGCTATTATGAAATAATCCGATATTTAACTCGGTCCCTACGGTTCGCACAGAGATGATCGAAGTTATCAGAATTAGTATTTTATGTAAGAAACCAACCTTATTTAGCCATATGCTCGAAAATTTCTGAGGTTTTTGTTATTCGTCAGAGAACATCGATGAGTGTAATACGAAAATATTTATATTTTCATATTACACTCAATGATGTTCTCTGTCGAATAACAAAAATCGCAGAGATTTCCGAGCATGTGGCTAAATAAGATTGGTTTCTTATTTATTTAATTATTTATCAAGAAAATTAAAACACAGAAATATAAATCAAATCTTGATTTAACAATTAAAAATTCAAAAAATAATACTTTAGGATATTTTTGAACTTGTACTTTGATAAATTAAAGTCAAATAGGTCATCGACGATGTTGAACGATTTAGACGACCTATTAATGGGGTTATTTTCTCCATAGTTTGTGGTTCCGAAATGTTCTGAAAGGCACATGAATTGATATGTTTTCCAAAATGTATACTGAATCAATGTGACCAAGCAAAACTTTACCAATGAAAGCCGCACCTAAGAGAAGTCTAAGTCTATTTTCAAGCGAGCATATTTTGTAATCCGTGCATCTGGTTGAGTACGGAGGTAATCGAGCCAAATTTCCATGTAATGGTAAATTGTGGTCGTAATTCCAGTCGCTTTTCTTTAACAAAAAAATCAGAAACTTTTCACAAATCCAAACATGGCATTAGCTCTCGCAACACAATTTTCAATATGCCTATTGAAACTGGCATTCTCGACAAATGTAACATCTAGATCTATGATCTCATTAACTCTTTGCAATACTTCGTTGTTGACTTTGTAGGAAGTTATTAGCGGATTTCTCTTACGATGAAAAGACATGATCTTGCATTTCTATCGATGTCTTCTTGAAGTTTCTTCGTATCTAGCATTCAATTAATAGTTCGAAAAATTTTCATGCCATCAGCAAATATGAGCACGTTTGAATTTTTGATTATCTCAGTTATTTGATCTATAAAAACAATAAATATCCGCGGCCCGATGTGAGATCCTTGGGGAACACCAGACGTAACTTTAATAACGGTTGATTTCTCATTTTCCCACAAACTGTCGCCGGTTTGTTAGATATGACTTGAACCAATTTATGTAATCGAGTGAAAACCCAAATGCGAATAAACTCTAGAGTGCATTTTGATGGCAGATGGAATCAAATGCTTTACTGAAATCCGTGTACGCTACTTCAACTTGATGATGGTTTTCTATCTCATTAATTATTTTACTGGTGAATTCAACCAGATTAGTTGATGTGGATCGGCCAGGCATAAACCCATGCTGGTTTATTGATATATGACGTGCAATTGTGGATTTAAAGTTGTTGCATAAAACTAATTCAAACAATTTTGGAATTGATGATGTGTGTCTCGTTTGCCCGATTTAAAAATTGGTATAATTTTTGAAATTTTTCGGGAAACACCCCGGTGGTTAAGTAGTGGTTGAAGAGGTAACCTAATGGAAATGCTAACATGTCAGCGTACTCATTCAGAGTAGAAGAGGGTATATTGTGAAGACCATACAACGGTCTCCAAATCCCTTTAAACCCGATAAAATATTATCCTCATATATAACAGGAGGAGTTATTGATACGTTGGTATTGCTGGATTGTTCGTACAATCCAGTAACGCTTGGTTTATAGACTGATTGGAAAAACTTCGCGAACATGTCAGCTATATCTTTTGAGTTTGAGGAGCTGGTATTGTTATATGTCATATCTGCAGGGTATCCGTCAATTTCGCGTTTATTCCTAAAGTATTTCCAAAATTGTTTTGGATTTACTTTGATTTTTCCTTGAATTTGATCGAGATACGACCTGTATTTTGATTTGAAGTAAATTTCAAATGCCTTACTATGTTGTAGAAACATTGTTTTGCCGGCTTCTAACCCGCTTTTCAACATTTTGGCATACACTTTCCACTTCCGAATTTTTAAGTTAGCTACATAATGTCATTAAATTTATCAACATTTTCGTTTTTATCATTGGAATTGAGAGTTGTTTGCCAGTTGGCAATTCTAGGATTGGATGGATTCTAGGTAACTTTGTAGCTCCGCGCACGGTTTGTTTTTTTCAAGTTGTATTTGATTGGTTGTAGGTGTTCCGAACTCGCCATTAAATTAGTTGAGTTAAATACAATATCTAAAGACTTGTGGTTGATATCGTTAATTACAAAAGGTAACACGGATTCTGAAATTTTGAAAGTGTCAATGTCGTTGCTGGAGACAAAATCCAGTAATCTATCACGATTATTAGTAATTGTGTTTATCTGGTTCAAATTATAACCAAGCATAGCGTCCACAAATAAAGATTTCTGTTGTTATATTGTTTAGAAAAATACAATTTAGTTCCGGGTCCAGATTCCATATTATATTTGGAAGGTTAACGTCACCAAGCACAAAAACTAAATCTAGACTAGTTTGCTGTATTAATAACTTCATCAATCGCATCGATACAAGTTGCGTAATGATCACTATTTGATTGATGTGGTATATACGCTGCGTAAATGAATAGATTGGTTTGGTAAATTTTAATTTTTACACCAATTATCACCGAAGGCCTTTTGCAACATTCTGAACGTTTCGGCACCACAAAATTGATTCCGCACACAAAATTTAATGGAACTTCGTTGTTGAATAATTTCACTCATTGTAAAAATCGCCGAATGCACTTTTTGTACCTCAGAAAGACAACCGTATACTAAACACTAATGATTATTTTGCTGTGACATTTGGCAGTCATACCAACATAGAATATTTCGACGAAAGGTTTTCCGCGCGAAATTAAAATTAAAATGTCTTACTACTTTTTAGTAGTAAGACATTTTAATTTTAACAGTAGTATGTGTGCCATACAACGTTGAAATTGTTCGTCAATTAATAGAAAATGAAGATAGTTACGAACATAATTCATATTACGAAGTAAACACAGAAAACTTACCGGAGGAAGCAAAACGAGTCAGAGATAAAATAAGAGACAATTTATAAATTTTAATATAGTTATTTTTATAAAACACTAGCTGACTTTGGCAAACTTCATTTTGCCCAAAAGAGATTTTTTGATTGAATATATTTCGAACATTCACGAGTCCACCCGAAATTTGTTTTGTTGATCGAAAATTATCGATCGTTGACAGATGTCGCAAATAATATAATTTCAATTATAGATTGAAAGAAACACTTTCCGAATTCAATATCCGATATTTATACGGAAAGCTGATCCAACGGTCCCTCAACTCGGGGACACGCCACATATAGCTGGTCGTGTGAAATATATGACATTTCCAGATTTATGCCACACACTTCCAGCGACTGCCCTTGTGACTTGTTTATGGTCATCGCAAATCCAAGTTTCACTGGGAACTGAATGCGTTTGAACTGGAACAGCAAATCGGTTCAAGTCAAGTGAATTCGGGGAATTAGGCATTCTTCTCCCTTGAACGGCCCTTTGAAAACCCTTAGCACAATGATGATAGGACCAACTTTAAGACGCGCGCGCCCAACCAGCGTAGTTACGATAATTTTGACCAATGTTCGGATATACATGAGTGATGAGTTAATCTTTCATTGAAGTGAATTGTCAAATTTCATATGGAATCGAATATTAAACTACTGGAAGTATCTACCGGAATTTATCCATTTCCGATTCTCAACAGTTCTTTGAAGAAAACTTCTGCGGTTCTATCCTGTTGCAGTAACACAAACCGCCACAAATACGATGACTTGAGACATGTGTTTAATTCATCCGCCACTGTTGATTTCGGAATCACGGGAAGTGTTTGTCGGAAGTCGCCTGACAACAGTATAATCACGCCACCAAAGCAACGATTATTACTGCGCAAATCTTTCTATGTTCGATCGAGTGCTTCTAATGATCGATTGTGTGCCATCGTGCACTCACCCCATATGATCAATTTACAATTTTTCAAGACTTTTGCCAAGGCTGATTGCTTTGAAATGTTGTAAACAGGATTTTCGTTGATTTGCAGGTTTAACGGAAGCTTCAGTGTTGAATGTACCGTTCTTCCACCTTCCAACAGTGTTGCAGCAATTCCGGTAGATGCGAGAGCTAACGCAATGCCACATTGAGCACGTATTGTTGCTAATATCAATGATATATCAGGAACGTTTTCGCAGTTCCGCCGGGCGCATCAAGGAAAAATAGTCCACCGTTTCCATCATACATCGACAGCCTTCATCAGTTGATCATACGCGCTCTTTTGCTGTTAATCGTTGCAAAGTAGTCGTGTCGTAAGCACGCTCGCATTCTAATTCACGATTCAATACATCTCTAGTTTGACGAAACACAAACCTTCAATCAGCACTAACGCTTCATTGTAGATGTCATCGTTCATTTGCAATTCGAAAAGTCTTCTCGATGTCATCTTTGTATGTATCTTTGTCGAAATGATCATTGCGAAAAGTGTACGAACTTGATTGGCAGGCGAAGAAGCTATTGCATCGTCTAGCGTTTGTTTCCAATGGTTGTCGTGTTCAAACAATTGTAACTGTTGACATGCCTTTCGAAATGGTGCACTCGCCGTACCATTCACAGTTCGCAATGACTCAAATGAAGTTGAACCGCGTACATTAACCAAAAACAACCGAAGGTAGAAGTAATCGTTGTTATTTGGATGGATCGTGTAAATTCGCCCAAAGCATCACTGGCGCAAGTTGAAAAGAAACTCGTTAATGTTTTTTCTGGTGATCTTTGTACTCGCTGTGCAGCGTTCTATGCGTTGAAATACACTGTTTGAGTGAACTCTTTGAAATGAACTGCCAGATGAAAATATTCCTCAGAGTGCTTCGTTGCAGTTCACATATCGACGCCAATAACCGCCTTATCGCTTCTTTTGGTGACGTATTTGCAAACATACTTAATCGATTTCACCGAACTGCAATACTCAACATTGATATGTGTTTTAAATGTCTTAGAAAATATTGGTGCATATGGCACGATCCATGTGTTGTCAACCACGATATCCGCTCCTTTCAATTGAGTGATGAATGTTCTGGCATTGTCATCTGGTGAGCGTTGCCGATAGAGTGGATATCCATCGTTTCTAGTTTGAGTTCCGAACTAAAAGTACGTGGATAAAGTTTTGAAGTGGGATTGTGTTGTCCGCATGGTCCGTGGAGCATATTGGTCTTCAGCACTTCGTGCCACTCTGGATCTATTTCAGGATCAGGAATTTCGGCGGAAATGATATCATTAATTTGGTCTGGTCAACTGTCACTCAACTGAATACATCCAGTATCGAACAATACCGTATACACGTTGTTTCGTAATGTCCATTAAACATCTGAGTTTTCGTTTGAACACTCGTGCTTGGTGATTGACCGGGGTGCAATAACTGCGTAATCTCTGGCCTTTTTGGATTGCAAGTAAATGTCACAAACAAATCCGGCCGTCCATAATTGCGCACGTAAGTCATCGCGTCCTGGGAGTACTCGTGCATGTGTCTCGGGCTGCCAATGTATGTAGTTGTGAAAATTGTGAGTCGACCAACATCTGTACTATCTGCGACGCTATTGACAGCATCTTGCAAGTGAATATATTCTTAAGTTCGCAAATTAGCCTCATTGAATCGAATATAATTGAGTCGTTCTGTCTCAACCTTAACGTACATATCAACTGCATATTGTTGAAACAATCTATTCAATACGATATATTACGTATATATATATATATATATATATATATATATATATATATATATATATATATATATATATATATATATATATATATATATATATATATATATATATATATATATACAGTGCATCTGCCAACGACAAGAAGCTCACTTCTACCTACGGCATTAATATACTTAAAAGATGTAGATCATCAAAATGAACAAGGTCGAGCGTTATTAGATTCGGGCTCTCAAGCGTCATTCATCTCCGAAATGTGCGCTTAGAGGTTGCGTTTAAAAGGGAAGAATGCTAATCTTTCGGGTTTCGGGTAACTACCAATGGTTACACCAAGGTGCGTTTTGTTAATAGTTACAACATGGCATAAGGATCACCCGCATGCTTGCGTATCGAGGCCTATGTTTTTCCCAATTTGACCGCAGAACAACCAACGATTACATAATTTATTAACATGAACGAGTTTGATCAATTTAATCTACCAAATCCATATTTCCACAATGGCGCCGATATTGATGGTTTCATTGGTGCAGCCACGTTCTTCAAATTACTTTCCGAAGGAAAGGAGATCATAGCAAACAATTTAATCCTTCAGAATACCGTATTAGGATGGGTAGTTGCAAGAAAATCCACTGAATCAACATCAAAACAATCCATTTTTATCACTGTTACCAATTCAAATGAAAATCTAGATAGCACACTTAGAAAGTTTTGGGAAATTGAAATGGATAGAAGAGCAGTTCTGTGACCGCCATTTCCAAGAAACAAAAATGGCAAATAACACCGGCCGCTTTACACTGTGCCTTCCATTTAAATTATCACCGTCTCACCTTGGAGATTCATTTCGAACAGCACTTCAACGGATGCACTCTATGGTGAAAAGATTCGAAAACGATAAGGAGTTTATATTATACGTGTGCATTATAAATTCAGGTTACACAAGGTCGTCTCGGCCGACATCGAAAAAATATATCGGCAGGTACGCCTAGCAGCAAACGACATAAAATATTAGCGCGTTATATGGTGAGATGAGCCAAACAAACCATTTACCACATACAAATTGCGGACGGGCACCTCAAGTGTCACACGTGCACTCAACGAAGCAGCAGAGCAGCATAAAATATATATATCCGGAGGCAGCAAATCATATCAAAACAAAAATGTACGTCGATGATCTATTGATTGGTGTGAAATACACGATTCCCCTTACAAGTGAAACAAGCACTTTAGCGATAGAAGAATCTAAAACAATCAAGATACATCTAACCGAAAATCTAATAAACACAAAAAGAGGTATTCTATCATAATCCAGTCGATTGTTTGACCACTTGGGCCAGTGACGGTCACAATTAAAATCTTCTTTCAAACATTACGGACAGAGAAGTTGGGCTGGGATGAGAAATTACCACACCACGTAGCGGATGAATGGTTACGAAAAAGGCAAAATCTATCCAAACTTGAAAAAATGAAAATCGACAGGCACATACATACCAGTCCAAATTATCGATTATTCGGCTAGAGCTATGTGGTGCTTTACTTTTAAGTAAACTTCTGTCCTTAGGAACTTAAAAATCGAAATTGTCGATGTTGTAGCATGAACGTGCTCTACTATTGTGCTAGACTTACTCTCAGCACACCCTTCCAAATGGAATACATTTATAGAGCCTTAAAGAGGCATGTCGATTCTGCTAGCAATTCAGCTGACAGGAAGAAATTGGAGTAGAAATTGGAAGGCCTGAGTTTATGGTGAAACGGGCCAGAATGACTAAATGATTCCGAGAATTGGTCGAAGGGTATACATTTGTAATATACTGTAATAGACGAATTGATCGAAAGGTTCTCCTGTTTTGGTATAATACTTCGAGTGCTGTCCTATATAATTCGATTCATCAACTTAAAGACGAAAATCATCAAAAAAGAATCTCTATTACCATACCTAACCAGCGCAGATTTAAAGGAGCCATGCTGACGCATCATTATTCACATCCATGTGGAACTCAAGCAAATCCGAACTCGCAAGGAATTACCGTCAACAAGCTAACTAAAATATTTAAGACCTTTTCTCGATGAATCAGGACTATTACGAGTGGGTGGCCAATACTTCCAATACTTCCATTACCAAAAACCAATACTTCCATTACCTTCGATTGTAAAGCGATGATGGCTACGCTACGGCAGAAGTACTGAATATTAGGTGAAAGGAATTTGATAAGAAAAATTATTCATGGCTGCGTAAAATGTGTTAAATAAAGTGGAAAGTTGCGAAACCAGATAATGGCTGACTTGGCAGAACCAAAAGTAAAATTTTATAAAGTTGATGTGGATTATGCAGGTCCATTCCAGACATATTTCTTATATGTTCTTAATCTTCATCTTATTTAAATTTATACCACCAGGCTCTGTTGAAAAACCATCTTATTGGAGCAACAGCTAAACTAATAGGCCACTTGGAATCGACTGCTGATAATTATAAAATGGCCTGGAGTACCTTAAACAATAGATACAACAACAAACGCAACCATCAATTAATACAGAATCAGCAGCCGCAATTAGGAATTTGCACGACACAACTAATGAGTGCATATGGAATCAGAAACCGGAATAAACTTCGAATCCTGAAATTAATTTCTAATTTTCACTTAATCCAAAAAATTAGACAGTGAAACACAACGATTATATGGAAGTTCGCTCCAAGACCCAACTGAATTTCAGAAAACCGAAGAATTTCTGAAGTTTCATGAACAACGCTTCAAGTCCTTGGAGGCATAATATAGCGCAAAAACTCAATCGCAACAACCAAAACCGCAAGTGGTAAGACAAACGTTTGTCACAACAACTCTACGCGAGATTTGCATATATTGCCAGATGAACTATACATTAGACCATTGTCCACGGTTCAAGCAGCTGTCAGCAACAGATAAAAACCAAATAGTGCTACTACACCAGCTATATAGAAGATGTCTATCATCAGCACATCAAACGTACTATTGCGGCCGAGAGATAAAATGCTCGATCTATAATGGGATACAAGCCCAAAGTGGAAACCACGAGCACGGGTGCAGTACAAAATTTTAAAGTAATAACCAACGTGGATCACGATAAAGAACACGTATTGTTAGCCACAACAATGGTTAAGTCCGCTAATAATAACGGAAGCCAAGCAACTTTAAGAGTGCTGACCCAGGATCTCAAGCAATTTTTATTACCGAGGAAGCAGTTCAAAAATTGAAGCTGAATGGGAGTCAGTGGTCGCAATATTGGGGAGGTAAAGAAAATAGTGAGCCTCAAAATCCAACATTTGAATTACACTTGGACGGTCCTTCTTAGATGGAGAAAACATCAGATAGTGTTCTCTACAGACACCAGAAAGTTGTACCGGCAAATACTGGTTCAAGAGGAGCATCAGAAATATGAACGAATTTTATGGAGAGAAAGCAATCGTCATCTAATAGATGAATATCAATAACCACAGTAACATATGGAACATCTGCCGCACCATATCTGGCGATTCGTACATTACATCAACTCGCCGAAGATGAACACCGCATGCACCCCAAGGCAAGCCATATTCTAAAGCACAAGAAGCAGTACAAGTGAAAGCACAGCTTATCGCGTTACTTCGTCAAGGGTGAATGGAATTGAGTAAGTGGGCAAGCAATAATCCTAACATATTAAAGGGATTAAGGATGAGATCTTGAGCGGCAATCTTACCATCGCGGATGAACAATCAATCAAAACCTTAACCGACCGTCTGCTTCATATTCCAAGTACGGTTACCACCCAATGACAAGAAAATAACGAAACGCCAATTCTTGTCGGAAATGACAAAAATCTTCGACCCTTTGGAATGGCTTGCACCAGTAATCATCGGTTGTAAAATAATGTACCAAAGGCTATGGAGTCTCCACCTAGGCTGGGACGAAGAGCTACCAGCAGAAACAGCTAGAAGCTGGGATCAACTTAGGCTCGAGCTGAATTCCGCGCGACAAATTAAAATACCCCGCTATCTCAACTACACGAAAGACAACTGTACGTTCGAACTTCAAGGATTCTGTAATGCGTCCGAGGATGCTTGCGCGGCTGTACTGTCCAGCAAAAGCACCATCAATGTGCAAAGTACAATCCGTTTTTTGACAGCGAAAACCAGGTTAGCATACCGGTAAAATCAAAATTGACGCTACCTCGGCTCGAGTTATGCGGCGCGGTACTGTTGAGTCGATTAGTTCAACAAGCAAAAAAGAGCCTAGAGGTTGATATAAGTGCAACAACCTTATCCGATTCCATGGTTACGCTGGCATGGATTCAAAAACCATCATCATCTTGAAAATCATTTGTCGCACATCGAGTGGCAGAGATTCAACAAAATACCAGCATCCAGTCATGGCATTATATCCGTTCAGAAGATAATCCAGCCGATTGTGCTTCTCGTGGAGTAACCTCAAAGAAATTAGCGACACTCCAGGGCGGAATACGAAACAGCCGAGGAAATGAAAAACATCTGCAAGTGAAAAAAATAGAGTCTCCATTTCAAACCTTAATCCGAAGACAATCATCCCTCAGGTCCCTCATACGGATAGCAATTCAGATATTAAGATGACGAACTAAACGAAGGGGACTAATCGACCAGGAAGAGTGGGAGTTAGTCTTGTCACGGCTAGTAGTAGCAGTTCAACAGGAGGAATTTGCAACAGAACGTTCGCTACTGAAACAAGGTAAACGAATCAATAAACATAGCAGAATTATCTCGCTCAACCCATTCCTCGACCAAGGAAACATAATTCGGGTCGGTGGAAGGTTGGAAAACTCGTTCCTATTGGATGGGTATCCGATTATTTACATCTTCTGCAACAACGGCTCAAGTGGCAACAAATACGGACAAACCTGAAAGTAGAAGATATCGTCATATTGCGAGACGAACTACGACCACCAACGAGATGGAAACTCGGCCGAATTATAGAATTGCGCCCCTGCGGCGATTGTCAGACCAAGGTAGTAACGCTCAAAACAGCGAGCAATTCAAACGTCAAGAGATCAATAAGCAAGGAAGCAGCTTTACCCAGCCAATAGCCACTGACAGAAGAGGAAACTCAAGAAAACGAACATCAAGTCGAAGATCATGTACCCATGACTCAAAGGAGAAGGCAACAGCCCCATCGAGAGGCGAAGCAAGCCTCAACTATACTAATCAAATAATTCAACATACCTGCCTCTTACTGCGTATAATAAGCTTGGTGTCTGGCAACCCGTGGGTTGAAGAATCAAAATTAGTCGAAACAAATTCATCCGTCACCGTCACTACATGGAACAACTCGGGCATGTACTTTGATAATATTGCCAACTACATCTTCCAAGACAACGAGTTCATAATACATAGCGACGTCGGTCAACGTAGGTCGAGACCGTAATGGATGACATGTTCGGGCTATTGTCGCAAATTAGGCAGAACAGTATGAACATCAGTTCGATCAGATACAGGAAAACTGTTAAAACTGTTCAAACAAACACGCACCAACATCATCACTGCCCAACAATTGAAACACCTAATGGAGACACAACAACAGTTCGACGTCGAGTTAGCACTCCTCAATGAGTACCGAACCCACCAAGATAAAGCATTAGCGGTCTGTCTTTTACCCTGCAATTAGGCTGGAGATCAAACATCTTAAAGATATACAACGAGGATTAGTGGACGTACTTATGGCAGCTGGAGCAAGAGATGTCAACTATACTTAAACATCTTCCGAAGACCTGCACTTTGCCAGGTCATGGGCTTTTAGAGTTACACAACCTGTATCGTCTAATGACCATAAGGACAAGAGTAATCGTGATACAAATCTCATTGGTGTAATCATGGAACTACCAGCTCTACGAGATCATCTCTAAGCGCTTTGCACCCCCAAGTGCAAGGAACTGCCTGACGGTTTGTTGATATGTGACATAACGACGTTGTATACTCAACAAAGCGAGCAAAATCATTCTGAGATATCCATGTTTTGCAAGGCAACTGTCCCCCATCCAAGCTGCAGCACCGACGTAATTAGGGCTGAAAGCTACTTCATCAAACTGCAAGCAAAGGATCAGAGTGGACATAATTTTCAAATCCAGAATACAATCCATCGCATTAGAGCATTATGGATTCATAAAACTACAGCCAGGTTGTATTCTTAGGAGCAATGCTGTGCACCTCTATGCAATCAGCACTAATGGCAGCGAGAGAAACAGGTTCTATATTCCTGCGTTTAACATCTCAGTACTCACGCCGCTTGTTGATAGTAAACATCGTTTGAGGCTTGGACATCCACTTAACTTCACCATTACGATACCCGACACTATACGCAACTGGAGCACGAGCGCAACAATTCGATGAGGCAATATCATCTCCTCGCTCTTGAGATCGTTCTATTTATACGGTGCGTACGAGCCAGGCGACAGAGTTCACAACCAGCAGCAAGCTGTGGCCGGCCCCTAACATGTTCAACAAAACACGGCACGTGGGTGTGAAAACCCAAACATGCGTGCACATTACATTCGTTTTACATATTTTATGTATACTCAGCACAAATGCTTAATTATCATAAGGTGGGAACGAATGTAAAGTGCGCGGCACATCATGATTATGTATTCCCGTGAAGTTTGTCCTAACTTTGTCCTAAAATTACAAAAACAAAATTTAGGACAAATTGCTCGTGTGTCCACGAGCGTGAAGTTTGTCCTAAAATTGTCCTGACTATTTTATCATGAGTATGTATTAGTTAATCTCTCGTTATAATGAATTATAATATTTGTAATATTTGGCATACGTACAGTAAACGCTCGATTTAATGGACTAATTGGGGATGTCCGTTAAATCCGAATGTTTTTTAATTTAATCGATTCGATCGAATTTAATCTGGGACGGAGCTCAGCCATTTCTTAGCCGATTATGATGGGATTGGGAATGTTGGTTAAAAATGGGATTCTTAAATTATTTTTGGAAGAAATTCTGGAATATGGCCACCTGGGACGGAACTCGATCAATTATTAACCGATTATGATGGGATTGGATATATGCTGGATGAAAATTGGATTCTTAATTGATTTTGGGAAAAAGTTCTGGAATATGGCCACCTGGGACGGAACTCAGCCATTTCTTAACCGATTATGATCGGATTGGGTAAGTTGGATGTAAATGGGATTCTTAATTGATTTTGAGAAGAAATTCTGGAATATGGCCACCTGGGACGGAACTCAGCCATTTCTTAACCGATTATGATCGGATTGGATATACTCGATGAAAATGGGATTCTTAAATTATTTTGGGAAGCAGTTCTGAAATATGACCACTTTGGACGGAACTCGCTCAATTCTTAACAGATTATGATGGGATTGGGTATGTTGGATGAAAATGGGATTCTTAAATGATTTTTGGAAAGAATTCTAAAATATATCCGCTAGGGACCGAACTCGATCAATTCTTAACCGCCCAAGTAACAATTTGGAGTTGTCGAAACGTTGTACCATCTAAAATTTACAGCAATTTAGTTATAATAACTTCTTAAAATAATAACAAAAAACATGAATTTGTTGGTTTGTCAACGTAATGCCAGCAAAAATGGTAATCGTCATTTGCCTGCCGATATGTTATACCAACGTCAAACAGTAAACTCGTTATAAATGCTAAATTACTTTCAAGACATCATTTTGATTAATTTAATGACTTAGGTTCCCAAATAGCAAAAAGGTTATATTAGAAATTTTCCTGTACTTAACGCAAAATAGTTACATAAGAAAAAGTAATGCCGGAGCAGCAAACATGTTTTATATGCCATTTCTCTGGTTAGAAAGCAACATAGTTAGTTAAAGGAATTAGTTTCAAATTAGCAAAAAAAGTCAGAAATAACTAATGAGCTATTATTTTGAACATTATTGTTATAATAATAATTTGTGTAAAAATTATAGCAAAAATCATTTTTTTATAATTGTCATTTTATTTATCTTTTCTATATTCATACTTCAATAATAAATGTCACTAAAATTTTATGAAATATTGACAACGATAATATGATTATTCTTACGATTTCCTATCGTAAAAATATGTGGGAAACAAGTTTCATCGACCAGTTTGTAAAAGTAGTTCAGTAAAGTAAAACGCGATCTAAAAATATTTGATATTAAAAATAAAATTAAAATCCAAAATTATTTAGAAAAATTTATTTTTGCTGAAAAAAAGTCAAAATCTTTTAAAAAACATCTGGTAACTAACCAAAAGCATGAAATTGGTGTTTTTTCCAATATTTTCATGTGATAAAATGGGTTTTGTGAAATTTTTTCAACTAGATAAATGATGCAGCCATTTTTATGCACAGAAATACAAAATTAAAAGATGGCTTACTATATGTAAGAACTAAATAACTTTTTAGATAACGATTTAAATTATTTATGGTAAATTTAATATTATTACAGCTAAAGTGTATTAAGGATTTACGAAAAAGTTGCCCAAATATAGTAAACATTTTAAATAACTAATCAGCTTTTAGATGAGGAAATCAGTAACCATAAAGCATTCGCTTTGTGCAAAGCAATTTATCGCTGCCGGACTTTGCTTAGAATAATTATTTACCTTAACCCTATATCAGCCATTTTTATGACTGTAAAGAGAAATTTCAAAGTGGGAAAATTGAAAATTAGGTCTAAAATTGTCATAGCAGTTACTAATACCGAATACGGAAATGTGACAAATTATGTGATTTAATAATTAGGATTATGATTTAACAATTAATAATAACAATAATAAAAAATTATTATAACATTTTCAGTTAATTTTTAAACTTACATTAAATTTGGAATTCACAATTTTAATTAAACAACTGGCACACAGCATTTTGCAGTTAAGTTTAAATTTTATTGGTCTTTACAATTTAAACAAAAATGCATAATGAAGAACTTTTCATTCAGAGTTATTTGATACAATATAAGAAGTGAAACAGAGTGCGATCTGATCCTTCGAAAAAAGATAACAATTTGTTTGTCGTTTTACATTAAAAAAATTGTAGTACAGTTCCATTAAAATAGTGAGAAATACAATACATAATATATATAAATAACCTTAAACATTCAAATTTCGTCTCTATTTTTGGCCATATTTATTTACATTTTATTTTTGCGCGTAGGCTGTCAAAATTTCATTAACATTTAGAAACAACTGTAGCTACTGGAGGGTTAACAACATTTACAGTTATAGAATTCGCTGTGTGTTAAACCAGTTTGCATTGAGTTAAGGAGTTTTCCTTTTTTAACCGTAGTTTTGCTGTATGGTAAGTAATTTTGCTTTATGCAAAACCATTTTGTTTTGAGTTAAGCAGTTTCCCTCTTACCACAGTTAGTTTACTCATATATATTTCGCTGTGTGCTAAGCAGTTTCGCTGTTTGGTAAGTAATTTTGCTTTGAGATAAGCAATTTCGCTTTTTTTCATCCATATTTTGTTTACTGATACAAATTTCACTGCGTGTTAAGCAGTTTCGCTGTTTGGTAAGTAATTTTGCTTTGATATAAGCAGTTTTTATTTTATAAATTTGACATACCACTGTGCAATACAACTGTATTTCTGAAAGTTTTTATTCGAAGGTATTTTCAGATTGACGAAATAATTACAAGCTCAGTACATTTTAATAAAATCTTTGATTACTGAGTTTGTACTTGATTTAATTAAATCTTTGATAATGGTAAGTATTTACTATGAAATCACATTTTATACATTATAGGAATACTATATAGTTTTGTTATGATTTTTAGGTTTTCTGTGTTCTCGAAACAATAGGCAAAAAGGAATTGTTTGTGTGTCCGGCATGCTGGTTTGAAGGAGAGCAAGATAATGGTATTATTCATTATCCATCGGACACCAAAGAATTCCTTAAATATCAAGGGTTGCAGGACAAAAAACCCAATAATTCATGGTGTTCAGAACCGGCACGCTTGCTCGCCAAATATTCCGAATATCAGCTGGCAGTACAGGGTATGCACCGGTTAGAAGAAGGAGCTACTTCCGAAGAGGGCCGCTGGGACGAAAAGAAATTTCGGAAAAAAAATGCAGCTCGAAGTAAATTTTAATATTAAAGAAATTTATAATTTTTTAATGAATTTTTTATTTAGATATATCAAGTATCCCAATGGTACAAGATATAATCGAAAGTCGCAAAAAAACAATGGATAGACCATCAAATCTCACTGTTCCGTTACAGCCAGTTGGTAACACTCATGTGCAAAATACCATCCCTCTACATACACTAGAACCCGATCATAACATTGAAGAAGAATTAAACGTACAATTGTCCGAAACTGAAGATCGAACTGAAAGCCAAAATAACATTGTCATTGAAATGCCGGAAATAACATGTACACATATAACAACATTGGTTTTTTATATCAATAGAATATTTTACTCCAACTTCCTTTTATTTCAGGCCGCCTTGATAAAATGGAGAACGACATTGGAGGAGTAATTTTATCAATTGCAAACATTGATAAAAAAATCAATAAACTTATCGAAGCCGTTGCAAATATGGGGGCAATAATGATACAGCAAACCAACCAGAGGACATCACAACTAATCGAACCAATCGGCGATACTTCCTGTTTTTCCTCGCTGTTGCCAATAAATAATCAATTTGCATTTGGTGAATTTGAAACGATGCTGCGGAATAAAGAAAACTACCATAAGTTTGTTACAGAGATGGCAACATACGGGGGAACCAGTGGTGATAGAAAAGGTGATAAAATTGCTTACGGGCTAGTGGACCAATTGTTTACTCGTCAGTTCATGACGGAATGTAGTTGGACTGGCTCGTCTAAAAATCAAGCATCTAAGAATTCCTTCTCGTCCGCTACGACGTTTTTAGATGCTTTTTACGATATAATTAAATTGGCTGATTCCCGTTACTCAAAGACCGACACGAAGGACTTTTTTAAAGAAAAAATTTTGCGTAATGCAACATCGCGTTTGTTAAATTTGCAGCAAAAAGATGAACCTATAAAAAAGCGTCGCAGAACGGTTAAAGCACCTGTTCCAGTTACCGATGCTTTAGCTAATGCTACTCAGAACACTACCACTGAAACTTCAGACCATATAATTCTATAATAAAATTAAAAAATTGTCATTATTCTCACCTCTGAATTAAACCAAATATATATACATATACCTAAAAGTGAAACTCGAATGAAATGTTATACTCATAGTTTATAAGTTAAAACAATTATATATTTTTGAATTTTTTAATAAAATATTTTTTGAGATAATAATATTAGTATTTAAAATTATTATAGTGTATGAAGTAATGGAATAAAAACAAATTCCGTTTTGTAACACATACATACAAATTTTGCGGTGATCTGATCGACGGAGTATATGGCATCTTTATTAGTTTCACCATTTGATATATAAATGTCTAGACTTGAGGACAACATTGGCTGTTTAAAAAAATCACGTTTTGATTGTAATGAATTACCAATCACGTATTTTTTATTGCCAAAACATACCGCATATTTCATAGCAACAATTTGACCATCAGCTGATAAAAACCATTTATTTTTATCATTATTGCATAAAGAAATTGATTTGTTCACTTCAATCTTTTTATAGAATATTGTACCCGTTGGAATTAAATCAGATGATGAATGAGTCCTATAATAAACTAACGGATATTCCACAGTTTGATTTGGTTTATAACTCCCAAGGCTATTGTATTCCGCTAAACGTTTGGCAACTTGTACCAAAGGTTTTGTGCCAGTTCGCAGCATTCGTTTTATTTGGAATAACTTATTCTCAAACGGATACGTGCTGAAGCTGGGTAATGGTCCAAATCTCCTCACTTCTTCCGTTAAATGGCATAAGTTATGTACGTTTGTTCCAATTGTATGATATCCATATATATTAATATATACTTCAATAAAATTTTTTAATAAAACGTCAGCTGCATCAATGAAAGGTATATATTTGTGGCTAGAGCAAATGGTTACCGCACAGAAAAACGCAAGAAAATGTTGATATGCATCGTATGGTAGAAAATCACGCAGTACTACCGGACCAATGTAATGTAAGAAGGTCCGAAATTCTGTGGCTTTCCAAAATGCAAGGCAGTCAAGTGGTCTAACCGCTCGGTTTATATCGCTTGGCATGGTACACTTAACCAAATATTCTGATACCTGTTTAATGCGTCTGTGATCCCATCTTGAATAAAATCCCATTTTCTTTTCTTGGCCAGTAAAACAGAGCAACAATTTTTTCATAATCCCTACATGCAGCTGATGAAGCATATCGCATACGATGATGTCATCAACCATGTCAATCGGAAGGCTGAGAAGTGGAGAATCCATTTTATGATGATCCTTATCAAGTTGATGGCGAAAGGTGAAATCAGTTCTTCGAAGCATATCTGTTCGTGGAAAGCTCATGTTACGTTGTGTATTATCGTATTCTCCAATCACATGACATTTCAGACATCCATGGTAAGCATTAAAATTAACCGTACCTATAACAAATAAAAATTAAAATTATCGGTTGTATTCATTTTCGTTCATATAAAAGATGTCATGAGCTTATACCTTTAAGCATGCTTCGAGCCGGTGCATCGCAAATAAAGCAACGAATTTTAATATCGATCCTATTATTGTTAATAATAATTCCGTTTTCCAAAAGTGGTTGTAGTTCATCTACAAGAGGTTTCAAATAATTTTGAACTGAACCAGGCTTACTATATCCGCAGTAAAGGCCTACCACCATTGGAACAAAATTATCAATTTCATGTACTGCAATAAGAATTGGCCAAAATTGTATTTTTGAGCTTCTGTAAATTGGGATTCCATCAATATTTATATTTAAACTGATTGACAATGGGTGGTCTAAGGATTTAAAATATAATTCTAAGCAATGTTTCACTCCTGGATGCCAATAAGATCCGCCATCCAAAGATACGATATTATCAATTTTCTGTGGTGTGCTTAGCAAGGTGCGCGGATCAGTTGGCAGTTTTCGCAATTGTTTATTTTTCAAAGAGTAGTTATAAATAGATAAAAGCTCTTTCAATGCAGTTTGTGCTATATTAAATTGTATCGCCCATCTCTTTATTTTTTGCACAAAATCTTCTTCTTCGTCCTCATCGTCCTCGCTGTCATTTAAATAATATTCGGATTCAATTTCATTATTATTATAACATTCAGAATCTGACATAGTTTGTGATTGAGATAATGTGCATTGAGGTGCTTCAAAGAAAATGCGATGCACTGCAGCAGCAGTTAAATTGTCATCTGCTACTTGATCTGGAAATTTATTTATTATTTACAAGAGTACAGTAAAAATTTAAATTAATTACAAGGTTTCTTTCGATTAATAACTTACGCATATGTGGTGATGTTGTTGTTTTACGTTCACTTGAAGCCACATTAACAGGAACCGAATCATTTGATGTAAAAGCAGATACTTTAATATTACTATTAGCGGAAAAAATAGTATATTTCAGTGGTTTTGTATTGCACGCCTTTAATGATATAGTAGCTAAGAATAAAATGCAAGTTTAATGTTGCACTGGCAAAGAAATATTAACAAGATACAACATACCAGTTACTTTTTTCATTTGGTTGTTTGTGACTTTTGCTTTTCTATAAAATGTGGTGTTCGTTTTATATTTTTTTAATGTTCTAAAATAAGTATCCAAATCTTTGTTCGCCATTATATTCGCTAAGTATAATAAAAACACGACACCTTATTTGATTGTATATCCTAAATGTCAAATCTAGATAATTATAGATGTCGTACTTGTTTGGTTGACTAGCGCAGCAACAATGCTTTCCTCTCGACTTTTTTTCTTTGCGGCATAACAATAACCCTTCTACAATGCCTCTATACCTACATAGCAAAATTGCTTTTGTCCCGGGTTCTTTGCTTTATGCAATTTCGCTGCTACAATGCCTTATAAACCTGCTTAAGCTAATTAGCTATTTTTTTCACTGCAACAACGTTTTCAAAAGTTATTAAATATCTATCTACCATTTATAACTAATTTGTGTAATTTTTCAGATTTCACAACGTTGTTAGAGCCCTGGTTTTGCTGTCTAGGACAATTTGCCTATCCAATTGTTACTTGGGCGATTATGATGGGATTGGGAATGCTGGATGGAACTGAGATTCATAAACAGGTTTTTGAAGCAGCTCTGAAATATAGCCATCTAGGACGAAGAAAAAACTAACGAAGGCTAAACATAAGTTTTAAATAAATTCCAAAGTAAAAATTTTTCTACCCGTATGCGATTTACGCGTATAGATTGAACGGCTTGCAAATGGTGCTATAATATTAATGTTAAAAGCGATTAATGGTACCGTCACGTATATCGTTAGATTCGTTGGAGTGTCTTCTATCACCCGACCAACATACAGAAAAATCCTATGACCTTTTACGGAAATATCTCATTTTCCGTATGACCTTCCATGCGATTTACGAGTATAGATTGAACGGCTTGCATTTGGTGCTAATATTAATGTTTAAAGCGATTAATGGTACCGTGACGTATATTCAAGCCGTTCAATCTATACTCGTAAATCGCATGGAAGGTATTACTAAAAATGAGAAATTTATTTGTATTCTATTTTAATTTTACGTGGTGCATTAAATATTCCCTTGGTGCAAAATATTTCTCGGTAGTTAAATAGGTAATATAAGATTTTACAACTATTCGTTTCTACCCAATTTACATATAAAATAATTTTAAATTTTTAAATTCGTTATAACGAGAGTTTATCCCCTACATACACATTTCTTAAGTTTAGGACAAAGTTAGGACATACTTCACATCCGTGATTATGTCCAATTTGCTTTTTTTTAATATATTTTTTGTTGTATGGTCAGCACATCTGTAGTATATATAACACGAATATTTCTTAAATAAAATCAGAATTGACAAGAACATAAAGTCGTTCTCATTTATATGAAACTTAATATTTCCGCACCAGTTGTAAGTTTATTAAGTTTCCACCAAAAACCAAAAGAATCTAGGTAGATCGTGGATTTATAACCTACGATCAAATCTACCAGATTTACATACTACTTTGAATTTAGCTTATCACTTTAAAATTTGTAATACCCTGTGGCTCTTATTAGTATTTGTGCACACGCCACCTACTCAATGGTAAAAGCCAAATCCCACGAACAAAACAAATTGATATCACATCAGCATTCATATGCGTCCAAATCAAATTATCCAATAAAGCAATCAAGTAATAAAAAAAACTCATTTAAATTTTGATGTTGACAGACTTGTTATCTTATACTGACTCGTATGTATATCATCCAATCCACCCCAAATTATGATATCGTAGCACCCAGCATTTTATAGTGTATGCAACACAAAAAAGCTTACCTCATATAAAACTTTATGGATTCTTTAAGAAAAAAACTCGCGCAGAATAAAGAACAAAACATTTTTATATTGGCATTCAACAACAATTAAGCAAAACATTCTCTTAATGAAGCAAACTATAATTCTTAAAATATCAAATAATAAAATAAAATAAAATCTTTAAAACACACTGAAAACACCTTCTCTTAATCTGTTCTTCTTCTTTTCTATACGAGTACGAGTATATCCATCCACATAAATATATTATCTTACTATTGGGTGCTATCAAGTAACATCATTTAACATTTAATATAAGTCGTTTTCTTCTCATTTCTGATTACGTATTCCGTGAATTCTTCTTATGTCTTATGTACAATTTTTACCCATCCAGATCCAACAATACACTCGTACCGTACACACATAAAAGAACTAAAATAAGAAACTTACAATTTAGATATTAAACTTCAGTGAGCTCTTATTTTTTATGCTTTCCTTGGTTCTCTCGTCTTCTTAAATCCCAAAAAAAAAAAAACTTTTTTATCATCAATTTCACAAACAAACTCCAAACACTAACAACAAAATAGTAATAATAGCAATAATAACAGAAAGATCGCGCGGTACAAATAAATTTACAAATATAAGATGAGCAAAAAATCTTTAAGAATCCATAGCATAACAACAACAAAAATCGAAAGCAACAACAATTCCCATATAAATTCAACGTGTGTGGTCTCGAAATTTTTTTTCTTTATTCCAATCGTTTTGTTAACCCTAATGGTGCGTGCTATCGTCTGGTGGGCACAATGAGAATCGCTTAGCCATTGTGGCGCTACACTAAAATTTTAAAGCTGGGAATTAAAGTTTTTTTTTTACGTGGGTGCGTTTTATGTGCGACTGTGAATGAGGTTTCAACATCGGCGATGTTTCGAATCAATGGTGGTATTTGACTTGCTGCACAGTTTGTCCTATAAAGCTGTCGTGTTCCAAATGTTGTATAAGCTATAAATAAACGATGAAAAATGTGGAACCAATAAACTCAGGTTCATAAAATATTTGATGCGTGTTACTCGAAAGTATCCTTTTCGTCGGAATATTCGGAATATTAAATTTAATAGGTGAGATGCATTGGGAAAGTTTCAGGGTTGGCGATGATTATATGGTTGAAGGGCTTTAAAATGATCGAAGCTAATCAATCACTGAAGAGAAACCTACTAAAGACATTGGCTTGAGCGAAGAGGATGTATATCAACCGAGCCAAAAGAAATGCTCGGCGATAATGTATCGTGGAAGAGTAATAGGAAAAAGGCTTTGGAAGAGGCCAAAAGGGTGAAACGGAATAACTTCTACTTGCGTAGAAGCACCTTTGTCTCATAGAATTGCCGTTATCTGTTTCCCGCAGCTCAAGCCGATAAAGGTAAACGGTGTTGGTACTCAAATCACGGCCTAGATTACCGCATAGATAGTTAGACAAAGTGAGGCGCCATGTATTACGCCGTCAAACTAGGTATTAAGCCAAAATGGTAAAAGGGGTCGGGAAATGACCAAATTAGTGGAATTCATGCCCCCTTTAGAGCATGTCCACCGTGGTTGTTTTTAGAATAATCTAGGGTAACATAACTACTCTATATTAGACACTAAGCAAAAAAAAAGACAAAATTCAAAAATTAAATTAATGAACTGATATTCGTGGTAGCATCTGGGATTCAATGAGCCATTTTTGAGGTGTATAATTTCGGAATGCTTATTAATTATGAGGTTGTACGGTTTTCGATACCATGTACAATCAACAGTTTTGCATTGCGTTACCAGTAAGGGAGAATGATGTAATGGGCTTATCCCTGAGGTAATGGGCATATCCCTTTCCTGCCGAGAGGTTATCGGATGGTATAAAGGGCTCGATCGATTATTCCGTATCCTGGTTCGTAAAGCCAAACTGCGCCAAAATTTTATTTTCCTCTGTTGAATCAACGTGGGTAACTGCAGCATGGAAACTGTCAAATTTCAAAATGAAACTTTGCATACCGATTAAGCCCAATTTGTGCTAATTAGTGATCACGGGAAAAAATTAGTGCTAGTCCAGGAGCCGAAAAAACGGGAAAAGAAAATTTCAAATTTCGCCTGAAAGACGTAATAAATAAAACTCGATTTGTAGAAAAAAACAGAAATAATTTAAGCCTAATTTTTAAACTTTCTAAAGGCCGCTAAACTGATGAAATTTGTCCTTATTACAGAAATATAATTTTCATAAATGTTCATTCATAAATCGAGGAAAACCAAACCAGCCCCTGAAAGATACTATATTTAAAAAAAAAACGGAGATATATCGTTCAATAATATTTGTGTTGAACAACAAATAAAACAATAGAAATAAAATGTTCTAAAATCCAAGGCATAAGCAATTCAGATAGTATATTCCTGTCAGGTATGTTAATTGCCATCCCAAAAATATAGTGGATGAATTTGTGCTAATCCAGAATTGGCCCAATTCCATTGAACAACATCAACCGTTGAATGAACAATTTTCTGACAAAAAGTGTTCTAGAAACCAATGAAGTTGGTACTTCTGATTGAAAGGTGAGCCGACGCCACGCCAAAACCACGTCAAAGCAAGTCAAAACTCAAGGTGATGTTGACAGTTTTCTTCGATTATCGAGGTGTGGGGCACTCCGAATTCCTTCCGACCGGCCAAACTGTCAACAAAGAATAATATTTGAGTGTTATGCGTTGTTTGCGCGAAGCAATTCGTAAAAAGAGGCCGAAATTATGGGTCGACAACTCTTGGTTTTTGCACCACGATAATGCACCTTCTCATACTGCATTGGTTTTACGTGATTTTCTCACCAAAAATTTTACTCATATCGTTCCGCAACCACCGTATTCGCCTGATTTAGTTCCGGGTGACTTCTGGCTGTTCAGCAAACTCAAACGACCGCTCCGGGGAAACCGTTTTGAGTCAATTGAAGACATTATGGCCAAGGAGGCTATTCCGGAAATTGACTTTAACAACTGTTCTGAGAATTGGAAAAAACGTTGGTACAAGAGTATTGAGGCCGGGGGGGGGGGCATTACTTTGAGGGGTACGAAATAGATTTGGAGAAATAAATAACGTATTTTAAAATTATGAACAAAGTCTTACTATTTTTTGCCCACTGTATTATGTATTTTTAAAAAAAAGTTCGTTGAAAATTCCGTTTTAATTAGTATTAGTATAAGTTTTAATCAGATGCACCATCTGAAACTACTTCCTGTTCATCTGAAATAGTTTCTTCGGTTTTGATGCATTCTATATGCATATAATTTTTGTGTGGTTTTAACAAAATGGCTGATCACAAACATAGCATCTTGTTTCGGTTTTTACATCAGATGATCGGGGGCACAAATAAAATCTTGGTCGTTTGGTAACCGTCGTAGCCATCACTTTTTTGCCCGTTGATTCTTCTCTAACTGATATTACTTTATACCCTATGAGGTTTATTGCTGTCATTACTCTTTTTTTAAGCTTGCGAGGGTCCAAAATGTTGGCCTGTACCAGTTGCATAGCCAATTCTTTTAGAAACGATTTTCGTTCTGACGATTTCTTTGTTTCATATAGTTGTGGGCTGGCGCTTTTATGCAAAACATAGGCTGCAACACCAGTGAGGTCTATAAGATTAAAAAATAACACAATCGGCCATCGGTGGGTTTTTCTTTTACATGTATAGGTTCTCACCAATTTATCGAGAGTGTCTACTCCTCGCCTCGTTACTGTTGTGTAAAGCTGAAAATAGCAAAACGGTTTTATTTAGTTTAGGAACAAAACTCACAAGTGTTTGGTTGTTATCAAAACAAAATTTTAAAGATTGCAGTTCCCGTTTTTTTAATTCCGCCTTACTAGTAAACTCTTTGGGAAGATCAGGTTTTATTTTCTCTAATTGTTCTAATTAGTGTAGTTTTTTTTGCAACAGGTGCTCCACTAAAGTACAACTAGTAAAAAGTTGTCCATGGTAATTGTTCTACTCTTGTTGACGTACCGCGCAGACATCCGATGAACTAAATTCAATGTGTAATCAACTGAGCGCGCTCCGCCGAGTTGTCTACCAACTTACTACACACTTATGCGTTCAATGGGTAAGAATCCTTTGCGTCACATATCCAGAATATTGTAATGCCATATTTCCCCGGCTTTGATGGAATGTACTGTCGAAAAGAACATCTTCCTCGAGTAAGAACTAATTATTCATCAATGGTTTTTAGCCGCTCCTGTCTAGTTTGATAGTTATCAAACAGCAATAATCTTAACAATTGCTGCACTCGTTCAAAAGACATCGCAGCTCCAACGTAAATTAAAATTCCAATCGGTATATTGGTATCATACCGGTCATCATACTAGTATCCGCTCTATCATCTTCAACAGTGCCAGTTTCAACAGGTTCTTGTTCATTTATTCGATCGCTCGCGACAAGTTCAAAATTTTCACCTTCATCAAAATTTATACACTCAACATGCTCATCCTCATCATAATCACAAACGTTTATTGGCTCAGCTGGTTCATTATCGTCACAATCGGAAAATTCCATATCAATATTGTCGGCTGCTGTTTCTTCTTCATTTGACACTTCGGGAGTAGAAACACTGTAAAAAGGGTCACGGAGCTCTTAATACTATTAAAGTTAGCCGAAAGTTCCCAGCCTAAAGATGGTAATGCAGATAGTGTCTTTGATTCACAACCGAAAGATGTGGATCGTCCCTAGCGAAAATACCGTAATATGCCGATAATGCAGATTGTGTCGATAAAGAAGTTAAACTTCAATATTCAATCGAAAAATCCCGGCAATACAGATTCAAAACTAACAAATAATTCATCAATTTTCTAAAAAAAAAAGTGTCCTTAACATACATACATAGAAAGTTAGCGGAAAGTTGCCAGCCGAAAATGAAAAAATCTATAATACAAATTGTGTCTTGACTACTTCAGCCAAAAGTTAAACAAACTACATATTACATTGAAATATCCTAGCCGAAAGTGACTAACCTACAAAAAATATGTATCATAACAAACAACAAATACAATTTACAATTTAACCGATATTAATTTATTGTTTCATGTGTACATAGCAGCAAACGGCCAACTTTCAAAGTTTATTCTAACTTAAATAGATTTTGATTATAGGTTAGGGGTAAGTCTGATGGGGTTATAGGGGTGAATTTTTTATTTTCCCCTTATTCCGACGATAAAATCTTGTATCATTCGAGATTTTGGCACATGGACACCAATCTTACTAGGCAGATTCGATAGCCCATGGCCATAGGTAGATTTTGATTATAGGTTAGGGGTAAGTCTGATGGGGTTATAGATGTCAAATGCCATATCTGTTTCATACAGCCGAAAAATGTCGATAAAGAAGTTTAATGATTATCAAGCAAAGTCGTCCATCATTCGCGATTTTGCGATATGGACACCAATCTGACTATGCTGAATTGGATAGCCCATGACCGAAGGTAGATTTTGATTATAGGTTAGGGGTAAGTCTGATGAGGTTATAGGGGTGAAATGTTAATATTTCTCATCTTCTGACGCTAAAATTGTCTATCATTTGAGGTTTTGCAACATGGACACCAATCTGACTAGGCCGATTCGATGGCTTTTTTGGAACTGAATGGCCATTCATCATATAACTTTACTTATTTCAATGTTTTAATATTTTTATATTTTTGAAAAACTGGTTTAATGTCTAATCATTAAATGTTATTTAAACCAAAATAAAAGTCTGAAATATTTATAATCCTTAATCTTTATTTTTTTTAATCGAGTGTTCCAAATCGAAAATTTTTCGATACTGAGTTATCTCAGAAACGTGGAACATATCGCTTTTGCTTCTAGTAGACACATTCCTTGTCATTTTTTGTAAATGCTAAATTTTCAACATCACTGTAAAAACTTAAAAAGCTGTCAGTGAAGCTGTCATTTCCGTTACACGGGTTTGCGCAAAAATTTCGCAAGAATGTTTCAATTTCAGTCATTCCGGCTGGACTGTAGATATGCTGAATTTTGTGGGTTAATATAATTACTGAATGTTATATTGTAATATGTTCACCTCAATTGCAACCACTTTCTTCTTAATTAATTTCTTATTTTATATATCGTGCCATACAAATAAGTAATTAACTATAAATTCATGCGCGCGGCAATAAAATAAAACGGGAAAATATTTAATTTTCATTTTTCATGACTAAATTGGCAATAGAATTTAATTATATTCAAAGTTGTAATTTTCGTTGCTTGTTCGTACAGGTATTTATGCTAAAATCATAAAATAAGATATTAAAATTAATTGTTTGTTACCATATTTTGCTCAAAACCTAACCGAACTGTGTAATTATAAATTAAAAATCTGCATTACAAACTCAGTATTTATGTGGAACTGGTTATACTCTCGTCGATATTTATACTCAATCACCTTGTTATATTTATTAATAGAATAATTAATTTTAATTAACTGAAAATTGATTTAATTTCACTTTGTGCGCCAACACGACGACGAGATCGCGTAGGAAAGTCATCGCGCTTTCTTAAAAATAAAAACCGGAATCTTAATTAAAACTCGATTGTAATTAGATTGTAAATTTTAATTATTATTTTGGTACAATAATTAATTAATTAATTTGAAATAAATTTAATTATTCTTGGTAGTTTAATATTTTATGAAGGTGAGTAACCGAGTAACCGAGAACAGAGCTAAACAACGAACAACAAAGTTTCCAATCAATTACAAAAACCAGCGAAACACAATATCGTCAGTCTTCAATCACAGAACAACCGGTTCTAATGGATGACCTACTTGATCAGGAAGATATAGTTAAAATAAAAATAGCTTAATTCGAGAGCAATTACACAAAGATGGAACAACCTGCAACACAAGACAACATTTTAAAATGAAGGAGTTGTACAAGGAAATAGCGATGCCAGACACGAAGAGCTTTGTGTTGAGGGCCTCAGACGATGACTGAGAGGGTAATTCGAAAGAGGGGATTAAGGCATTACAATAGTAGTAAAACCAAAATCAAAGGCTCTCAGATTTACATAAAATCGATTTTCTTAATAATCATTTCAGTGGAGCAGGAGCCCAACGGATATGTCACTTGGAATCAGCCGCTGATAATTATAACACGACCTGGCGTATTTTAAATAATATAAAATCCCAAACTCTCAGATTTCGTTTGCTTTCATTCAAAGAGCCAATTTCTTAACCTAATCTAAATAGATATTAAGAGTCACATTGCTACTGTTCCTCTATTGCTCAAAGAACTAAACCGCGTTGTGCTGCCAACCAGCTTAAAGTTTCAGCATTTAAATGTCTTCGAAACATTGATGCTAGGTACTCGTATGTAAGCGAAAACACCAGCAATGGAGTCTGAAAATTCCAGTGTTCCTGAAACACGAAATGTGAATTGTCCACAAAGTGGTTCTCTTTGCTCAGTCTTGCCAACAGACGATACAAACGTGTTCGATGCCAATGAAAGATTTCTCAAACGTTGGGACCTATTAGATTCTGGTTCACAGGCCCGCTTTGTCACTAAAATGCCACATTCCAAATCGCATTCAACGACTGCAGCTCAAAAAAAATCATGCCCGAATATCAATTACGGATTAGGACCGTGAACTGCAGGCGTTATAAAGGGGATAGTAACATTACAAATTTCGCCAACTAAATCAAATCCAACATTCAAACCCGATGCTTTAATTATTCCGAAAATCTGTCGACCATAACTGATTATGGAGGTATGCAAATTTGGAGTACCGTTAGAGCTACATTCCGACCAAGGCCGAAACTTCGAATCATCCGTGTTTCAGGAGTTTAATCAAGAAAACAAGGACTACACCATTGCATCCACAGTCTGATGGCATGGTTGAGAGATTCAACAGAACACTGGAAGAGCACCTACGCAAGGAGGTCAACGTCAACCAGGATAATTGGGTCCAATGGAGAGAGATGTTGCCAGTTACTACGGAAGACTATTTTCAATGGTGCATATTCGCCGTAGGCCTCCTCAATGAAATGTCGTGCTTCAACTGCATTTCTTTCTATAGTTGAATCAGAAAAGCAAAGCTTCCCGCAAAGGCTAAAACACAACTTTTGACATAAATGACTACGAAATGTTTCGCTAGCACCATCTATGTGTGAAACCCGGAAATTTAGTTGCGCACCTGATTTGATACTTCTTTTGAGGTATGATTACCATTCGCCGCTACATTATCCATGAATAAAAGAGACAATAAAAATATCACATTATAATTTAGAAACAAAATAATTTAGATATATCACCCTCGTAGGGAGTATTCACTTGAAAATCAGTATCGGTACAAAAATAACAATATTAGTTGATCTTCAAGATTGCGCGTGTAATTTTAACAGAATAGGTAGCATTTTAATAGTCCCGTCATCTAACGCTTCTTAGTTGAGCTGTATCTGCGTTGTTGTTATGTAGAAAAAAATTTGCAATTCTCTAAAGAATGTTGAAACGTTTTTAATAAATTCGTAAGCTTCGTAAGACATAATTCTCGCAAATCAAGAAGTTTCTATGCATAAATAGAAAGTATTAAACCGCGTAGCCTGCGTATCTAATTTAGCCTACTACGCAAAATATCCAATAAATCAAAACATTCCAAAACCCATAACCAAAATCTGTTTAATCAGAGACAGCACGAAAACACATAAATAACAAAAACAAAAACGTAACTGTCACATTAAATTGACACTTAATCTTAATATTTTAACCATTTTTTTCAGATGTTAATTCATTCAGCTCATACGAAAAAAATTCAAGATTTATAATACGCCAGGTAAATTAATTTCTTATTTATTAAAGAAAATTTAAATAAATTACGTTTTTGTTACAAACAAAACTAGACAACAAAAACCATTTTTCGACACTCCTATAAAAAAGCTAAACTACGCGCACAATTCGTGCACACATATTTAACGAATTTAATCAGCCTTTTGATTGCCATTTACCCAAAAAAATTAAACAAAAAAACTGTCTTACAGACACAAGGCACCATGACACAAGATACTCGTATAAAAGAAAAGAAATAAACAAATTCAGGTGCAAATTAAATTTGTTAATTTAAAAAACGATTTTTTGTTGTTTTGTAGTTGGTTGATAGTTTTTGTTGTGTGTTAATTTGACTAATGATAAGTTGAAAATTTACATTATTGTATTTGAATTAATCGCGCGTTTTCTTACAGTCCGGTGCAGCTAATTAAATCCTAAACACGATTTGATTCTGTTTAAGTTTTTTTTTAAACAATTTTAAAGTTGGTGGCAAATTGTATTTACCCATTAAAATGCGGGCTCATTGCCTGCCATTTGATTCCATTGAATGCTGGTGAATTTCAAGCGTTGAAGTTGGGTGCGATCTAAGTTAAAATAAGTTTTCTTCTTTGTTGATTTGAAAATATGTTTTTCGAAGTATACTAGATCGTGCTCATCTAAAAACTAAGTTTGATTGAAAATGTATGGATTTGATTGCGATGAATAAATATCAGTTAAGAAATTATGACTGTGGATCCATTTAATGTTTGTACAAAGAATTATAGATAATGTTTTCACTGTTTGAAGTTCGTTTTAATTGGCTTTAATCGTTGTTCAATTCATTGAATATAACTTTGCATCCTTGTCAAAACCGGATAGTTTTTTGAAAGACCAAATTCTTAGGCTTGCTGATTACTAGAGACCATCAAAACGAATCTAAACGAATAATTCTTGTGTTGTGTAGTGATAATAGTAACCAGCCTCTTAATAACTTTACGTATGTGAATTTCAACTTGATTTGCTCCTTTGAAACTTGGTTTAATAGCTAAATAAACTACAGTCGTTTTGTTAAATGCCAGAAATATATATCTAATGGAGAAAATAGAACTATACGAACTCAAAAGGAAAATAATTATTCAATGCAGCTCGCCAGAAAACCTGTGAATGTCACTCTGACGATAAACAATCATATTGGCCTACTGACATACATAAAATACTAGGTCTTCTTTGTAGAAGCTTTAGGGCTTATCATCTAACCACTCATTTGTGATCAAGGCTCTGTGTACAATGATATTAAAAAAGGAAACGCCTCAATTAACAAATAATAAAACCAATTGTGATTGCTTTTTCGGGAGCCCATCTAACATCAAAGCACATGTGGTAGCAAATCTTCTTCGCAGCATCTCGCAGTATTCTCATCCGACTGTGATTACGTTTCCCAATTTACACTTTGAGTTTTCCGCTGAAATCACATCCTTAACATCCGCTTAAGCAATCGAGATGTCCGATTTCTAACGCGGCATCCAACGATTTTTATATAGCATTACATAAATTCGCCAGGCATAGTTGTGCATATGTTTAGCTCTCCCAATATCTGATCACAAAGACATCTGGTGTGAATTTGATCATTTTCGCTCCTCTTTTTCGTTTTTAATAAGAAAATACAGAATACAGAAATGCATACAATCTGTTTAACACGTCCCACTTGAAATGGTTCGACAATCTTCAGTTGTGAGGATAAGGCATTCTTGGCTGCTGTATAAGATAGTGGAAATTTCTCAGTGGAAAATAAGAAATTTCGCTACTCGCCAAAAGTGGCAGCACAATCACAAAAGAGAATTTATTTTGTTATATAATTATCAGCGGAAATTTTTTATTCATTTTGTATCTCTTTTTTCACCAAATAAAACATCCCAGCTGAATAAAATATTAAAAGAGATCCTTAAAATGACAAATTGATTAATCTCCGAAGTAAAGGAACTCGGTAAACGAAATCTTGAAATTTAACAATATTCCGTCTTTCCGCCATTCTAAAAGAATAACGATAAAATTTGGATAAAATTATTGATCTGGGGTCCAAAACTTAGGACAAAATTCTAGGATCTGTTCATGCTGAACTAAACTAGACCATTTCATAACCAATACTTTTGAAAATTTAAATGTTTTTGTTAGTTTATTTTCAGTTATTGGCCAAAAACTGAAAATAACGGCGGCCATATACGCATAAAATCAAAAAATTATAGTGAAAATTCTAATCCATAACGACGATCGCATCTCCAGTTGCGCTTGTTGCAGATGTCGAGCCTTATATCCAAATCTGCTTACGCTCCGTTGTATATTTAGGGCTTTAGGGCTTATCATCTAACCACTCATTTGTGATCAAGGCTCTGAGTACAATGATATTAAAAAAGGAAACGCCTCAATTAACAAACAATAAAACCAATTGGGATTCCGCCGAGTAACATTAGAAAGCAACAGAGTGGTAAAAAAATCAAAACGCATGAGCCATCTATCAAACGATTACGGAACCAGGGGTAAATGCGACAAGCTCAAATTTTTCTGTCTCTCTAAATCTCACCCATTTGTAAGGGAATTGTCAACCGTTACCGAAGAAAGTAGCAGGTGAAAATAAAACTATCGTAAACAAAAATGAAGATCTTAACATAAAACACTTTATTGAAACTCAAACATTAAATCAATAATAATTTAAGTATCACGAACGCTCCAGCTTATGATTTAATTACTGGTCAAATTGTGAAAGCCATTCCCGAGAAATGTTTGCGTAAATTAGTTCAAACAATTAAAAACAGTCTTTAAAGTGAGATAGGTTTCACGTCAATGGAAGGTGGCTGAAGTAATTATGATGACTAAACCAAAATTTTTCCTTGGTCCAAGACTTTTCAAACGGTATGCCACATACAATAAAATGTCTCCCTCTATCATTATATCGGTAGTTTTGAGTTCTAAGCCGGCTCAGCTGAATTTGTACCATTGTTTGAGACCTTTCCAATGATATGTAACGTTTACATATTCCATAATAAAAAAATCATCTAACAAGCTACGAGCACTGATAACGCGGATTTATAGATTAAGGCGCCGATGCCAAAATTGTTGCTATTTCCCGAACCTTTCAACTATATTCCACACAATAATATTAACAGGTGCAAAATTTTACTGCTTTCAGCGCCACAACGATAGTTTTGAATATTTATTAACTTCAACTATATTTTTGACATTCTTCAAAACCTTTCCAATGATTTGCCTCATGATTATATGTGAGTGAGAAAAATCGGTACTGATTTGAACGCTACAACGGCAGTTGTGAGTACAATAATAACAATAATGTGGGATTTCTATGACAGGGCTCCGACTCCCTAACTGTTGGATTCCAAAAGATTGGCGAAAATAATTTGAATCCGACAAGTCGTCAGGCAATCAGAAGTATGGTCAAATTGTTGTTTTGCATTTTTGAGATTAGGGACCTTCAAAATTGTTTTGTCCAGGGTAATTTTTTATTCTTTTTTTGTCAATTGGTTTACTGTTAAAGACTTTAGTAATTTTGGATTTCACATATGATAAAGATTTTGCACATGTCTGGTACTTACTTAACTTACTTGTAGCTGGGGCTACAATCCATAAAGGGATTTCATTGCCTCAGTGAAATTTCTCCAGATTTTGCTGAAAGGACGCCAGATACGACGATCCGCGAGTGTGTTCGCGGCCACCGCATCCTTTTATTGACCCAAACATCATACGAAATATTTTTCGTTCTAATACAACAAGTTTCTGTATACTCTTGCTTTAGTGTCCATGGCTCATCACTAAAGGTAACCACTTAACATTTACAAGGCTAACTTATGTGTGACGCGAAATGTTGTACCTTTTGCGCTTCCTTAAGGGTTCGTGTTATCTCCTCGCGCTGACTACTGCGTAACTAGTTCACTACGCTTATTAAGGTGTCAATCGTACCGTGCAGATAACCGACCAGGCTAGATATCCAATGTGAAAAATCTCAGTCTCTTTCTTTGTTACTCGTAGGACAAAACATAAATGAAACTAATAATTAAAAAATCGGCGCTCTTGAAAACTTGGAAAATAGTACTATTGGAATAACAATGCTGGTCTAGGTAACCAACGTGGGACAGGCAGAGAAAACAGGAACAACATAGGACTTTGGTCATTCGGCCTGGTCATAGAACTGACTCCTAGAATTCAATCCCTAGAGACATAAGTGTAAGCAAGGTTGGTCGTGTATCAAGTTACAGAAGCAGGAAAAGTGCCTAGAAAGCTCTAATAAAGCTCAACATAGGGTTGTGGAAATGATCTCATATTCTAAGAAGATTATTGAATTGAAGCAGAAGCGCTCATCTGAAGAATCTCTACCCAAAATACAGAGATTGGAGAAGAGGTGACATCTTAAGGATGCCGATACCAGTAGGGGCTGACAACCTGATATCAAGGAAATGGGTGACTTACACTTCAGTAATTCTGATGTAATCAAAACAAGCATTCAGCTGGATGGTCAAAATCTCGGACTAATATCATCTTACTTTTCACATGATGGAGAATTCAAACCCACATCAGACAATTTGGGGTTGCACTATGCACTAATACGAATGAACAAGGTAAGTTACTCCTCAATTTTATTCTTAGTAACCTATATTTATGCAATATTGGCTATAAACCAACGAGTATAACTACAAATAGACAAGAAGTACGAGACATTATACTTGCCTCAAGGATCATCCCTTTTCTGATCACAGTTATCTCCTATTTGAATTGGAAACATAACTCATCGAAAAACCTAGCTATAGAAAGATGAAGAAACCCGACTGGGATATTTCTAGAGCACTTCTGAGTAATCCACTAACGGTATTGGTTGAAACTCCTCTGATTCAACACAAAAGCTTGATGTTCTAGTGGATCAGCTATTCAAGGCCTTTAATGAGCCTTCCTAGTAGACCTCTACTACTCTGGGTAAACCTCGACCACCGTGGAGGTCAAAAGACTTCAAAACATCCATATAAAATTCAGGAAGCTCTTTAGAAGAGCTAAGGAAACCGAAGCTGCTAAGTACTGGGACTGCTGCAAGGAAGTTCTCAAACCATACAAATACAGATTATCCAAGAAATGCTACAAATGCTTGGAGGCTTTTTTCTTCTTTTGTCTACGATAAGGATGTGTAATTTATTATCTCTTAGTTCCACCACTCACACTTTTCTCCAACGACCGGGTGGTTCTTGGACAGTAACTAGAGAAGAATTCTTGGATCTACTACTGGAAAGTTATTTTTCAGGTAGCTACGAATCTGCACCAAAGAAGTCTAGGGACAACAGGTTATAAGCAGTCGAAAAGTTATGTGTGCTTTTATAGCTTCAAGATGTATAAGTCGGCAGGACCCATTGGCATTATGTCAGCGGATGTCCAAAAAAATACTGACTTTACATTATTTAGCTGGAAGTTCTCATCAAAGGCAGCCTAGAACTCTGTCACTTTCCTAGTATACTGACTGCAGTAAATGCACTATTTATCCTTAAGGCGGAAAAAGCTCCCATTGCCGTCCCAAAGAGCTTTGCCTATACATTTACTCTCTCCCCAATCTAAAATTTTGGAAAGATAGATTGAAGCCTATATTAGCAGCACGATTGAGCCACATAGGCTATCGTAATCCCAAAATGCATGGAAACTGCTCTCCATTTCTTTATTCACCGAGAAATCACCTGCACATAAGGAATACTACATGATAACTTTTCTGGATATAGAGGGGCCGTTTAACAACGTCAAACCGGAGGCGAAGACGATCATGCAGGCACTCTCGTCTCTGTGCATGGGCGAGCCTGGATTGAGCATCCAATAGCATAAATGATCTGTTATTATAACGGGAAGATGAAGTTTTAAGGTGGTTGCTTAAGCGGATGATGTTGCGATTGGTGTATTCAGTAAATATGCTTGCACTTTAAGAGAGCACGTACAAAGTGTGCCTAGCATTCTCTCCAATTGCGCTAAAAGTTGCTGTTCAAATGTGAATCCACACAAAACTGTGTCCAGGAAAGACAAACTTCCTCAGATCGACCTCCCTAGCTTGGAAGGTATTGGATTGATATTTACTGCTAAAGTAAGGTATCTGGTCCAGAATGAATAACAATCTAAGCTGGACACTTATGTTATTAGAAAGAGTAGATATATTATAGATATATTTCCACTATTATGCCTTTTATATTTCTACTATTGAAACCCATGGTGAATAAATAGTGAAAAAAACTGCTTCGTGTATTAGTGGGGCTATTAGAAGCACATCTACTCCAGCATTATAGATGCTGGAACATCCCAAGTTCTACCGACGATATCATCCCGTGGCCACCTTTAGATCAGAGGATTAGGACTGATATTCCCACCAGAGATCACTGTCTGAGAGAAGCATTTCTGAATATTGAAGGTGCTAATTTTTTCACTGATAGTTCAAAGATGGATGGGAAGGTTGGAATCGCGGAACCAATCACAATAAGAGAAGCCCGTTCACTGGTAGAAGTATAATGTAATATCTGTAAGGAATGTTCGCATTTTTCCGGACGGTCAGATTTCAATTAAGACGCTCAAATCATTTTATCTTACGTCGAAAGCAGCCCTGAATTGTCTATCATCTCTTAACGATATGGCAGATCAGTCCAACATCTACCTGAAATAGGTGTCATGGCATTTCAATATTACGTGGAATTAAAATGCGGATGATCTAGCTCCACAAGACAAATCTGCCTCATTTTACCAAGCAGGACGGATGTTGATATAACGTTCGCTACCTGTAAATTACTGCTTCAAGAGAAAACTAGAAGAGACAATAAACGACAAATGGTCCAATAGAGTACCCCATGCCTAATAACTTATCTGGTCTAAACTAGTTGTGTCAAAATCCAGGCAGCTGGTATCGCTGGTAGGTAGACGGGACATTGTCTCTTAGGTAAGCATGCGAGCAGAATGGGAGTCTTCTTACAAGATTACTGTGCTTTGCACCTGTACAGCGCTTAGCAGACTGAAATTGCTAGGATTCCGCTCCTAGCGTTTTATTAATTGTGTTCAAGTAAATAAATCGCAGCTGTAGAATGTTACAAAAAACTTTCACATTTAATTTGCTTAAGCGATAGACCTTCTTGAGGCTATCGTGAAGCGGGACTGTTCAAATAATTAAATTAATTAAAAACCTAAAATTGTGTGTAACTTTTGAAGCCAACACCCGACTTTCTTCTTATAAAATGTCTTTCTTCTTATACGGAAGTTGCCACTTCTGGTTCACAGATGTCTACCATATCTCGCTTGGATTACAATCTTTTTATTTTAATCGTTTATTGCCACTTCCGATTTATTTAAAAGGCTTAAGTAACAAATTTCACCCAAATCAATCAATCCGTCTGATCTGTAGAGAAAACACATTTTCATAGTGACAGCTGATTTTCGTTGTTTCAGACAAATTAGACATCTGACGTTAACATTCAGTTTGTATTGCTTTCAGTTTCATTTAAAACGTGTTTTTTACGGTGTTGAATATGTCGGATTTTGTGATAAACAGTATTTACGGGAAGTGGTAATTTTGTGTTTTAATTCGAAAAAAGTGCAGCTGAAACACATCGAATGCTTGTGGAAGTTTACGGTGACAATGCTTCACCCGATAAATCATATAGGTTTCGACGCTTCAAACATGATGATTTCAGTGTTGAAGTTAAGTCTTGGGACAGCCCAAAAAATATCGTAGGCGATGAATTAGAGGCATTGCTCGATGAAGATCCTACGTAAACGCAAAAGAAGCTTGCCGGTAGATTGAGGATGATCCAACAAAAAGTTTCCGTACGATTGAAATCTATGGGCATGATTCAAAAGCAAGGCAATTGGATCCCTTATGAATTGAAACCAAGTGGCGTAGAAAGGCGATTTCTTTCTTGCGAGCACTTGCTTCAAAGGCAAACAAGAAAGGGTTTTTTACATCGGATAGCAGCTGGTGACGATAACCCCAAGAGGAAAAAATACTACGCTTTGCCTGGCCAATCATTGCCATCGAGCTGTTTCATTTTAATTGGGGGTAGGATGTCACATTTATAGCAAGCCTGATATCCTTTACAGAGAAATATGGTTTTAAAGAGCTTTACTCCTTAGGGACAGGTTTTGGGATTAACTATTCCAATATATTGTAACTAGGTTGTTCTGAGGCGTAAGGCGTGTAGTTAAATATTTTTTTAAAATAGATCGCATGTAAGATTACAAAATCAAAAAAAAACTAATTATTTGTACGAACAATATTTCTTTAAAAACAACATTTCGAGTAAATTGACGGTCATCGTTGAGAAGCTTTCCCTGCTGTGGATTATCTTCGATTCTTATTTTCACTTTTGTACGCGAAAGAGCGACATACAATTGCCCATGGGAAAACACTGCCGTTTGAAGATGAATTCCCACGTTATTAAAAGACTGGCCTTGCGCCTTGTTTATCGTCGTTGCGTATGCCGGAATTATTGAAAACTGTCGCCGTCGCAAAACAAATGGTAGATTGGTCTCAGAAGGTGCCAACTCAATTCGAGGGATTAGAACCGTACTGCCTTTGTTGCTCTCAGAAATGATTTTGGCTTTAATACAGTTTCGCGATAGCCCTTCAACAATTAAACGCGTTCCATTGCACATACCTTTCTCTAAGCTTTAGGTTTCGTAGAAGCATTATGATAACACCCTTTTTCAAAAGCAATGCGTGAGGGAGCATGTCGGATGAATTCTGTTGATCGAGGAATTCAACGGTAAAGTCGAATGCATCGTTAGAAACCTCGCTTACTAACAAATCTGCGCTGTAGTAAATTTCTGCATCACCATGAATCAAGTCGATTATTCCTCGTTTCTTCACAGGCGTCTGAGCATTCGTTGGAGCAACGATAAGTCTTTTTGAGAGCTCATCTGTTGACATTTGCTCAGCATTATGAAAAATGATACTGATTAGATCTTCACTTGTAGATCATTTCGGTCGCAATTTGAATTGTGTCCTCCTCATAAATGCCAGGTGTTGCAGGCAAAGTCCCAGATCCGACTTGCAGAAGTCATTCACTGTGCTCGTGATGACCTTCGCTGCACATGTTGGTGGTCAAAGAAAATTGTTCAAACTGGTTCCATAGAGGGCTTGATTTAATGCAGCATTCGATGATTTTAGTGCGCGTTCTTCTTTGAACGACTGGTAGCGTCTGACGAAAATCACCACCAAGGACCAAAACTTTTCCTCCGGAGCTAATCATTTCCCATCACCTCTCGCAAGAGCTTATCAACGCAGCGGAGATGGTGATGTCATTCGCATTGATGAGATTGAATTATGGAAGTTTAAATCCACTATGAATTGTGCGTCCTCCCTTAAGCAAAGTAGCTGCTATTCCGGTTGTTGCAAATGACAGCACATTTTTTCCTTCATCACGAAAGTTTGCCATTAATGTTGGGTATAAAAAAGGCCCGTTGGAACGGGCAAACCAACTGAACCGCATGACATTCCGTTCTGTTTAAGAACAAAATTGATATCATGAAGAGCCGAGTTGATCGATATAGATCGATATTCACTGTGTCGACGCATGTAGTCGAGAATAAAATCTCCTAGATGATCCTGCCATAATTTGAGGGGTTGAGCGGGTTGGCAAAAAATACTAATGTAAGCGAACATCTCTCGCAATTGCTTAGGCATCAAGTATGTTCCACTATCTGTCAAGCATCGCTCCCATTCCTCATCCGACTCAAGTGTAGTCCTCTTGCCATCGCTGCCGCCTTAAATGTTTTGCATAAATTTTCATCTATCGTAACGCAAAATCTTAAAAATTGTTCTTCATCTTTAATGCTCACCACGTACATTCGTGCTATTGTCCTTTCGCCTCCTCTATGTCGCTCTTATAAACAAAATGGTAAGGGATATCAGTGTAAATGAGAACTCGTGCAGTTCCGTCTTTCGTGTTAAACAGAAACCAAGATTCAAGCTTGGTCTTTCCAGTACGCGCAGCCAAAAGTGCTTCTTCTTCAAGACCTACTTCAAAAACAACTCGTTATTGATTTGGAAGGTGAACTGGCAGTCTCATAACAGAGTGCGATCTATCGTGCATTTCTGACTCTCGCAGGCGCCACATTGCTTCAGAAGCACTCACATATCGGCAATCGATGAAGTTTGCAATCTCATTATATCGCAGCTCAGGTTGAATATGTATTTGTAAATATATTTTGCTAATCGCAGAGAAGTGGAGCATTCCACATTGAAGTGAGCGTTATATTTCCAAGTTAGAAACGGATTATACGGCACCACATTATGACTGTCCATTAAAACTCCTCGCACGCTTACTTGCTCAACACTTCGCCTTCGATACAAACGCGTCCACTGCCGCAAGGATCATGAAGCATGCATTTAAGTACAATTTCGCGTAGTGTTAGACGTTCTATCGATGAATCAGCTGTCGTGCATGCGGAAGATCTCTCTTTTGAAACTCGAGTGTATAAACATAAGCAAATCGGATTTGCAGTAAATGTAATGAAAAGGTCCGGTGGTCGCAATTGCGAAAATGCTCATTGCACCACAGCACCGCTCTCTCATACTGCGAGGTGAACCTTCAAAAGTTGATGGCAGAATTACAGAAACGCCGGCTGCAATGTGTTCATTTTGTGCAAATTTTGCGATGTGATCAGCGAGACCTTGATACTGTTCAGCCCGAAGTCGTTACTAATTTTGACGAATGTAGTTGAGATTATTTCCTTCTACCTGCGGATGTAAGTCAACCAGCCATTGCTGTGTTAGTTTTCCTGCGTTCATGATTGGATTGAATTCACCTCGTATTGCTGCCATTGCAGCCTTATATTGGAGCATACTGATATTCTTACGAACTGGATTTAATTTTACACCACTGTAACTGCCACACTCCCAATTGGGATGCCATCCTGGGTCTCCATATGGAAAAAGTATTACATACGTCATCGGATCCAAGTTTGGACTGAGAATATTGAGGTTAATGAACTGCTGATTGGGATGTTCAGGATTAATGTCATCGCAATTTCATTGGATGTTGACAAAATGTATATTCGCTGATCCGATTGACGATCGCGTCTAAATGACATGCTCACAATTCGAGGATATGGTCCTCTTCGATGCGAATGAAACTGTTGTACGATCGATTGTTTTGTCGGAAATGAGTTCGATTTGGATTTGTTGTGTCGGACATAAGACTTTTGAGTAATTCAGGATACTCAACAATCTGTTTTTGAAGGATGGAACAATCCGTCAGCTGGTTTATCTGCAGTAAATTTTCTTGATTGGCAAAATGAGCACAGCTTATCAAATGCTCCACAATCACGATAATCAACAGGTTTGTTGAACTCGTCGAAATTAATCGCTTCCCTGCGAAGAGCCTCATTCGCACGCTCTCGAGCTAAACTTTGTGATGCTGCAATAGCAGTTCGATGCGCTTGCAATTGATCGGGTGTCATTTGGGAAATTCATCGTCGTTGATATTCAGCATTGGTTTATGATTTCACTGATTCATTGAAAATTTAAATGCCATAATGTTGCACTTTGCACAAATTTTATTGTACGTACGTAATACACAGTTAAGACAACGGATCCATAAAAGTCAATTCAGTATCGAGTAAATATTTTATATCGCTTATATACCATCAACCTTATTTATATGAAAATAAGATTGGGAAAAGAAAATAATTTTTTTAAACACGCAAAGTACAATGTGGTATATTTTCAGTTTATATACAGGCGGCAGACAAACCAACATATACCATATAATCCTCTTCAGCTCTATACAAATAGCACGAAGTTCGAGGCATTTAGAAGTCTAAATAATTAAGTAGATTTTGATAATCTTTTATTACACTGGGTGGTGTTGTTGTTATTGCTGATGGTGTTCCTTTGTATATTTACAATAATAAAATACTTACCACTTGCGCTCTATAATGTCTTTTGTATAATAGTGGTAACAAGGCATGCATTGTACTCCAAACCATTTGAAAGGTGAACACCACAAAACAAATGTTTGTACGACTTTTTGATATTTTATCGCGTTTAGTGATGATATTTGTGGTTTTAAGGTTTCCTTATACCATACGGAAAGGTCAGTTAGAAAAGAAATTTAGCAAAAAAAATTTATCCGCCCCCATTCCATGCTAAAAGGATTACCCTAAGATAACGCCACGACCAATAAAATAATGCCAACCAATTACATTCCGTTTAATCAACAAAACGGCATGTTTATGCAAATGACTTGTTTTGTTGAGGGGGGGGGGGGCACAAAAAATTATTGTCATTTGAAATCGGTGCGAATCAACCACAAAAACAGCGTACACAAAGACGGTTAATTAAATTTACAAGAAATGGATGGCTGTTGTGTGTTCTCCGGCTTGTTATTATAAGAAATACCAGCAACATAATATAATTTTATATGACCAATAATTTTTTTTTAAATTTATATTTATGTACAAAATTAATTAAATAATTAGTAGACACGTAAAAAATTGAAATGCTGAATATAAATTTTAAATTTAATTACAGCGTGTCAATGTGTGTCTTAAAGATTTATAATGATAATTTTCTTCTTCATTTTGGTTATGTTTAAATTAATTTTTAATGTTAATTCATTAAACATTTTACATTTTATTTTGTATACAATTTTTGAGTTGAAGACGCGCAAAAATTAATGTCTTTATTTTCAAATTTATTATAAGAAATTGATGTCGTATTCATGCGTTGATATTTGTATGCGGACTTGATTTATAGTAGCCGTTATTTCTTAATTGTTAACGACCAAAAGCGTATACTAATGATATTTTTAATTTCTACATTCATCTTCTAACAGTATTGGCCTTATCTCAAAACCGATTAATAATTCTTAATACGATTATCAATTGTTGACAGGAAAATTATAACGCACTCAAAGAGTTCAAAGTAGAAAATATTGAATAATGCGCGCACGAATCTTACTGATGGATCACAAGGTGCTACAGATACTCTTTGAATTGCGCTTAAACATGTTGAACGAGTGCTCCGGACTTGCCGGATTGATGGCTTAACTCAACCGTTGATAATTCGTTGCGACGCAAGTACAGAAGGCGTAGGTGCAGTATTATACCAGAAGGATTTAAAAGAAAATGAACGATCTATCGCGTTTATGTCACAAAAACTGAATAGAGCGCAGAAAATCGACCGAGGGTATGGTCCAAGTAGGTCTACATAAATTCTTTGCCAAGGACGGTCAATTTCATACATACTGCCCATTGGTGGTCTCATAGGTCTATTTGCCGATTTTGATGCCGTACAAATATCACAATTTCCAATAAAATTTCTTACTTCCTTTGCCATACCTGGCCAATAATAATATCGCCGTAACCTTTCAAGTGTTTTTGTTATTCCACCATGTGATGATAACGGTTCACTATGTTCTTTTTCAATTAACTTATGTCTGAGTTCGCCTGGTACCCAAAATTTCCAAATTGACTGGTCAGATAATTGATCTGTAGGTTTAGGTTCTAACCGTATGAATATTCTCTTATTATCCACGCAGAATGCTTCAAAGCTGTTCGGATCGTTCTCGATTTTAGAACGTAGTTGTATATATTCGTCATCTTGAAATTGCGCTGAATTAATGAGAGGAAGAGAATTAAATTTGGATATGCTAAACAAATTTTCATCTTTCGTATCGCAATAAATTCGTGATAACATATCCGGAACTACGTTATCTTTACCTTTTTGATGTTGTATGTCAAAACGAAAACCCTGTAACTTTAAGCTCTAGCGTGCGAGACGCCCACTTAAATCACGTTGTGCCATAAGCCATTTTAGACTTGCATGATCGGTTATTAATGTGAATTCATGCCCCTCCACGTACGGTCTGAATTTTTGTACAGCTAAGATTTCCGCCAAACATTCAAGTTCTGTAACTGAATAGTTTTTCTGCGCTCTATTCAGTTTTTGCGAGTATAAAATACTCAAACAACTCGGAGCAATCTCAGATGGTGAAATACCTCTTCCCTTGCCAGATCGTCTTTCGATTATTCATAATCAAGTTAAGGGAACTATAAAGAAGTCATACCAAAAAAGTGCGTACAGGTACAACTTGAGAACACGGCCTGTCACATACAATGTAGGTCATGTAGTGTTTACACGAACACACCCGCAAAGTGATGTATCAAAGAAATTTTGAACAAAGTTTGCACCTCGGTTTGTTAAAGGGATAGTTATGAGTAAACTAGGCAACGTCAATTACGAGATAAACGATCAGTCTGGTAAGAAACTCGGTATATTTCATGCAAAGGATATCAAGCCACTATAGCAAGAGAAGTAGCACTTAAAAAGCAGAATTTGGAGAAAAATACTATATAGCCGATTAATTTTCAGCTTATAGTAGCATTGCACTCAATCCGCTTCTATAATCTGTCCTGTTACGGCTGCATCTATCTATATATGCAACTAAACATTAAATTTGTTATAAACGATGACTCAAACGATAGGCGTAATGATGAACAAATTAAAAACAAAACAATTAAAATTATTATTGTTGTTCTCTTCGGTCAATGACCTCTACAATTATTTTTTTTAATTCTCGTTTATCATAAGTCAATGAAGTTAGCCCGAACCCGAAAGTTTTGGTAGGTTTCTTCGCTAAAGTGTAGCCATCCCGAAAAAAATGTATATATTGAAAAAGTGTAGTCTCATCCCGAAAATATATAAAAAAGTGTAGGATTCACGAGAAAATGTAAATTTTGGAAAAGTGTAGTTCCATCCCGAAAAAAGCAGCAAATTAAGAAAAAATATTTTGTGTAGCGCTGCATTATTTTGATAATGAATAATGTACTCGTATTCATTATTTTTTAAAATACCAAACAAGAAAATATATATAAAAATTATATACCTTTATAAATATTATATTTTTTCGAAAACTGAAACTTGAGATTTGGGAGTTTTGTTGCGTTTCACTTGCCTACTAGACGCATAAAACTAATATTATTGTTGATTGATGTAAATAATAATTAAATTTTATATTTACATCTAGTGTGCTGTTGAAACAACTGAAAAACCTCAACAAACTCATATTCATATCATGGAGATAAAATATTTAAATTTGAGTAAATAGGTAAATCCCATATCGTCGGTGTGTGGTATAGGGACACTTGAAATTCTCGGGAGCCAATCCTAGGGATATTCGACATCAGTGGCATATACCACCAGATAGGGCTTGGTTATGACTATCAACCACAATAAATTCATATCCATATCATGGAGATAAAATATTTAAATTTGAATAAATATGTAATTCCAATTTCGTCGGTGTGGATAGGGACACTTGAAATTCTCGGGAGCCAATCCTAGGGATATTCGACACCAGTGGCATATACCACCAGATAGGGCTTGGTTATGACTATCAACCACAATAAATTCATATCCATATCATGGAGATAAAATATTTAAATTTGAATAAATATGTAATTCCAATTTCGTCGGTGTGGTATTGGGACACTTGAAATTCTCGGGAGCCAATCCTAGGGATATTCGACACCAGTGGCATATACCACCAGATAGGGCTTGGTTATGACTATCAACCACAATAAATTCATATCCATATCATGGAGATAAAATATTTAAATTTGAATAAATATGTAAATCCTATTTCGTCGGTGTGTGGTATAGGGACACTTGAAATTCTCGGGAGCCAATCCTAGGGATATTCGACACCAGTGGCATATACCACCTGATAGGGCTTGGTTATGACTATCAACCACAACAAACTCATATTCATATCATGGAGATAAAATATTTAAATTTGAATAAATAGGTAAATCCCATATCGTCGGTGTGTGGTATTGGGACACTTGAAATTCTCGGGAGCCAATCCTAGGGATATTCGACACCAGTGGCATATACCACCAGATAGGGCTTGGTTATGACTATCAACCACAACAAACTCATATTCATATCATGGAGATAAAATATTTAAATTTGAATAAATATGTAAATCCCATATCGTCAGTGTGTGGTATAAGGACACTTGAAATTCTCGGAAGTCAATCCTAGGGATATTCGACATCAGTGACATATACCACCAGATAGGGCTTGGTTATGACTATCAACCACAATAAATTCATATCCATATCATGGAGATAAAATATTTAAATTTGAATAAATATGTAATTCCAATTTCGTCGGTGTGGATAGGGACACTTGAAATTCTCGGGAGCCAATTCTAGGAATATTCGACACCAGTGGCATATACCACCAGATAGGGCTTGGTTATGACTATCAACCACAATAAATTCATATCCATATCATGGAGATAAAATATTTAAATTTGAATAAATATGTAATTCCAATTTCGTCGGTGTGGATAGGGACACTTGAAATTCTCGGGAGCCAATTCTAGGAATATTCGACACCAGTGGCATATACCACCAGATAGGGCTTGGTTATGACTATCAACCACAATAAATTCATATCCATATCATGGAGATAAAATATTTAAATTTGAATAAATATGTAATTCCAATTTCGTCGGTGTGGATAGGGACACTTGAAATTCTCGGGAGCCAATTCTAGGAATATTCGACACCAGTGGCATATACCACCAGATAGGGCTTGGTTATGACTATCAACCACAATAAATTCATATTCATATCATGGAGATAAAATATTTAAATTTGAATAAAATTATAATGCTGTGGGCAAAAAATATTAAGACTTTGCTCATAATTTTAAAATTCTTTATTTATTTCTCCAAATCTATTTCGTCCTCCTTTAAAGTAATCCCCCCCGGCCTTAATACACTTGTGTTAACGTTTTTACCAATCCTCGAAACAGTTGTTAAAGTCAATTTCCGGAATAGCCTCCTGTCTCCTGTTTCCCCGGAGCGGTCGCTTGAAATTGCTGAACAGCCAGAAGTCACACGGAGCTAAATCAGACGAATACGTTGATGGCGGAACGATATGGGTGGAATTTGTGGCGAAACAATCACGTAAAACCAATGCAGTATGAGAAGGTGCATTATCGTGGTGTAAAAACCAAGAGTTGTCGACCCATAATTCCGGCCTCTTTTTACGAATAGCTTCGCGTAAACGACGCATAACACTCAAATAGTACTTCTTGTTGATAGTTTGGCTGGTCGGAAGGAATTCGGAGTGCACCACACCTCGATAATCGAAGAAAACTGTCAATATCACCTTGATTTTTGATTTGTTTTGAGGTGTTTTTTTCGGCTTCGACTCACCTGTTGCACGATATTCAGCCGATTGATCGTCTGTTTCCGGGTCGTACGCATAGATCCAAGACTCATCGCCAGTTATAATACGTTTCATGACATCCTGGTAGTCGGAAAGCATTGTTTCACAGACGTCAACGCAACGTTGTTTTTCCAAAAAATTGAGTGATTATGCCAGTAGGGTCTCTGACTGTTAATCGTCGATTCTCGAGCACCAACTCCTTGATTTTATTAACGTGTTGATCATCAGTTGATGTCGATGGCCGTCCTAGACGTGATTCGTTGTCAACACGTTCTCGACCCTCTGTGAACAATTTGTACCAATCAAAAACACTTGCTCGCAACATACAATTATCACCGAAGGCCTTTTGCAACAATCTAAACGTTTCGGCACCACAAAATTGATTCCGCACACAACATTTAATGGAACTTCTTTGTTGAATAATTTCACTCATTGTAAAAATCGCCAATTCCACTTTTTGAACTTCATTTTTAGTCATACCAACATAGGAAAAAAAATATTTCGACGAATGGTTTTCCGCGCGAAATTTAAATGAAAAAGTCTTACAACTTTTTGCCCACAGTAGTAAATCTAATTTCATCGGTGTGTAGTAAAGGGACAATTGTCCAGCTGGACACAATCTGTTAGTTAGCAGTAACATCAATTGAATTTTGTAACTCGGAATATCAAATAGATAGGATTTATTAACTGTAATAAGGTACTGGTAGTTAGCAGTATCATCACTGATGTCGAATATCCCTAGGATTGGCTTCCGAGAATTTCAAGTGTCCCTATACCACACACCGACGATATGGGATTTACCTATTTATTCAAATTTAAATATTTTATCTCCATGATATGAATATGAATTTGTTGTGGTTGATAGTCATAACCAAGTCCTATCTGGTGGTATATGCCACTGGTGTCGAATATCCCTAGGATTGGCTCCCGAGAATTTCAAGTGTCCCAATACCACACCGACGAAATTGGAATTACATATTTATTCAAATTTAAATATTTTATCTCCATGATATGGATATGAATTTATTGTGGTTGATAGTCATAACCAAGCCCTATCTGGTGGTATATGCCACTGGTGTCGAATATCCCTAGGATTGGCTCCCGAGAATTTCAAGTGTCCCTATCCACACCGACGAAATTGGAATTACATATTTATTCAAATTTAAATATTTTATCTCCATGATATGGATATGAATTTATTGTGGTTGATAGTCATAACCAAGCCCTATCTGGTGGTATATGCCACTGATGTCGAATATCCCTAGGATTGGCTCCCGAGAATTTCAAGTGTCCCTATACCACACACCGACGATATGGGATTTACCTATTTACTCAAATTTAAATATTTTATCTCCATGATATGAATATGAGTTTGTTGAGGTTTTTCAGTTGTTTCAACAGCACACTAGATGTAAATATAAAATTTAATTATTATTTACATCAATCAACAATAATATTAGTTTTATGCGTCTAGTAGGCAAGTGAAACGCAACAAAACTCCCAAATCTCAAGTTTCAGTTTTCGAAAAATATAATATTTATAAAGGTATATAATTTTTATATATATTTTCTTGTTTGGTATTTTAAAAAATAATGAATACGAGTACATTATTCATTATCAAAATAATGCAGCGCTACACAAAATATTTTTTCTTAATTTGCTGCTTTTTTCGGGATGGAACTACACTTTTCCAAAATTTACATTTTCTCGTGAATCCTACACTTTTTTATATATTTTCGGGATGAGACTACACTTTTTCAATATATACATTTTTTTCGGGATGGCTACACTTTAGCGAAGAAACCTACCAAAACTTTCGGGTTCGGGCAAACTTCATTGACTTTTTATCATCTGCGTTTGAAACGGATTTTGTTTGTTGACAAGGCATTTAAATCAAATAATTTTTAGAACACACCTCCGGTAACGGGAAACTCAGATGAAATGATCAAATCGTACGAGATGAGAATATGATTTGATTGGTATAGGCATTTGATATTCAGTTATCAAATAAAAGTAGAGGGGTACTTGTGAAAAGTAGATACAAGTAGGGGAATGTCATAATATTCTACTGAAATTTCTATTGGCAAATAAATTCCACTCCGCGTCATTTAAAAAAATTTTAAGCATAGAAAACCATCTGCATTGGATTAATTAATAATATAATAAATAGTGATTTTTAGGTGAGTTCAATTGAGTATTGTCGTCAATTGACAATATAATTATAATTAAATATAGTGTAACCAGGCGATAAATATTGTACATCGCAAAAGAGGTAAAGTAATTTTCCATTCTTTTTGTGAGCTTAGTATTATATTCAGTGCATAAAACATTACCTTTTTACTTATCGCTGGTATATTTTCTTTTGGTGATGTATAACAGATAGTAACCGGGTGCAAGAAGATCTTTGCAATTCGGCGCGTACAAAAGGTGAAAGGCGATTGTTACATGCCACAGCCTTTAAGATGCGGGGTAGCGTTCACTCGTACTAAAAATCGCGATAAACGTAACGCTATATTTAATTAAGCTTTAATTTCTTGTTTTTTCTTTTTTACCTAAATATAGTTTAAATGTATTATTACTAATTAATTAAGATCAATTAAGATATTTGCAAACACGGAAAAAATATATACATAATATAATTTTACAATTTTTACAATTTATTACTCATTGTATAAATTTTATTTCTGCTCATACAATTTAAAATTAATTTGGGTCAATAATTAGTTATGGATTTTTGTCAAGTGTATAAAAGAATGTGTGAATATCCTCTTTATAGAGAATGAAATATAGGGTGTGAATATCCCAGGTGATAAAAAAATCTAGGTAAAATTAGATTAAAAATAAAATTAAAATTAAAGTTAAAATTAAAATTAAAATTAAAATTAAAATTAAAATTAAAATTAAAATTAAAATTAAAATTAAAATTAAAATTAAAATTAAAATTAAAATTAAAATTAAAATTAAAATTAAAATTAAAATTAAAATTAAAATTAAAATTAAAATTAAAATTGAAATTAAAATTAAAATTAAAATTAAAATTAGAATTAAAATTAAAATTAAATAGTGAATTATCCTAAAAATATTTGTATGTGAATTGGGTTCATAAGAAACGAGGGAAGCAAAATATAGGTATATAAAGCTCACAGGTTTCATTTTTTGTTGGAGGACAAAACACACGCGAGGGGTACTCTTCACATGTGGTTTGGTGAGTTTTAAACTTTTTTTTTAATTATACTATATATTTTCTTTTTTGGAATTTCTTATGGAAAGCCCGATATATTCCTTATCATGAATTATAATTTTTTAATTTTTTGAAATGAAGTGATTTGAGTTTTTTTTTGTGGATGTTTGGCTATTGTTATTGCTATTAACGGTTGCACGTATGGTTTGTCTGCCCATCTACAACTAAGTGGTAAAAAAAAAATTAACCCCCCAACCGATGAGTATACTCGAATATTAAATAAACGTGCTACCACTTAGGATGGACGGTTACATGATTCAGTTTATTAATTTCCAAAATGTTTTTAAATCTTACAAGCTAATTTTTTTTTTTTTTTTGAAAATAACTGTTTTTTATCATTTCTTTTTACTTACAATCTAGTCGAATACTAATAAGCAATTTTATTCTAACTTAAATTACTACATTTAACTGAAATTAAGGGTTCAGTTAAATGTAGTAATTTAAGTTAGAATAACTCGTCAGGGTCAAATCGCAATTAACAAAATGAATCAATGGTCTGAAAAAAATAAAATGTTACTATCTGTGGAGACAAATTTTACTCTTGTCGACCTCCAACAATATCTTCGATATTTTGCTGTATTATATTTGCTGTATTAGTCGGCTTAACAACAATGCTCCACTTAGCTCTAGGCGAGGGATGGTTAGTTTGGACTTCATTGGGTCACTTTAGTTTTTGCCGTTAGTAGTCGGCTGGTAAGTTAGCCGTTTACGGTAATTTTACTGTATATTACTGCAGCGTAGGCGGACTCGGACGCATCACAAAATTCGTGTAGCTCAACACTGCAGTTGTTTGTGACATAATTAATGTATCGCGGTTTTTGGATGGTTTGACTTTCATTTAAGTCCCGCTTAAGGTGATCCCATTTCCTAGGGAGTTCGGGTGGCAATGAGTCATCCCAATCCAAGTCCAAACTCCACATTGTCTGATACATTAGTTTGCAGTTGATGGTTAGTGGTACCAGCCATCCCAGGAGGTCGAAAATTTTTGACATTTCCGACAAATATTGCCGCTTAGTGAGTTTGCTGTTATTAGGTGGTAACTGAACGTGGAAGATGAAGTGATCTCCCTTTGGATTGTAGCGAATTCCTAATGTTTTAATCGCCTGTTTGTCGGTAAAGGTAAGATCACCGATCATGATTTAATCTTCCGGAATCTCGGCCAAGAGGGTCTGATGGCTACTAGACCATTTACTTAATTCCATTTTCCCCTGGTGAAGTAGTTTTACTATTTGGGATTGTAGTTGTTGAGCATTTTCAACGGTGTCAGCGCCGGTTAGGACATCATCTACATAAAAATCTCGTTTGAGAATGCAACTCGCTTCTGGATGTTGAGCGGATTCATCTTCAGCCAGTTGATGTAATGTACGAATGGCGAGGTAAGGGGCGGCGGATGTTCCATACGTAACGGTAGTGAGTTGGTATTCTTGCAAAGGTTGATGTTTATTTTCTCTCGAAATGATGGTTTGATAACTCTGATGTTTTCTCTGCATTCGTATTTGGCGATACATCTTTTCGATATCTCCGGTGAACACTATCCGGTGTAGTCTCCATCTCAGTAGAATGGCCCACAAATCATTTTGTAGTGGAGGCCCAATATGCATCACGTCATTTAGACTTAGGCCTGTAGATGTCGGCATTGAAGCATCGAATGCCACCCTAATTTTTGCGGTGTCTGTATTTTTCAATACCGCATGGTGAGGTAGATAATAGTTCCCTTTATTGGGTCTAACCGGCTTCATGTGGTGCAATCTGATGTACGTGGTCATGAAATTCACGTATAGCTCCCTCAGATTAGGGTCCCGGTCCAATTTTTTCTCCAATTGTAAGAAACGTTGTAGTTCTTGATGCTTCGAGTGTCCCAATAGGTCTACTTGATGTTTTTCAAATGGAATTTGAACAATATATCTTCGGTTCGATCTCCGGCTTGCCGCTAGTGGTCAGAATTTTCTCTATTTCCCAGAATCACTCCATATCTCCCTCGTTTCTGTTACCGATATGGACTGCAGTGTTTTGTGGAGCTCCGCTGATTGGAGTTGGGCCGGAGATTAGCCAACCGAAGCTATAGTTTTTATTGCGCTAGGCTTATACCCTTTATGATTTGAGTGCCAACGAATTGCCTTTAATTTGTATGTTGATGAGAAATGCGGTTTAAGGCACATTGTTATGATGGAATTTGCCGTGTTTGTAGTATTAGACCCAATTCCTGATATATTCACGGTGGTTTGTTGCAGTAGTATACCAGGACGTTGAACCGCGGATTTCGTGATCAAAGAGACTTGCGATCCTGGATCTATTAAAGCTCGTAAATTGGTTGGAACGCCACAGATGGAATTGATCGTTACAACAACGGCTGTTGCCAATAATGTTGTTTGAGTGCACGGTACTTGCCGATTGATACCCTTTCTTCAGGTCGTTGATCTGGTTCATGTAACAGCTGATGGTGTCTGTTGTTGCAGGCGACACATGCGGATTTTTCGTCACACACTGAATCCGTCTTATGCAACAAGCAGTTGGTGCAGATTCTCGCTCTGTTGATGAAATCAATTCGTCTTTTTATGGGAATATTTCGGAAGTGGTGACAACGCGTGATAAAATGCCTGTATTCTTGGCAATAAGAACATGTGACGGTTGATTTTGGTGAGATCGGCCTGTGATGGCTGTTCTCCTTATTTACGAGTATACCTTTCGCTGGACCTTGTACTCAGGTTTGGCTGCTCGTGAGGTTAATGCTTTGTTCAATCCGGAGGCTTCCAACGCTTGAAACCTTCTCAACAAGAACTCTAAGCAGCTCTTTAATGGTGGCACTTCGCGTGAGTCATCGAGACTGTTTTCAAAACGTTCCAAAGTGTCGAAGTTTAACTTCTGCATTACAGGGTGTGCTATGATGGCTTCTGAAGATTTTTAATGTTGTCCAGCATCTCGACGATGGTGTCATGCAGGGTTCTCATACTAGCGGCTGATGAATGTTGTATGTTGTGCAGGGATGTAATCACGTTGAAGTACGACTAGACCAACAATCGCTTATTATTATACCTCGCTTGTAGAATCTGCCATTCCGCCTCGTAGTTTTCTCCAATAAATGTGTGATCAGTTGTGCCGCTTGTTGTTGGAGATGCGATTTTAAATATGTCAACTTTAGTGTAATTTGAAAGTTGAGTATTTTGATGTACCAGCCGGGTGAAGATGTCGTTAAACGTTAGGTTTAGTTAGCTCTTGCTCCATTTTGATTACTAGGGACTCTACTTCGGATGTTATATTCCCGTAGTAATCATCGGTGAAGTATTTGTATTGACCGTCCTCATTGATTTTCATGAGGATACATCGGTGCAGCCGATCAATCTCCTTCATTTCGGAGTTGAGTTGATGAATTTTTAATTTGAGGTACTCGTCTGAGAACTCTCCTGATGTTAGTTTTGTATTAATTGCGTTCATTTTCCAACAGTTCCATTGTTTCGTGAGCTAAACTTACTACCATTTAGATATCTTTATATTTATCAAGTCCTCAAAATATTTTTTATTCGAAGTGATAGTTTTCACAATCGCACTGTACATATATACAACACGAGGAACCCCAATAACTTTGCCAATGTTCGTTGTTATAGCGAGAAATTTAGAAGATTTTATCTTTATATGGCACCGTTCTTTTTTCACATGCTACCAAACGACATTAAAGGTATAAACCCTGTACGTAAACACAAATTTAAGCGCGAACTTCGATCATGGCTGCTCACCATAGAAAACATTGAACAATACTTTTAATATTACAATACATTATATTTAGTTATAGAATCAAATCAATAATTTTAAGATAGTGTGTAAGTTTAATATATTTAGTAAATAGGTGATATTGTAAATTTTGTCAACTAAAGATTTTGTATTACATAGTTTTAAGAAATATTTTTTTGTTGCTCCACCACAGATTGTAATCTAAAGGAGCTTTACTTTATTTCATTACACAATCAACTGTATGTATAAGCTATTTTGTATTTTAACTGAAATAAAGATAATAATAATAATTTTCCGATACATTAAACGCATTCCAATATTTTCTTGCCGGAGTAGTTTTTGTACCGTAGCTTGACCTGATATTGTTTGAGCTACCGCAATGGTTCACAATTTTTTTTTGAAATTTGGATCTTGGAGGTGATGCTTCTTCCTAACTGGTGATTGACGATCCGGTTCTAAGGATGTTGAGTGGGAGACTTGTGGCTACGGTAAGCCCCTTTCAAGCTTGGGGAATATCCTCTTCAAGACCGCGGATGTCGTTCATCGCTTTTGTGTACGCCCGTTTTATCTCCTGGCGCTCGTCCAAATATGGATGTGCTTTGGGTAGCGTCCCAAGATCGACAATCTGTTTGTCGTTATCGCAATATGTTTTATATTGTGCTTCGATATTTTTCTTGGGTGTTTCGTAGAACCCTCTGGTGATTGGTTAGCCGTCATCACGCTTTATTTTCGCGATGTGATGAAACAGCTCTTCACTAAGGCCCGACTGATTATGTAGAAGTGTGTCCATTTTTACGCTCTCGACTCGATGACTGGATGTTGTTTTGCCGAAATGAATTTAGAGATTCTGGACGTTCTCAACTTGATGTTGTTTGCGCACTTAATTGTTTCGTGGACTGTATTTGGTTTGCTCGAAGGACCAATGTAAAGAATCACTCTTGACTTTGGTGAATCAAGACCTAAAAGCTATAGTTTAACAGCTCAACAAGGGTGATGGCTGTGTCACTAGCGAGATTTAAAACACTTGACTGTTTACTTGAATCTGACTTTTATTTTTATATCAAATTTGTTTCTTTATTTACTAGTTAAATCATAAGTACCATAACAACTAGCAGGTAAATTTGCTGATCGTACATTTTAACAAGTTAAAATAGATTTAGTGCGGACATAACACGCATATATGTACTCGCATTCACACACAGGAAGTCTGGCATTATGATAGAATCGCATAATTTTGTCCGAAAATATTTATGCTTGACCGATATATGATCCTATACGAGCATAAGTGAGATGTTGTTCTGCCATAACCGTATATATGGATGACATAGTTATTGGTATGGTGGTATGTTAAATCAACAGCGAGAGTGATTGATCGAGACAGATATGGTGTAGGCGGCAAAATTCCTTCATGGAATGTAAAAGGTAGAGAGAGAGGATTTTATACATTCGACAGATATTACATTTATTTATTGAATTGTTATTGAACTTCAGTAGTGAGTAAATATCCCCAAAAGAAATCTGTGTTACAATCATTTTCAAGCTGACTCTTCAAACAGTCAAATTTGAAACTTAATGAAGTTCAAACCAACTGATTAAAATTCCCTCCTACCACTCAAAACCAATAAAATACAAAATTTTTAAACCTCAAACAATAAAAGCAGCTCTATGAATATAAAAATAGTCTTAACGAATAAATTAACTATAGATCGTATTATGTATCCTATTATCTAGATACATATAACACATATTGCTCGTATTACAAGAACACAGAAGAAGAATGACGAAGTCTATTAAAACCACATTTAGATTTTTATTATTTTTTATGAACCGAACTTCATTAATTCAGATAGAACAGAGAACATTAAAAGTCATTATCAATCTACCATTATTATTCTGTTAATATCCAACGAAAAAGCAGTCATACTTTCGTTTGGTTTGTTGTTGAATTAATTTAAAAATCACAGCATAGGGTCCCCATACCCGTTTAAACTTATACGTCGTTATCAAACCAAAAGCCTATATCCTCCCATATTGTATACTCGTACCTCTAACAATATTGAGAAGACGCGGCACACTGGAAAAAAAAATTCGGGTCCGACTTTTTATTTTATTCCTTGTGGTTTCAGTACATAAAACTTATGTACCTGGAATGTAACGACTTTGTTATATACCAACGCGATTCACTGTATATGTACAGTGTTTCTGGCTAATATTCTTGATTTTGAGAGCTTCATTTGTATCATTAGCTTTGGATTTTGTTCTGTATAAGTTGTTTTGTGTTCCTTTCAATTTTTTTTTCTGTGTTTTCGGTTTTCTTAATTTTCTTCATTGTTCATCTTAATTTTTGTGCGATTCGTTTTCTCAATTTTCTTTTGGAATTTTTTTTTTTTTTTAGAAACAGTAACACAAAAAACATGATCATTGTATTGCATTTTGGGCGAATTGATCGTTGAATTTGAGTTTTTGGAATTTCTTGTATTTATATTTATTTAATTTTTTGTTTTGTTATTTATTTAATTTATTTATTTGTTGTTTATATGTTGTTTTGGTTTATTTATTTTTTGCTTTTTTGTTGAATATAATATTTTCAGCACCAATCCCAGACAGTCTGCCATGTTTTAAACGTAAAACGTATTCGAATCTCAAAAAAATCTTTTAATTATCGAATTTTTTGGACACAAACCAAATAAATAAATTGTACCACTGGAATAAAATAAATAAATAAATAAACAAGCAAATCAGTTAAAGGAAAAATAAAGCTAAGTAGAAGAAATGGTCGAACAATTTAACTGTAGCATTGTGTGTAAGTTTTAAATTGGTTCTTCTGCGCTGCAGCATCTCTCGCCCAGAATAAGTTGTAACAAAATGTTTTTGGGTGAAACTGGTTTCGTAAATTTATTTATATTTTTTGTTGCATGATTGTTAAATGTTTTACTGAAATTTTCGATTCGTTTGGATTTTTTTTTTTTTTTGCTGCAAAATATTAAGTAGATAGCATGTTTGTAATGTCTTTTTTTGGCTTGGCAAAAACATATTATTATAAAGTTCTTGGTCGTGTTATTTTTATTTCGATCACTTTATTGTTGACGTACACTTGATATTGTTTTGTTTGCGAGATTAAATTGATAAGTGTGTGTCAACATTAAATGGGCTCATTATGAGCAAAGAAATTTCGGGACCATTCTACGTAAACATTATGGATTTCGTACTAGTATGTGTTAAAATTACTAGAAAGAACTGTTTAAAGAGTCTAGCACATTTCTTCTGACCTTAAGAAAAGAAAGCATAAATATACACATAGAACCTAGTAAATGCGACATTGACCTTGAATGTAAACGATTGCTTTTTTACTTTGAAAGAATGTGTAAATATATTTTTATTTTTTTTCTAAATTGAATAATAATGTCTGTGTGCTGTGAATGTAGTGCCAAAGTGTCTGAAAACTTTTTTACTTGTGCTGGTGAATGTAATAAACTTATTCATTTTGGATGCGCCGGAATTAAAAAACCTGTGTTTGATGCCATTTCGATAATTCCAAATTTTTCATGGCGATGTGGTGTTTGTATCGATGTTTATAAAATTCTCAAGGAAACGAACGATCATATGAGTAATTCGATCAATGCTATATCAGCGTCCTTGTCATTGCTAAATAAAACATCAGCCGTTATTAGTAATAACGTGGAAAGTTTGTAATCAACACCATCTCAACAGTCGTCGACTGTAAAATTAAAAAAAAAAACAACACAAACTGATATGGAATTTGCTACACCAATACTTACAAAATCAAAGCTAAATCGTTAGACGATAATATGGACTTGCCTAAAAAAATTTTTATTGGTAGTGGTGACTTGAACTCTACTTTGCGTACCGTTGAACCGCTACGATGGATTTTTATTTCTCGATTATGCAATGACGTTACTGATGATGATCTTATGATGTATATCAAAAACAAATTTGAAGTCGAGAAATCTGTATTATATTGCTTTCGACGTAATGATGAGCGCGATTATGTATCATTTAAAATCGGTATTCCTGTAAGCAAATTTAACCAAATGCTGGATTCATCGGCGTGGCCTTCTGGAGTGTTGATTAAAGAATTTTTAAATTCACGTCGGAAATCAATCAATAATAATTGTTTAGTCCCACGCTCAGCTCTAACGACGTTGTAACAATATCTACTGCGACCTCAACTGATTTTATACCTTCTTCAAATCCGATGCCGCTGTCTGCACCTATCGCTCAACTGACACTGCCACTCTCAGATGAAACCAACACATTGGCTATTTATTATCACAACGCTAGCGGAATACGATCAAAAACGCGTGAAACGTACCTATCAATGTTGGAAAATGAATATGATGTCATCTGCATCACGGAAACATGGCTGACAAGCTCGCACAATTCTGCAGAGTACTTCCCTCCAGACTACTATGTTTTCAGACGCGATCGTTATACGGATCTTGAATCGACAGCGAGAGGTGGCGGAGTTCTGCTAGCGGTCACGAAAGATATACGTGCGGATATTATTGAGCTTGGGAGTAACGAGTTGGAGATTTTGGCTGTTAAACTTGCTTTCAATGGAAAGCTGGTGTTGATAGTTGCTGTTTACGTAACATACGGATCCTCAGTTAATATATATGGTGAGCTATCTTTATTTTTCTCAAACCAACTAGCAGCTTCAGCTCCTGATTTTGATTGTGTGATGATTTTGGGAGATCTTAAATTACCGAAAATAAAATGGCTTACAGTAGACGATGAACTTCTGCCATTCAATGGTGATCTAACTTCAGATCTGGTGATGGCTAAGACAGATTAATAACATCGAGAACCAGTGCAGCAATATCCTCGATCTGGTGTTCGTTCCAGTAGAAGTACATGACACAGTCATTGCTTGTAATGATCTCGGCGGTTCTTCAAGTATTTTTCACATACCACTACATATCCAATTAATATTTGAAAATTGTGTTAATGTTAACGTAAATTTTAATTCCAGTGAGTCTTTCAATTTTAATAAGGGAAATTATAATGCTTTAAATGAGTTTCTGGACAATATTAATTGGGATCAATATATAACGGGTAGTTTAGACGCTTATATTGATCAGTTTTATAAAATAATGAACTTGGCAATTGAACAATTTATTCCCCGTTCACCTGTAGTTTCGTCGATGCGCGGGCCATGGTTTAATAGTCGCCTCTCAGGATTAAAAAATAGGAAATCTAAAGCTCATAAAAAATATAAATTAAACCCATCCGCCGTAAATTATGAAATATTTAGCGCTCTCAGATCTCAATTTAAAATTTTAAATCGTTTCTTGTATAATTTATATATTGTCGAGATCGAATCGAATATTAGAAACAACCCTAAATGTTTCTGGAGTTATGTTGATTCGAAACGGAATTGTAGAGGTATACCCTCGCAAATGTCTTTCAATTCTTTGACGGCTAGTGATCCACAAATTATCACTGACATGTTTGCAGCATTTTTTGAAAATGTGTATGTCCCGTCTTCGAGAGGGAATGACGAACTTGTTTTTAATAATAAACCAAACATTCAATTTCAATTTACTACCGATGACGTTCTGCACGCTCTTTTGAATGTAAATGTGAATATGAGTTGTGGCCCGGACAAAATTCACCCGCTTGTGTTGAAAAAGTGTGCTTCGGTCTTAGTTCAGCCGCTGACGAACATCTTCAATTTGAGTTTGGAAAGTGGGGTTTTCCCTTCAATTTGGAAATCCAGTTTCATTAAACCAATTTTCAAGAGTGGACGGAGAACGGATATCGAAAATTACCGCGGTATTCCTATCTTATCGGCTATTCCTAAATTATTTGAATCAATGGTCAAGGACCGCATCTTTTTCTTAATTAAAAATTCCATCTCAGTAAACCAGCATGGGTTTTACCCCGGACGGTCAACTGTGACAAATCTTACTTTGTTTACAAATTTTTTGACGCTAGCATTAGAAGGTGGTGATGGTGTTGAGGTAGTGTTTACTGATTTTAGCAAAGCTTTTGATAAAATTGATCATGTTTTATTGGTAAAGAAACTGGGACAGCTCAACAAGTGGGATGCCCTTCCTTTAAAGTGAATTTTTTCATATTTGACGAACAGAACTCAAAAAGTTTTTTTAAATAATATTTTATCTAGAGACATCAATGTTTTGTCTGGCGTCCCACAAGGTAGCCACATTGGACCTCTATTATTTATTGCATTCATAGATGATGTGAAGCGGTGCTTCAAACATTGTAAGTTTCTGATTTACGCTGATGATGTAAAAATCTTTTGTAAGATTACAAATGATCGCGATCTGCTTAATCTACAACAGGAATTAAACGTTTTCTGCGACTGGTGTAGCTTGAATAGGCTTTGCCTGAACGTTTCGAAATGTAAAGTTATGAACTTTTCTAGAGGACGTTATGGACGTAATGGACATGATAATAGTTTATTCTTAAATGGCGTTATGATAGAGCGAGTTCATTCTTTTCTAGATTTAGGGGTTTTGTTTTCACGAGATTTATCGTTTAAGGACCATATTGACAGATGTATTAATAAGGCTAATTCAATGTTAGGGTTTTTAATCCGTTTCTCCAAAGACTTTCATGATCCATATACTCTAAAAGTCCTCTTTGCTTCATTTGTTCGATCGCACTTGGAGTATGCGTCAATTGTCTGGAATCCGTACTATATCAATTCCTCTAACCGTATAGAATCAATCCAGAAGCGATTTATGCTGTTTGCCTTAAGGCGACTTCCTCGAGAGGTAAACGCTCCTAAGTATGTGCTTCCGCCGTATCTAGGCCGTTGTTTGATATTGAATATTGAACCATTGTTCGTTCGAAGACAAATTTCTTCCGCAATGTTTGTGCGCGACGTTATAATGGGCCGAATTGATTATTCACAACTACTAGCCTTGTTTTCAATACGTGCCCCAGTAAGATCACTCAGACACCGAGGCTTAGTGATTAATCTGCACTTCCATGGGTCTAATTTTGGTATGTCTGACCCGGTTTGTAATTCTAGCCGTGTATTTAATAATGTATCTACCGTGTTCGATTTTAATTTGTCCAGAGATGAATTTAAAAGAATTCTAAAAACTTTTTTTATTCAAATTTGATTTATATAAATAAACCTAATTTTAAAAATACCAGACGTAAATTAATACTGTTGGTAAAAATAAATAAATAAATAAATAAACAATGTCGTAATCGATTGAAAATAAAGTAAAAGAAACGCGACACGCTTAACCCCATTTTGGGAAATGTTGGATGTCAAGACATACTTTTTGACATCCACATCACTCCCCTTCCAAGAAAAATGCATTACGTCTTACGTAAATTCAAATTTGAAATCGGAAAAAATCGCGTATGAATTATACTGAATTTATTTTGACGAAGGGAAAGGATCAATGGAAATTTGATGGATTATTTTGAATATAAAATTGCATAATAGACAATTAATTTTAAATATGTTTATAATCAGTTGCGTGTTGTGTCTATTGTACTGAAACTTTATTTATTAATTTAAAATTGATCTTTTTTGAATGCTGTTGAGGTATTTAGTCTACACCATATGCCGGTTTTAAACGGTCGATCGAAAGTGAATTATTTTTTCCTTTGGTTTCGATTACAAAGTGTTTTCGTAATCGTTTGACCACTTTGTAAGGACCATCGTAAGGTGGTGTTAAGGTTTGTTAACAAATCTTTTGGAATGTAGAACGAGTATCCGTTAGAATTAGATTTTGTATATACTTTCGTAATTGCTCGACGTATATGATGTCGGATCTAATCGCGGATTTAAACTAGAAGGAGCGAAAAAGTCTTCCGCCACTCTGAGTGTTTGTCCGTCAGCCGCGGAACAATTCAAATCTTCCTTAATTGCTGTCCGAATTCCCAATAACACGAGCGGAAGTTCTTCACTCCAATTAACTGTGTTGTCGCGTGCGATTAGGGTTTCTTTTAGATTGCGATGGAATCGCTCGATAATCCCGTTAGATTGTGGATGATACGGAGTCGTTCTAGTTTTAGGAATTCCCAACATTTTCGTCAATTCTTCAAATATATTTGATTCGAATTGAGGACCCTGATCACTAGTAAGTTCTAATTGAATACCAAATCTAGCAATGAAGTTAGATAATAAAGTTTTCGCGACAGTTTGAGCGGTAGAATCCTGAAGAGGAATAGCTTCAGTCCACCTAGTGAAACGATCAATAATAATAGTAAGTATGCAGATGTTACCATTTGATGGTGCTAACGGACCTACTAAATCGATGTGAATTTTGTCAAACCGTCCCGAAGGTAAATCGAATCTTTGAAATTCCGATCGAGTATGCCTTGTGAATTTGGCTTTTTGACAATCAATGCAAGTTTTTGCCCAATAGGAACAATCCTTGTTCATTGAAAGCCAAAAATATTTCGAAGTTATGGACACCGTCAAAAATGTTTCGTCTCATTGGTTCTAGGATATAAGATCGAGGTGAAATGGTTGAAGTTTCACACCATTTTGATCTCGAATTATTATCCGGTGAGACTTGCTTGAGTTTCAATTTTGTATTAAGCGGTTTCGATCCGTCTAAATATCCGTTTAGTTCTGGATCTTGTTCCTGGGATTGAATTAGTTTCTCGATATCAAAACCAATGAAAGTTAAACCTGAGATATCATCAGGGTGAACTGGGCAATCAATTCCAAATGACGAGTTTGTCTCGGACTTCGTTCCGTTTTGAAATTAATTGCAGCCACTAATCGTTTATGATCAGTATAAATCCTTACTTCATGTCCTTCGAGAAAATGCCTAAATTTCTTTACTCCGACAAAGATCGCAATCAAAAGTGGAATATTTTTGTTCTGCAGATGAAAATTTGTTTGAAAAAAATGCTGAAGGTTGCCATTCATCCTCGTTTAATTGTTCTAACACACCACCACGGTGATTTCTTTTGGATGTGCTAATAACGTGCAGTTTGCGAGTGAATTTTTTATTGTCTCGAGCGCTATTTGGCAATCTGAAGGCCAAGAGAGATGATAGCTTTTTTACCTAATTTAATCAAAGAGTTCATTTGATTATAAATTGGCACTAATAGATCGGCCAAGTGTGGTAGGAATCGACGATAATAATTAACCATACCCACAATACGTTGAATTTGACGGATTGTGGCTGGTTGCGGAAATTCTTTAATCGCAATGATTCTGTCACTCGATGCTTTAATTCCATTGCTGGTAATCTCGTAACTTAAGAAATTTAGATTCGTCACACCGAACTCACATTTAGCCATTAGCGGATATTGATACCATAATCAGATAATCGCTTGAAAAGTATGCGTAAGTGTTCGACATGTTCTTCAGGTGTTTTGCTTGCAACGAGTATGTCATCGACATAAGCAAAAAGAAAGTCTAAATCCTTCGTTACTTCATCAATGAAACGTTGAAATGTTTGACCTGCGTTTCTGAGACCAAAAGTCATGCGACGGAAATCAAACATTTCAAACGGAGGTGTTATCGCTGTTTTGAATTGATATTCTTTTGCTACTGGTATTTGGTGATAAGCACGGCAAAGATCAATTTTAGAAAAAAAAATTATATCCATCCAAATGTCTTGAAAATGTGAGGATGTGAGGTAGCGGATACCTATCTGATATAGTTACTGCATTTAAACGTCTGTAATCACCGCATGGTCTCCAATCATTTTGTTTTTTTCTAGGTACCATATGAAGTGGAGAACAGGTTGACGATGATGATTGTTTGCACAGACCTAAGTTTTGCATATGTTGGAAAGCATCCTTAGCTAATGAAAATTCCGTTGGATCAAGATGACGTGGTTTACAAAATAGAAGTTGGTCTTCTGTCTTACTGTAGAGATTTTTCCTGTGGTAGTTATAGTTGTTGCTGGATCGGCCAAGCGCTTATTCTTTAAGTCGACTGTTAAACCAAACTGTACCAAGAAATCAGCACCAATGATGGATGGGCTTATTTACTGTTGCCACAATAAATGGGTGTCGAAATTCTCGACGAAGTCCCAAGTTTAATAACAGAAGTTTGGATCCATAAGTTTTGATGGGTGATCCATTTGCTGCGGTTAAATGAAGTTGTTGGTCTTCAATAAGATTTTTGAATGAGGACGCAGTTATGACAGAAATGACAGCACCTGTGTCGATCAAGATAGTTAAGTTATTGTTTTTTCACTTAATGAATAAACGGCGAACTGCGGTTACTCCAGCATCTGCCGTAGTTGTGGTGCAGGAAATTAGTTTTTTTGATTGTCACCCTTCTTGAAGGTACAATTAGATTTACCGCACTTTCTAGCCATGTTGCCAAATTTATAGTGATACCAACACATAGGATGATTCACCGCGCGAGATCTAGAACATGATCGAAAATGATTTCTATTACGTGATCTAGATCTTTCTTGGTTCGCCCGATTCTCGAATCTTTCGAACCGAGTTTACAGTTCATTTATTGATTTACATAATTTGTGTAAATCAAAATGACCATTTTGCGTGTTATGGTGTAGCGATGGAGCTTTTTGACATCCACACACGTAATGATCTTTGGGTGTAGAGGCCCCCAATTTAATACAGATACGTGGTATGAGGAGTCTTATTGTCGGTATCACTCGTTTGTTCACATAGTTCTAAATAAACAGAATAATAAATCGAGATCATTTAGGACTAACGATAGATTGCTGAGGTCAAAGAATTGTTGCTAATCTACGTGAATTATGGCTGCACATTTAACCGTTGTAGGCATCAGCAATGCTGCACGAATATCAATTAATAAATATATCAGACCAACACAGCAGGAATTTACACATGCCAAGATAAGCAATAACAATCGTGAAGAGTCAGTAGACATTACAGGGTCAACCAATGTCAACCAGATGTCAACCAATTGGTCTATACAAGTAAATCACTTTCATCGTAAACCCCTACTCTCATCTTTTAATTGATGAGAAACTAGGAACGTTGCCACTCATCAAACAAGAATGCGATAACCCATAAAAAGAGATCCGACTGGGGTGGAAAGTATAGGAAAATAAATGGTTGTGTGGTTGAATTAAGGTGGAACCAGTAACTTGCATCGTACTATTTGGAATGTAGTTGATTAATATGGATGGAACGTCGATTTCCTAGTGACAATAAAAATTTTAAATATTTACTCTAAGTGTTTAAATCTGGAACACCCATTCTTCTTGCATGGACAACTGCATGTGGCCAACTTATCCTAACTTTCTAATTTATTCGTGTTGAGAGGTGAATATGTTGTAGCCAACACCCGACATTATTTTACTATGAATGTATACATACGAGTAGATCTCAAATACACTACACTTAATTTATAAAGCGAAAAGTTGAGACTACAGGATTTTAGATAAAAACTGTCTTGTACTCGTACTCTAATTTCTGAAAACCAACAAGGTCAACACCTGGCTGAAAGTTTTATATTTAATTTTGTTTAAACATTTAATTCTTTATCGCTTTTTGTAAGTGTTAAACTTTTCATCATCATTGCAAAAATTTAAAAAGCTAAACGTGATTTGCCACTTCCGGTACACAATTTCCATCAATTTCTGCAAGGATCTCCGAAATAATCAAAAAAGAAAAAGTAAAAAGTTTGATTCCGAATATTCAATTCGCATGGACTGTAGATATGCCGAATTTTAGTTTATCAAATTAAATTTTTTTTTATCAAAACTTCGATCATTTCCGGGAAAAATTTAAAAAAATGATGTGAACAAATTTTTAGAAATTTAATGATTTTCAAAATATTGCAAAAAAAACGGAAAAGCTCAAATGAAAGCTTCCACTTCCGGGTTACCGATTTCGGCTAAACATCACTTGGACGTCCCTAGTTTTGTTGCCAAAAATCATCATGGCCTCTGCTTAAATTTTAGAAAACTAACTTTTGAACGCTGAATCGTGATACGAAATTATTGACGAATGTTGTAACAATGGTTATGCCGTATGCTTCGGGCCAACGACACACGGATATGTTCGAATCGGCAAGGTAGAACTTCGAATCGTCAAATCGACGCCGTAGTATGCCGTTACTTTTCAATCATTGTGTGAAAGGCTGTGTAAAGCATCAACGATTTTTTGAAAGCGAGGCATAAACCTCTATTTTGTAATTCGAATTTCCGCAACATTTGTAACCAGAACGTAAATTCTGAAGTTCTATCTCTGCGTTTTATGCCTATATTATTGTGTGTGGTAGTCGAAATTACCTTTGACTGATTCGAATATATCGGTCTCAATATCGGTCGTTCGGGATAGCGTATCCGCGACCTTTACCGTTCATATGTCGGATATCCACAGTAAATTGACTGATGTAATTCAAATGCCTTCCTGTCGAATGCAGAATCAGTTTTCGATGCGTCGGTCATGATACTGAATTCCGCTTTTAATTTCAAAAATGTATTTTGGCATTCGGCCGGCCAAGAGAAGTTTTTGGGAGTCCTGGGCTTCTTTAGCCGAGTGGCCAAGTGTTACTGGATGGGGGCGAGCGTTTCGCAGCTATAGTTTCGGGTTAAACGATAGTATTAATTTACCAAAACTGCTGTATTTGTTTAAAAATGGCATCAATTCGTGTAGTTGAAGGCGGAATATCATTGGGAATAGCTTTACGACTGACTGAAGGAATCGAGAGAGTTCGAACCGAAAACGTATTTTGAACTTAAGGTTTACCCTAACAGCTGTTCCAAGTGGAGTTTGTGTCATTCTTCATTTTTCGATGGTAAGGATGTCGTCGATGTAGGTGAAAACGAAGTCTTGGTCTCGGATGATTTCGTTAGTAAAACGTTGTCTGGCAGGCATTTCTTAGACCGAATGACATACGCGTAAATTCGAAAAGGTCAAATGGAGTCGTGATTGCTATTTTCTGTACATCCTCAGGTGCGACGGGATTTAAGTGATAGGCTCTGACGAGATCGATTTTGGGGAAGATGCAAGTGTATGGAGAAGTTTTGAACGTTGGGTATCGGGTAACGATCCGGTACCGTGACTGAATTAAGCTGCCGATAATCTAAACAAGTTCTCCAATCAAGGTCTTTCTTTCTTACCTTATGGAGCGAGCAAGATGCTGAAACTCGGAATACGCAGCTTTGTTGCGAATCGGAACTAAAATGTTTGCTCGAGATACAGGTAAACGACCTTATGTTTGACTGGTAAATTATGATTTGGTTCAGTTGTTAGGGTAGGAAACTTCTGTAGCGGCCGACCATAATCGGTGTCAATGTTGATGTTAACTAAAAGAACGAATATACTGAGAAATCGGCGCTAACTATCGGGCGATTTACATTACCTAAAATAAAAGCGTGAATGAACGTTCGATTTAGACCAAAATTAATATGTGGCAGATTCGTGTCATTGGCGGCCAATAATACTAGATTTAGTGATTTTAAAAAAATTAACGTATAAAAACGTCTGACAGAGAGCACCGAAATCTCGTGTCTATTAGAAAAACCAGATCGTTTATGTTGTCAGTATATGAAATCGTGTCGCTCATATTTGTGATTGCGTTATTCGTTGCCGACATAACCGAGCGACTTGTCGTTTTTCCGGATTTTAGCGGATTCGCGATATTCGCGAAATACCAGCATACGCATGGTTTTTCGAAGCTATAAGTGATCGTGAATCGTCTCGTAATCGTGATCATAATTTAGCGGTCGTATTCGTACTATGTTTACAAGATATTCTTTTTACTGAAATTAATCGTGTGAACGAGATATCATCTCGAAACGAAATATCAAAAAAAATGTATTTAGTAATCAACCGAGTGTAGGACAAAAATACATCAACAATAATATTAAAATGTCGAATATAACGTTTAAATGTTCGCCGCTGTTTGGCTTGATGACACGCATTCGGGAGGTCCAATTTTCGATGACTTTGTCGCATAAATCTGGCACAATTTTCTGGATGGCGTTCGTTATAATGACTTTGGGGGCATCAATCGTTCCTGCGATTTAAGATAGGCCTAAAGGAAGAAATCTAAAGGCGTTAAATTGAAAGATTTCGACCGCCGCCGCACGAGATAATCATGCCCTCAAATCTCTCCTGCAGAATGTACATCGTGACATACACTGTGTGGCACATATGGTGCCGTCCTGTTGAAACCATATGTCATTGGTATCCGTATTATCTCGTTTAGGCCACAAAAAGCTGCTGATCATCGATCTGTTAACCCTTGTAGCGGTTATGGCAATGACAGTTTCGTTTAGGAAGATGTATTTGGTGCTAGTGTATCCCTTGTAAATCGGTATTGCCCCAAATCCGAAAATGTTCACATATCCAGACAATACTAAAATGGCCGTCGTCGCTAAAGTTAATTTTTTTGGCGAAATTTGGATCAACTTCCAACTGCCCCAGAGCACAATCAGCGAAGACACGATGTTGTTTATGGTCATTAATCTGAAATTCCTGGGTCAGTTAGATTGTATACGGGATGCAAAGTTCGCCATGTTGAAGGATCCACTACCACAATCAATTGACAGATAACCGTGATGATGTTTAATACCATGGTAAATCGTTGATAATTCAGTGGCCATTAACTCATCTCCCGAATTTGTTGTCAGAAAGTAAGAGGAAGCAATACGTTTTTGTTTTCCAGCTATCAAATTTGTTCTATGTGCTTTAGTGTCGTGATGATGACGTAGCGCTTTCAACCCAAATATTTTTCAAATATTTAACAAGGAATGTAATGTGACATACCTTACGCGTTTCCCGATTTACATCTTCTTTAACTTTGATGACCCATTCCGTAAATTACGGTGTTTCAAACCATTTGTCAATAAATTCGAAATTTCTCGATTCCCCATTTGTGTTTTTTCGGTGGATAAGTCATGTTCATTTGATGCAACTTGTTTGTTGCTCGAAGAGCCTGAATCACACATTCTCTAATCAATTTAAATTAAACCTTAATTTAAACAGCTTTAAAAATTAAAAGAAATCACTTGACTAGGAAACAGATCGCGCGTAGATTTTGACATAAACAGTGAAATGGAGTTACACACGATTGCAAAAATAAATCTTTTCGACCACATTAAAAATTTTGTGTTTTAAAGTAATACGCAGGTTTCCTGAATTTGACTTGAAAGCCGGAAATTTATTCTACCAGTGAGATTATCATGAAATTTTTATAGTCAGAAAAGGATTATTATTATAAGTGGCCTAGTAGTAGGTTTGGTTTCCGGAACTTGCGGTATCAGGGAACCATGAAGTAAAACACTTCCTATACAGGACCAAATACGTGTGAGCCAGTAGCACCAAACCGAACGGTACGATTGACTTTTTGTTTACCAAGTAAATCCCTTCCCAGAGAGAAGTATCGGGAGGAACGGATACTTAGGTCTAACTGGGACAAATATTTTCTAAATTCCAAGCATGTTTTGAAAATGTTGGTGGGAAATGGGTTGTTTCATTGTAGGTTTAGAAGTCACAGTGGTTGGAAAAGGAGATTTACTAAAATAATTGATGGTGACAGTTGACCGAGTCAATCGAAGATTTTGAATATTTCAAACAGCATCTACCTCTATGTATTGGTGATTTATTGACCTACGATCACTTTAAACTGAAACAAATTCCGCGATCTAGTAGCTTGACTGAATATACCACAACGAAAATATTAGTAATTTTCGTGCGGTGCTGTACAAATTTTTCATACGAAGTCAAGCCTTCGAGCCAGTTATGTAAATGTCTATTAATAATTCTTTATAAATATTTATTGAAGTAATAATTTATTTTTATGTGTGTTCGTACCATTTTCATTGCATTTTCTGCTCTCCATGCTGATTTTTAACATTAAAAAACATAAAAATTATAAATAAATAAATAAATAAATAACAAATATAGGTATTCTTGTGTATAAAGAGCCAAGCCTCGTATTAAAAAATGAAAATTAATTTGTTAGCAGACAAAAACAAAAAATTGTAAATTAATATTTCCAACAATTTTATTGAAATTATTATTAAGATTGTTATTGCAAATATATAACACAGTTTATTGCAAAATGGATTAAATTCGTCGTCGAAAAACCTTACACGTACAGAATATTGTTAATTAAATGTTTCTAGTTAAAATGGCAAAACATGCGGTCAACGCGGATTCACCTTATTTTATTCACATTTATAACAAATATTTTAATTAAAAACTTTATCTTCCCTCCTGTATATATGGCATACCATATAAATTATTGTATTTACTGTTCAGCACAGTGTGTGGTCTCGCTATATATAAAGTATTTATTACACGACCATAAAAATAAATACTTAACAACATAGAAATCATTCACGTTCCCAAAAAGACATCAACATCGGCGCCAAATATGTCCCTAATAAATTTGATTTGAACAAGTCATAAATTCTCATAATGTCCTCATCTCATCATACGCGTATCAACCTTGCGCCAGCCAGCATATACTTTTCATCTACTGTGCAGCATTTTAGAAACTAATATCTAATTGAGAATATTTGTAACTTGATATTTTATTTTCTAAAATTTATTTAAGTTCATAAAACTATAAAACTTTTATTTATTACACAGAATAGGTTCTGATCATGCTTCTTTAATATTTTGGGCCATCATCAAAAAAAAAAACTCTGTCTAATTATCTTAAACAAATTTACGGGTAACCAGCAATTTATTTTTCAATGTGGTAATTGTTTTGTTGCTTTACGATCTTGCGAAGTTTGGACATACTTTGTTATACTCGCGGTTCACGGCTAGACCACCCAAAATATTAATTTTTATTGCTATCTAAATTAATTAATTTATTACACAGAATTTGGTTTTTATTTATTTATTAATTTGCTTACTAAAGGAAGCCACTTTTGTTAAGTTTCTTTCTAACTGGAACAAATCGGGCATACATCACTGATTTGATAAGAGCGCAAAACCATTCCGAAAGGAAATTGAAATACCTCAAATTGATTGCTTTACTGAAATTACCTGTTAGTAATTTATGGCATAAACTTTTTAGCCATTTAACACCTCTATTGTAGCCCGTCGAATCACACATCGAACCAGCAGCAAGTAAGCAGACTTGGATATACGGCTCGACCTCTACAGCTCTAGGTGCCCTTGACTGGCCTGGATTCAAGTATTACAAGCGCAACTGGAGATGCGACCGTCGTCATGAAATAGTATAGGAATAGTTTGAAGGCGGTGCAAATACAGCTGAATAGGTTATTTAAGCGGCCTTACTCGAAATCCCTGCCAAAACAGACAACTTGCCTAATCCTCACAACTGAAGACTGTCAAACCATTTAAGTTCTGTGGAGAGAGGAGGCATTTGGGAGAATTAACCCTAAAGAGGCGTCAGTGCATTTAAGACATATAAAAGTCGAATGAGTACTGCAAATTCCTGCGAAGAACCTTTGCAAAATCTAATACATGTGCTCTGATGTTAGATGGGCTCCTGAAAAAGCAAGTAACTTCAGTGGAAAGTTGATGTTTTTTCTAAGGATCATTTTCAAAAGTAGAATAGTAGACTCATAACTATATGATCTGATCGAAAAATATTGTACCGAAACTAGATTCGTATGGGTCAAAATAGAAAATAGCACATATGTGAACTGCTGCATAAAATGAGATTGATGAATAACGACTTTCGCGATAAAATTAATTATCTCAAATTTAGAGTAAAAGAACCGAGCAGCCCTCGTTATTGGAGCTGGGCATATATTTAGCCATTAGTCGCGTCTGCAGGTAGTGGATAAGGGAATGCCGTCACTGGCAGTGGTCCTACCAATCCGGCAGAAATCGGATAGAGGAAGGTTCCCTTAAACATAAACCAAAAATGGAACACCGAAATGTGAAAAATTTACTGTTCAGGGAGACAGATGTGCAGTGTTCAAGGTGGTGCTACATTGTATTACATCCAATGTACCACGATCACCACTGCATTATTGCTCGGTTCCCAATATATGTATCGGAAGCGGAATAAGGCGACGAACTAGTATCTATACAGTCAGGACAAGATGGTGCGAAATCTAATTGCACTTCATCAAGCAAAGAAGCAGGTTACTTTACTTAGCACACTGGTGAAGGAAAATCCTTAAACTAAAATCCAGATTAGGATGCTGTGTCAAGAGTGCGAATGTCTATGTGCAGAATATGCAACAGCAAACGCATGTTTGAAAACATGTATAATAGCAGCCAAATAGTAAACTAAAGAAACAAAAAGTTGTACCAGGTGGTGTGGCATACGTGGACAAAAGATAGATCACTACGCAGACTAGCACGGCCTAGTAGACAAGAAAATCGGGACAAATATTGATCAGGGGATGGCAGCGTAGAACTAACAGTTAACTAGCATAAGCCGTTGTAACATAGAGGCAGACGAATCCATATCAAAAGTTATGCTCTTTGAAGAACCAGCATCAGATAACCCAGTCGTGCGCTGTATAGGAGAACGAGCTCCAGGATTCCAAGGCTTTCTGAAGGAGGAGAAGCCATGATTGATCCCGTCGCGCAAACACGATAAGAATGATGGAGACTCAGATTGTCCGTTTAAGTAGATACTAGAGTATTGACAACTTGCCTCAACAACAGTGACAACAACCCGGAGTTTATTTAACAGATCTTCAATGTGGGTGAAAAACCGAGAAATGAAACAACAAATGACCTGGTCGCCGGCATAGGAGTCATTTCAACTATTCCATTATCACTAAGCTCCGGAAGATTTTGGAGTGGAACAGGAAAATAATGGCAGAAGCAAATAGCCACTGAAAAAAGGCGAGTATCCTACAAGTTCCGGAGGAAACGCCATAAACGAGACCGAACAGGATGCCACGACAGTCAGAAATCACAAAAAGAGTAAAAACAAATTTGATACTATCCTACTCAAAACTGGTGGATAGACGTATGCTAAGATCCTTAAACAAAGTGAAAGCAGAGATCGACATCGATGAATGAAGTGAAAGTTGTCGCTTTGCAAATGACCAAGTAGACACTTTGATGATTCGTGTTGAAGCGATCGTTCGATGTGCTGGAGAAATAAAAATCATACCGTTGAATACGGAAAGGGTCTGCCTATTTCAATTTTTCTATCACCACAATAAGATTAATAATTCACTAACCGGGATTATTATATAGAAAAAAAAATTCGTATTGCGCTAAATAAATTCTAACTCCTAATGTAATCTTTTAAAACCAAATCTTCATTAAATTTCTAGATCCAACCAACCCATCAAGAAAGCTTTATATTTCATCAAACGGTATCAATATCGAACGATCGTTTTTCTGACCAACCAAACAAAGCCGCGCCATAAATTTTATTTTGCTATTGCATATTTAATTATTAAAATGTTAACCCTAAAATGCAACGGTGGGCAAAACCATTTGACTGGCGTTGCAACCATTAAAAGGCGCAAGATCTGGCCCCCTCGGACTATCACTTGTTCGACGATGGCACATGGCAGTTTCTAAGAAGTGCAAAATCCGATGGATGAATGGTTTCGGTGCTAGAGAGAGATGGCAAAAATATGTGGATAACGAAAGACAATACTTTTAATAAACGATTTTTTATATTCCTATTGAAATTTTCCATTTTTCAAAAAAATCCGGAAATTTAGTTGCGCGCCTAGTAGAAGGTCGATGACATTAACACTTGCCCATTAGTTTAACTAGCTCAACATCAGAATTATGCCTGTTTATTTTGCATAAACTAACATAATTCATTGAAATTTGTGAAAATCAGAAAAACTTGCGTTAGATGTAATTTTGATTCACAGAAAATGATCCTGTCTATCGACGTTAAGGCCCCGATTCAAGAAAACACGTGATCGATTTTCAAAGCTAAGACACAAAAAACTGGTTTATTTTATCTAATAGATGGAGCGTACAATACTATTTTGAACTTTCGTTCAAATTGTGTCATTCGTAATTTAAAAAAAAATTTGTATGGCAAATAAACGTAAAACGAAGGAATGGAAAATGTTTTTTTCCATATACCTAATGGTTTGGTTACAATGCAAACATATTTACACATATTTTGGTTTTTTGCTATTTTCAGTTCTTTGATATATGAAGCGTTTTGGTAGTTGTTGTTGTTTTTTATTACAATCTCAAAGAAATATGAATTTTTATAAAATGGTATCGTAGTACGAGTAGCAAAGTAGATGGTCACCTCAATTCAAGAACTGACCCCATTGAGCTGGATTTAACGGAATGCTTTAAATTATTAATATTTCAGGTGAAAACACAAATAACTTTAAATCACCCAAATATCTAAAGACGGATCTAAAGAAAATGATCGTATCCCCTATGGGGATGATAAGTCTGTATTGCCCAAACTTTTTCCAAAAATTATATTTTTTTGAGGAAGGGATTTAGGAATTTGCCATCCTCAACGATATTACTTCAAATTTTATAATTTACAACAAAAAGATGAGAGAAACCTTGTGATGGATGTGATACATCCATCGTGTATCAGTTCTTCCGTCAGTTCTACTTTCCAACGAAACTGAGTTTTTAACTTGCTGACTCCAGAATTTAGTGAACTTTTAATGACTCCAATTAAATATATATGCTCGAGATGGTTTCGCTTTTCATAATTCATTCATAATTACGAATTACGAATGAATCGTAATTTTCCAACCGCTCAAGTACAACACGCCGCTGGTTTTGCCTTACCGTTAGCATCAACCACTCGCAACTAATAGCGACCACTAATCTAATCAGTGCAATGTTCGGATGTTAATTTTAGAATGCCTTAATAAATATGTAAAAGTGAATGACGCGTTATAATAAAACTAACTTTAATCTTGGGAGCATTTTAAAAGCCCTTTCTCGCCTAAACTCTTACTCCTACCTGTTAGTGAGCTAGGATCACAGGGAAGGCACCACTGAAAGTATTCATAACCACAAAAATATTACCAGTAACGTCTATCTACTCACTAGGTGACTACCTGTATGTTAGAAAAGCCACACATATGGCTCAGAATGAGGAGGCCAATAACTAAACGTATTGGTAAAGGGGGTTGTCCAGGACCATCTTGGAATTGACTATCGAGATCCTGCTTCCAGATTTAAACATGAACTAGCTGAAATAGCTTGTGAGCTGGATTAAGTAGGCTAGATAAACGTTGTCCAAATAGCCTGCCTTTACCAGTAAATGTTTTCCGTTGCAATTTAAAATACTTGAAAACCAGAAATTAATACTAAAAATTTCGATGCATTTTTGCTCAAAAACGGAAGATTTACGGAAATTGTTTGCAAATTGCGAAACTGGTTCAGTTGTTAATAAAAAAAAAGCATGGCTCGTTTTTGGCCAGGACGATGTATGGAAAATTTCCAAAGTGAGGGAAGGTGTTGCTATATATATATAAACAAAACAGCAAGAGCCTGACAACAAAATCGTTGCAGCTATTAGATTTATGTCTTGTACCGAGGTTTATGGAGGTACCGGGTTCGAATCCCTATAGGGGCAGGATGCAAAGAGAATTTTCATCAACAGATTACGATCTGTGATGAAATGGGCCACATCTATGACCCCCTGTCGCTAGTGTAAAACTCATGGGCCGACCCATCTTCAATACCAATATAGGCTAGCATGGAGCTATGCAATGTGCAGATGGTGATAAAATCGGTCCTCTAACCGTACGTCCTCGAATTGACCGACACTGGCGTAAAAGTAAGGACGGAAAAAGCAAACCGCGAAAGAGTTAATAAAAGATAAAAAAAATAATAATTTTAACCCGTTTTTAAAGCCTTTTACCTTCTTGTGTCGCGTGTCTTCCCAAATAAATTATAACATTTCACTCTTCTTGCGGTAACCATATACATGGTGTTCTTTTGGTTCATTTGTATGTCGATTTGATGAGCTGGGAATTATAATGGCAGGCTGATTTGTTTCAGGAGAACAACATTGCGACTTAAAACCCAGATGTCGTTAACATATGCTAATATCGGCTGCACTAGCCCATATTAAAGAGACCTATAAAGTATTAATAATACCTCCTTTCCATACCACCTACTCATACTCATGATGTAATTTTAAAGGTCACCGAAAGTTTATCTTTGTTGTATACCTTGAATTAAGAGTATTCAATAATTTGCACATAGATATCAGATGCTGTCGCACGCCTATTGAAATTTTTTAAATAAACTTCAAATATGAAGATTTCACCTGTTCACTTGTCACCGGTTTTAATAAATTCTACATATATTGGTACTCGTGGCTAAGATATGCGCTCGCTATAAATAACTTTGCTGCCACTACGTTTTTTAAGCCAACCAGTGTTTAACAAAGCTATTCCACGGTAGATATTACAATTTAATCAATCTGTTTAATAAATCTAGTTGGAATGTACAAACTCACAATGTCGAATAGAATTTGAAAATGCCTGAATCAATTTTGATTAAATTCAGTTTTACGGTCGGATTATTGGGGATTAAATTAAACATAAGATACTTAAATAAATTAGGTTGGTCAGGCTGAACGAAACTCGACAATGGCTTAGCTAATTTCAATGTATCTTGTCTAATATTATGAAATAATTGAATTTGAGATTTACTTAGTGAACCCCACACCCCACTTTAAATGTAGAATTCCATTCGTATAAGGAACGAAATTCCAAAATATCCAAACTGTTCCCATCTATTACCTCTTTGGCTTTTCTTATTCCAACATAATCTTCTGATATACTTTTGGGCGTGTGATTCTAATTATTAATCCAATTTAAACGGCATTCTTTGCGAAAAATTTAAAAAATTGCTGCAAAATGTAATATGTAATCGATCAGGCAAATTTTTGGATGCTTCAAAAATTACATACGGTTACAATGTCCGGCAATGAAACTAAACAGCTAAAACTTTTTTCATCGTGTCATTAGAGAATATCATCCGCCAGAACATAGAGCAGCGCAGCTCCTTATATTATAAATCAAGTAAGTTCGTTTCCGATCAACCGTCCAAAAAATGTTCTTCACATCAGCGTTGTGAACAAAAAAATGTCATTTACTAGAGGGCAACCATATGGTAAGTGAGAAGGAAAGTTCGATTACCTAGGGTCGCATGGTAAAATTACAAAACCGAATTACACACTATCATTAAAACTTTTATTGTTTCGCCAAAAACAAAACTACAACCAATCTACAAAACGCTAATCACACCATATTTCACTACGAGTCTGTTGATACGAACCAAATTTTTATGGAAATACGCATTGATTCGACTTGTAAGATATCTTATGATAGCCGATAGTTTATGTAAGACCCATCCTGATGTTTACATCTTTTGTCTGTCAAGACGACTGTTCTTGGTTTATCTGTATATTACTAATTTTATAGTAATAAATATTCATTAGCAATTAGCCTCTCATTACTGCATCGTTTGTGCCATTCAATTTTAATTTTGTCAGAAGAACCGGGTTTGAGCTACGCTCTTTGTTAACATTTTAAATTTAAAACCATTAAAATTCCTATTTTTCCCAGGGTGGCCTAAATGAAGAACCGGGTAACAGGGTATGTTCTTTTATAATTCTGTAAATTACTTTAATTTCAGAATTTGATCAAAAATGTGCTGGAATACTAGGAGCTGTCAAAAAGAGCACAAGTAGTTGGTTACATATGGTATTTGTATTTTCAAAAAATGTTGATTTATAATTTTTTACGATTTTATGTTTTTTTTTGCGGTAGACAAGTTAAAATATAAATACGTTTTTTTGGGACCCATTTGATTCACTGCTGGTAATCTGATAATTGCTGAAATTGATGCATTTCCATAAGTGATTTTCGATTACATAACATTGACTTGCCGTAGGTAAGGTTCTCAATAATGGCTCCACTTAGTGTTCGTACTCGACCTCTTTCCCAAGTTGGTTACCGCTTTCATATCATATACACGCTAACGTCGAGAAGCAAAGGATATTTATTGTACATTTGAAACGTCGATAATGTGGTCACAATATTTCAGAACTGCTTCCAACTGCGTCATCTAGTAGAGTGCGACTATAATTGGGACTTGTGTCGACGGCACACCAGGATTGAAGGTTTATTACCAAGTTCGGGAGAACTAAAGTTGCAAATAGCCAATATCATTATTCTTAATTCACCATTATTTAAAGTGTGCGACCAAGACTAACGGTTTTAAGAGACACGGGATGTTTGTAATAATTATAGCTTCATTTCAACTAGCTTAAATGATTTCATTAATAAAATGTGGAATTTCCAGAAATCATCCATACAAAATTTATCGAAATGATCTTTTGAAATTAGGGTTGAAATGGGGGTTTCCTACGGGTAGTTCTGGCTGATGGAGAATAGACACAATCATGAAACTTGATCAGTATGTTCAATACAAGTAGTTTAAGAGATTACATTTTTAAAATGTGCGATTTTCAAAAATCATTCATTAAGTGTATTTCAAAAATTTCAGTTTTAAATCAGGGTTGACTAAGGCTTTTCTATTCCCAATTCTGGCTGATATAGAGTACGCCACCAGTGAATCCTGGTCTGATCAGGTTATATATCTCTAGTCTAAACATTGTGGCTAGAAAACTACGACGTTTTCTCACATAGTTGATCTACTTTAACAGATTTTGTGCATAACTACATGTGTGGTGGGGGGAGATAGGCAGATAAAGCCGTTCTAGGAGAAATGCTGACCAATTCTGGAGGAGAACTAAATTAATTTTGGCATGCACAGTTTTGCACAATTAACCTAAAGCAAAACATACACTCTAATGATTAAATGGACCTATGGAATTTCTGGTGTGATAATCACGTCAGAAATCCCACATTATCTCCCAAAATACATTATGCACAAATTTTACCGTTAGACGCACAAAATTGCACAATCAAACACTGCTCGACAAAATAAAAAAACCTTGGGATTTCCAAAATGGGATTTCTAGCGTGACTCACACAAAGCCAAATTTCCATCTTTGGTATTCAAGGTGATAAACCGATAAATAATTACCAAAATATTTCGTTTTTTGCAAAATTTTAAGTAACTACCTATAATTTTGCAAAAAGCCACCGTCAATAACTTCAGCTTTTTTTCTGCGTGTTTTGGTACATCATAATGTAATTTTCATCGCCTAGAGCCGCAAAGGTACCAAAACGTTTACGTTTTTCCCGAATATCATATACTTTGAAGTGATGTAACGGAAAAATTTGACGGCAAATTGAAAAAGGCCTCTGTCAATAATTTAATTAAACTTCAAATAATTTTTTAAAATAAAAATATTGGAGATATACCAGTTAGTTTCTATGCTATGGTACCACAAAAGTGCAATTTGCAATATACGTGAATCGGGGCCTTAAATATATGAATTTAAAAAATTTTGATTTTGTTTGTTGACATTTCTTCGTACAACCAACTAAATTAAAACTTGTGTACATACTTTTATACATAATGGAGTAATTATTTATAAGTATGTCTATAATTGTATAACATATTTCAATAGAAAATTCAAGACCATTTTCCCAACAATCGTCGTACTCGAAATAACTCATTCAAAAATTTACATTTTTATTTATTTCACGTACTCCCCCATTATTAAATAAAAAAAAAACTATGAAAGTCAATAAATAACTCACAGACAAAAAAACTGTCTAATAAATGTATTGAACCCAATAATTAAGTATTTTAAATTATTCAACTTCAAAACTAAGTATAAAAAAAAACTGGAGAATTTCCATTTTATCGTTACAACAAAATAAAAAAAAACTTCTATAAATATTTTTATTATGTTTTCCGTGTCATTATTTCCATTTTTATATTTTAGTTATATTACTATTATTAAAAAAAAAAAAAATAACAAAACTATCCATACACAGCACCAAACCGAACCAAACCAAACCGAACACAACGGCAAATGGAACAGTTGAAAACTATAAAATAAAAACTGGGAAAATGCAAATTTTTTATTATTATTGTTTCGTTGGTGTACTTGTTGTTGTTGTTGTTGGCGGTGGTGGTTGTTGTTGATTTTATTCGTGAGATAAAGACAAATAAAAGGTAAAAAAGTCATATTTTTGTATTTAAGTTTATCAAAATTTAAATTTATTCCTTCTTATTGAAATATTAAAAACCATACACAAATCATAACGCTAATTTATGGATTTAAATACGAGTACGTAAGGGAACTAAATAAATTTTATTTAGTTACGAACGATACGTTATTTAAATGATTCGTATACTTCTTTCCTTTAATTAATCTTGATAGGTCGGTCGGATTTGTTTTGTGTACATGCTTTATGTAATAAGTTCATTTATTGGTCAAACGATGCATTAAATTTGGATTTTGTTTTATAACCGCAGGGGAATTAATTACCCAGGCACGCAACTGAAATTATAACGTAATTATGGGAGCGGTCTTGCTTTAATTAAATAGTTAATTCTTAATTCAAAATTATAATCTTATATGTGTACAGATATTCCTTCCCGTCGAATGATTTTAACTCAACAGTATATATATATATATATATATATATATATATATATATATATATATATATATATATATATATATATATATATATATATATATATATATATATATATATATATATATATATATATATATATATATATATATATATATATATATATATATATATATATATATATATACATATATATAAGTTAAGAATTCTGATGAATTCGAAGTTAAAAAATACAACTTTATTCTTTTCACATCAAAATTACAACTAAAAATTAAGATTTTACATAAAATTTAAAGTAAAATGAAATTTATTATTGTTGAATCAACACTTTTGGGTTTTGCGTGCACTAATGGCACGTTGTGCTGATGAAGCATTCCCAATGGTGTCAATTTAGGCACGTTGTGCTGATAATGATGTTAGCATGGGCACGTTGTGCTGATTCAACATAACGGTGGTATTAACTTCTCCCTTCTTAAAAATCCACGTCCCGTGGATCAAAAATTTAGTTGAATGGGTTGAACTCCAGATTGTTGATTGGGAAGTTCTTATCGGAGAGTAGATTTTGGGGAAAACAGCAGTTTCCTTCTGTGCGCGAGTCTTGCCTTGTTTATCACAAAAACAAGGACCAAGCCACAAATGATGATTATGATCCCAATGTCCATGACAGCCGATTCTTTATGCTCGTTGAATAGTTCTTGTAATTGTGCAATATTACCCAGGTACAGTTTGTGTAGGAATCCGAAGTCAATTTTGAAGCCTTTTTCCGCGATGTTTGTGCTTAGTACAGAGGGTAAAACTTGGAGTGTCTTTATTTTCTTGCTTTCGAAGGTCGTGTTGTTAATTTGAATCGTTTCATTGGCGTATTGTACTAGAAAGCTTCCTTTTAGGTGTTGTTCCGTGTTATTATATGAAATTCCAATTTTCCATCAAAATTGCTCAGGAATATGGTGTGGTCATCAAGGGTTTCCATGACTGGTTGGTCGCATAATTGGTATTCGCATCTAGCATTGAGCCCTTTGATTAGCTGATAAATACAGTGATCTGTTGGTATTTTCTGTAATCCACTTAGGTTACAAATAGTCATTTCTCCGAATGTGTGATACTTTTTTACGATTCCAAATAGTTCATCTTGATTTAGAAGAAGTTCGTTCAATTCGGTGTATATACGCTTGTTGTGGTTGGAAGTTGACCGTATTATGATGTGATTGTAGTCCTGTTCGCTGGTTTTAGGCATGGAGAGAGCGTAAAGGAGAGTAGATTCTTTCACAATTATCATGGGTTCCGCTTATTCAATTGCTTCGATCTCGTTGGTGTATGGCTATGTTTGAATCTCCGTAATTAATCGATTGATTTCCCCTTTATTCAGTAGATTAGTATTGACGATGTTTCCTGTGGCTAATTGAACAGCTCTGACTATCTCGTATATTTCATCTTTAAGAATGGTTAGTCGGTTAAATAATACTTGTTGAAGTTTTTCTTCCGATTCGTCGTTTAGATGGTCCAAGATTTTGTTGTATTCTGCAAGCAACTATTGAGTAGTATTTGTTAACGCCTTGTTAATCCTGTACTGTTGATTGTTGTTGCGAATTATATCATTTTGGCTTTTCATTATTTGGTCCCAATCTGTGGCATCTGGGTATCCTGCTATCCACTTCCATGCACTACCGATCCAGTTTATCGACCTTTGTTTGCGTGATTGATCCTTAAGTTCCGAAATCATTTGCGCTATGGTTTTCGCTTGATGGATCAGTTGTGGCTGAAGGATGCTCTCCTGGTGTGTCCTGCTGATCGAGGGTGTAATTCGTTCTAATACTACCTCGTTCTCCCTTAGGTTGATGATATGAATCAACTTGAAATTTCCCTAGATTATCCGTCCATTCCCTTGTTTTATCGTTACGAGCGGGGTATGGTTATACTCGTATATGCTTAGTGGTGTAGTACAACACCAGAGCCAGTAGCTAAAAAGGAAGAGAGGTAATCCCGTTAATTATATTTTTGTGGTAATGGGAAACTATTGACTATTATCCTCTTCAAGCGACGGAGACACAATGCACTCATCCAATACTACAAAACTACTACAAAAACCAAATAATTTTAAGAATTTCAGAACTGGATACAATAATTACAGAACAAGTATTCCCAAAAACTAACAACAATAAACCACAAATTTTACATTATCTCAAAAAATTCCACAATGGAAAGCAATCGGCTATTTTAGCACATGAAATCCTTTACGGAAAAATTCAGGAAGTCTTTAGGGAACATTTTTTCGGAAGCAGGTCATTTTGTTCTAGTAACAAACATCGTAGAGGATGTAACAAACTTGGAAAGGCAAGATACCATTGTAAGGAAAGAACACGACAGGGCACACCGAGGAATTAGGGAAATAGAAAATCAAATAAAAAGATCTTATTATTTCCCGAACACAATAAAGAAAATCAAAAGTTACATCAATGGATGAGCGATTTGTAACATACACAAATATGACAGAAAACCAAAAGAATCAAAAAATATGTTGGACATAAGAGCCGCAATAACCAAATACTTTACAACATTTGGAATTCCAAACACAATAATAACGGACCACGAAGCAACATTCCGTTCAATCCAATTCATGGAAGATCTAAGTACCTTGAATATAAAGTTGGATACGCCTCTTCATCGGAATCAAATGGCTAAGTGGAAAAAACCCATTCCACAATCATAGAAATTTACAACACCAACAAAAACAAGGTACCAAATTCGAAAACCAAAACAATTATCCGTAGCACTCTACAACAACTCGGTCCACTCAGCAACTGAATTTACACCGAATGAAATAATTTTTAACCACAATAATATTGTAAACCCAGACGGAATTCGAGCGAAACCAAAAAAAAATTTTCGGGGAAGTAAAAACTAGATTAGACGAACAAACAAGGACGGTAATTAAACAAAATTGTAAAAAAGAGAAACCCCCGGAATTAGCGATAACTAAACAGTTTTTCTAAAGCCTAACATTAGAACTAAGAATCAACGACACACCAACACACAAGAGAAACAAACGGTGGGACACACTGGGAACAGCGAAAATGGATAGCGGGAAGCCCAGATGATTAACAAAAGCATAAACGCGCTAATAGCCTAGAACAACCAACAGTTCCTAGTAAATGAACAAATCAATGAGAGAATGGAGCTAATAACAGATACAGTCAACAAGGCCTTAGACAGTACAACAATTGCCAACAGAGTCGTCCTGTCAGAATTGGAGATGCTGACAATGATAGTAAATATCGATACCATTAATGCAATATTAGTATATACTCAGGACGCAATAATCAGAACAAAAATTGCCCTACCAAGCAGTAAAACACTTTAATGAAATTATCGCCATCAAGAACCTAATAGTCGATCAAGGCATTGAAATACCAGTACCATACGAAGCCCTAAAATACATCATACCGAAGATTGCAGTGAACGACGAGACCTTGTTATACATATTGGAAGTCCCAAAACTCGAGGAGGACAATTCAATGATAATCACGATTAGACCAACGATCATCAATGGCAGCATCATCCACGACTACCCAAAGTTCCTAATCAAGTCCAAACAAAAGCTGTTCACAACAAGCGATCACAACAATTATGTACAGATATCCACGGACATAAAAGAATTCCGCAACGAGTGTATAAAACCACTAATATTAGGGAGCAGAAGTCATAGTATAGTAACACCAGAAGCCAACATTATGGCACACCTAATGTCCGAAGAAAAACTGTTCATAAACGGTGTAAAAGAAACTGTAATGTCATCAAACTGTGGTCTGAACAATCGAACGCTAACCGGCAACTTAACATTAATGCAAAAGAAATTCAATCACATGAGCGGAGAAGTCAAATCGAGGAAATCCAAGGAGCTCTCAACAATAAAGAGGTTACAAGGCAGATGATAGAAAACCAAAACACTACTTCACTCACACAGAAAAAGAATTAAACCATGTGATCCTGAGACAATTAGATCATGAAATATGGTTTTGAGATATGGTTTTGGACGCTATAGGGAGGCATCTCGGTTTCAACGGACGGCGTAATTCTACTAATATTATACATTTGCACTTCAAACAATCTAATATTGTAAAAATAGAGACTCCAAAGGCAAATCAAGAAAAGTCGTCATATACAGATCTTTTAAAAATAGCATGTATCGCACGTAAGGACGAGAATGCCCGTTCTACATCCCTGGGAGGAGTTATATATGAAGTTAAAGGCTTTGGATATTTGTAATAAAAACTACAATCAAAAACTTTACGATTTATTATTTTGTTTTATTTGAACAACACCGAACTTCTCTGCTTCACATAAACGATTGATCATTCCATTATGTAGTTTTTGTTTATTATTGTCACGGCGCCCAATAGGGTATTCCCATAACTCGGCCATCATAGTTGGCATTGCCTCGATGTCGTTCGTCTTTTGGTTTCCTTCTTTCGGCTTCTATCATACGTCTTGATTTTCCGCTACGTCTTTGAACATCTTTGATTCACATCTTTACTTTTCGTCTTATTCGTTTGTGTTGGTAAGTACACATCATCATCTTATGGCTTCGTAGTGGGCGCTCCTTTTACTTATAGGTTGTTATCATCGACGATGATCTCATTTGTTCATCTTCTACACTATCTTCACCCTCGGAGTCGACTTCCGTTTCTTTCAGCAATGTTCTCCACTTTCATGTTGTCAGCGCTTGTAATAGTGTATCGTGGGCCAGGAGAATCGCTGATTTGCTCCACACCATATCGATCGTTGGCCTTTACAGAAATTATTTTGTAATGTCCCTGGTACTTAGGATCAATTTTTAGACCAGCTCCAAATTGCGTCTTCTTGATAGCTATGATATCATTCAATTTGTATATGGTTGCTTGTTTCCATTTCTTGTTAGAATCCTTACTGTTGTTCAATTATACGCGTTCTATTTGACTGGATGCTTCTTTCCGCAAATTAGTTCACTCCTCGTCAAAGCTGTAGGCTATTGCATCCTCAATATATTCGTTAAGATGAAAATCTTCTTTCACTCGCATCCAGACTCCGAATAGCAATTGGAAAGGACTCATTTCAATCGCAAGTTGCCAACTAGAATTAATAAAAATTTGTAAGCTCTTAACATACATATACCAACATTCTGGGTTCTGCAACGACATCTTTGTTAGAGCTATTATGCGACGTACTCTTTCTACTTGGCCGTTCCCTCTTAGAACGCCAGTTGTAATCGATACGTGAGAAATGTTCTCCTCTGAATAATACTTTTTAAAATAATTCGAGTTAAAGTGCAAGCTTTTGGACTACTTCGCTTGTTGTTAGCGATTTCACAGGATACATCCAAACAATTTTCGTGAACCCATCAACTACGACCAGGATATACCCATATTGGTTTCTTGTTGAAGCCATAGACCCAAATGGTCAACGTGATATGTCGACAGCGGTAAGTCTGCTTTTGGTATAGGATTCAACTAACCATCTCGCTTGCCCCCTTTTCGTTCTGAGAGAATACAGGGCACGCATTTACGGATTATATTTTGGTGTTTCCCAATAAACCAGGTATCTAATATTCTCGTTTGAGCAATTCCATTGTTTTTTTAGATTCAAAGTGACCTCTTTCGTGTGGGTCTTTAATAATTTCGTATTGCATTCCTTTAGGGGCGCACAACATGTTGCGGCCGTCATCTTCAATGCGATAGACCACTCCTCCATATAAGCAATAATTTTCAACTGGTCCCTACTCTAGACATTTCTTTAATAATCGGAGATGCTCATCGGTCTGTTGAGCGGTGTTTACCTTCTCAGTATAATTAAAGTCTTGCCCAACCAGCAATTCGTTATTGTGATCATTCACTAATTAAAAATAGGAGGCATCATGGTAGGTGTAATATGAAATGGTTATTTGGTATACTATTGTAGTTTATTGCACTAGCCCATCATAACTTCCACCACATAAATCTCAAATCGACCGAAATAATTTCAGTCGATTTGAGATTTGTGTGGTTCATAAAGTATCTTGACCCGAGCACCTGGCGCTGTTTTAAACAGGCATCGGGCAGAACTTAACCCGCCATCCCAACAATTTTATAGCAAAATGGTGAATCACGATGGCGTATAGCAGCTGCCCCTTTACAAGTTATATAACTGCAAGCGGTTCACCTATACTTAATTAAAAAATTCTCTCTAATGAGCTTAAAACATTTTATGATGTGGTTTTATACTTATTAAATTACGTCTGCACGTAAAGTTAAACCCAAACCATCTTAGAAGCATATTCTGTGTATAATATTCCCATTAAATCTTAATAAAATAATGGGACGTGATCATCAATAAATTTTCATTTTAAATGTTCAAAATTTTTTTTTTTTTGGTTTTAAAGTGTTTTTTTCATTTTCCAAAATGGAATCAAATGATACCAAAAAGGCTATAAAAATTAAGAAAACTATTTCTTAACTAATTAACTCGATTTAATCGAGTTCAAATACCTGCCTACCTAAATTTGATATACTTAACGGCGGCCGGTATAACCATATTTTGTGAGCAACTTTAAGAAAAAATTTTATCAACGACGAATCAATAAAAATGATAATTTAATTGTTTATCATAAAAATGTCATATCAATTGTAGTGCGTCCCCCCCTCCACAGCCGCACAGGTTTTTTTATTACCACTTTTAATTGATTTTATCTGTAAAGAGCTTTACAATTTCATTTTTATAACGACTTGCCTCATCATCTGAAACAACTCTCTTCACTTGACGGGTTTTTTGTTGGCGATTTTCACGAATAAATTTATTCAATTTACAATTATTATTAATTCTTTTGTGGTTGTGTACTGTATTGCTTACGGAGTTAAGAACTTTTGTTGATCTTGTTATTTGATAAAATGATCGCGGGGAGGAACGAAGCGCAATAATGTGTTTTCGTTGTTCTTCTGGTTTTAAATTTATGGAATTGTTCAACCGCGTACACCACATTTTTATTGCTTCATTTTGTTTAAATATAATTATTGATGTTAACAAAACAGTTTACCAATTTTGCACATGCCTTTCGTTTTATTAAGTGTGGTTTGAAATTGAAAACTCTACATACAAAATTGATGAATTGAAGTCGATCATTGTTTTTTATTAGTTTCAACGGCTCAGCATTACAGTGTTGTGCGTCTACGCATAATTCGGAATTGTCGACCTGCTGGTGTGTAAAATAGCGTAGACAATTAGTTTTGGTGTAGACAATGTCGACAATTCGTCGAGTATGTATAGAATATTCGTATACAATCCTTCCCGGCCTGCAATAATGAAACTGGTGGAAAAATTTGAGCTGTTGAGACAAGTTAGTGATGTGAAGAATCGAAACCGTGTGCGTCGCTCAAGAACAGCTGAGAATATTGCTACTGTAACTCGTAGTTTAGACGAAAACCAAAGTTTATCGATTCCTCGTCGATCCCTTAGAATTGGACATTCCACAAACGACAACACACCGTATTTTGCATAGACTTAGGTCTTAAGGCTTTTAAAGTTCAGTTAACACAAGAACTCAAGCCGGTCGTACACCATAAACGTCGTATCTTCGCTGATTAGGTCCTTCAAATGCATCAAAATGTTCCGGATTTTCTATCGAAAAATCACCTTCAGTGATGAGGACCATTTTCACGTCGGAGAGGGCTCATAAAATCCAAGAATGATTGTTGAAAAGCCTCTCCATCCTCAACGTGTCACTGTTTGGTGCGGTTTTTAGGCTGGCGGTGTGATTGGACCTTTCTTATTCGAAAATGAGGCAACTCTTACGGTGAATGGATTGCGCTACCGAGCTAAGATTAATGATTTTTTATGGCCGGAATTGGAAGATATTGATGTGGACGACGTTTATTTTCAGCAAGACGGCGCTACGTGCCACACAAGCCACGAAACAATCGTAATTTTGCAAGAAAAGTTTCCTGACCGTGTTATTTCTCGAAGAGGTGATCACTATTGGCCACCGAGATCTTGTGATTTAACACCTTTAGACTTTTTTCTTTGAAGCCACGTGAAAGATAAGGTCTATACCAATGCTCCACAATCGATCGATTCAAGACCTTAAAGACGGAATTCGTGAAGTTATCGAGGACATACAGCCGCAAATGTGTGAATTGGTTATGGAAAATTTCATGAAAAGGATATGGTGCTGCAAGCGTAGGCGTGGCGGCCATTTGGCTGATAATGATTTCAAATGTTAATGGCATACCTTTCTCTTTACAATGAACTAAATATTCATTGATTTCTCTTAAAAATACTCGTTTTTTTAATATCAAAATGAAACCCCTTATTAGAAAACCCTTTATTACTGAACCAATGGGAAACTTTTTCTCGTACAAGAGAAATTTAATTTGTTTATCACCTTTCAGATGCCACCATTTTAGGGCTACCCGACGTAAATATTTAATACGCATATTCCGAAATTGGCGAATACACACCAAAATGTAAGTACATATTTTCTAGCTAATAAGATTAAATTTACCGACCAAATGGCACGGTTCGAATCTCGATAGGGCTAGTAAGATTAAATTTACCGGGTTCGAATCCCGATAGGGGCAGGATGCAAAAGAAAATTTTCATCAACAGATTACGATCTGTGATGAAATGGAAAACAACTATGACTCCCTGTCGGAGTGCAAAACTCATGGGCCGACCCATCTTCTATGCCAGTATAGGCTGGCATGGAGCTATGCAATGAATGTGCAGATGGTGATAAAATCGGACCTATAGCCATACGTCCTCGATTTGGCAGGCAATTGCGTTAAGGTAAACACGTGAAAAGCAAACTGCGAAAAAGTTGGGAGTGCTTCGGCCCCAGAAAAGATTACAAAGATTAAAAAATAAAAAAAAAGATTAAATTTAGAAAATTTTCGGTTTTCCTGATAATCGTTGCATTATTTGGATGAAATATTAGACAGGCAAAACTGAACAAACTGATCCTAGCCAATAAAGTTTATTAAACATCCTAATCGCCTTTTAAGTGCCGCAAGGTACCCACGAGAAAAAGATAAGGAAGTTAATATTTTATTTTAAGTGAAATCTCCTCTTTATGAATAATAACCGTTTAATTTGCACAAAAAATCCGTTAGATGCCACTAATTTATAAAGCAACTCGAAGGCGAAGGCGAGCAACTTTATTTGCGGAAATAGAGATTACCGAAATTTTAAATAAATAAATGTTTAAGGCAAAAAGAAATAGTAAATCACCAGAATGAAGTCAATGTAAAGGGTTCAGGACTATTGACTAGTGGACAGGTCTATTCCTCGAAGTTTTTGGGAACGGATCTACATTTTTTTGAGCTGCACGTCAATTTTAACAGGTAGCGAAATTAGTAATAGCAAATAGTATAACTATGAAACGTATTCCTGTATGAGCCCTTCCATACAAGTACGCAATTTTCTTGAACCATGTGAGTTCTTTACAATATTTTTTTTTCTAATCAGAAATTTTGGAAAAGAAAGATGTTATATGACGAATACAAATTTAAAGTTTGCAGAACGAATTGAAAAGAATCGTGTTTAGAACGTTATTTCCAAAGCTCATGAATCTAATCAGAAAAACTGTTATAAAGCAAATAATATCAGCAAATCCCATGGTGTGCAAGGGCCTTAAGATTTTTTTTTAAACAACAAACGGTAAAATTGTTGTTGGTGCTCCAAATTAAAAATCACTACCGTCTAAAACTCCGTGTTATGTTCATGGTATCATCAAACTGTGTGTATAAAAAAAAGTTATTTATTATTGCCTTGGTATGGCGTGCTGCTATAAGAACAAATTTTGTCTGGCAACGCTACACTAGCAGGTTCTTTCTTTCCTTCCGCAAAAAACGGAAATACTGGCCGATCAAAAACCACCAGCTTTACCTGCCTCCAGTAGTTCAAATCAATAATTTTTTTTTTTTCAATTTTTGCGATACAATTTAGCAGACTGTTCTCGGCTTAAATCGGCCAATAGTTTTCGGCATTTCCTTATTCGGACAATCATCCAATTGTCGTGGTACGCTATTATACGAGCCACCATTTTTTCTCAGGCAAGTGTGTACTAAAAGTTGTTTCCACCCTTTAAAATTAGTACACATCGCGTAGGTGAGGATCAATATCTAATGATTTTAAAATAGCAATGTACCTACTAATTTCCTAAGCACCTAAGTTCATAAGTTGAATTTTCGGAATTGGATTATGTTCTACACGTTTATAAACCAGTACAGTAATAAATAACCTAAATCATTTGTCAGGTTCTGTCTTCCGTCGCAACCGACACTTTGGTTGACCGAAGTTTTTAATATTGAGACAACCATTTAACGATTCCATTACACTTTCGTAAATTGGTTCAAAAAGTATTTCTCGAATATCACTCGGTAAATTAGCGTCTGCCATAGAATCAAAAGTTCGCGAGATTTGCATGTCGTACGAGGCTATGAAGAAATTATTTTCGCAATGCCATCTGTTGTGCATATCTTTGTAAAGGGTACTGTATCAACCTTCATTATAACCAAGTTTAACATCCATTTCTGAAGCAACAGGGTGGCATACAGTTTTGGCGGCCACACGAATTGGTTGTGTGTACAATCGAATATTTTTGACCATTGGATTTACAAGCTTCATAAAAATATTGGGGAATTTGAGTGGTTTTAAGATATTGTTCATGGAAGTACCATGGTTCAAAGTAATTTATTTTGACAGCTTTGTATTTGGTTTAAAAATTTACCGGTGTATATAGTTGTGCTTTTTAACATAAGTCTCTAATTTTTTCAAATATTTCTAAAATTGTACTAAGCCAGCTAAAGAATGTGTAACATATTAGTTTTTTTGTCTTATCATACCGTTTTCAGTTCTCCTTTATACATAGGAGTACGGCATTGCCATACATAACAATGTTGGTTTAAATGTGAGGTAGAAATGAAGCTTCATGGAGCCGAAATAGTTACATTAACAAAGAAATCCTAGAATTTGTCTGATTTCTAACAGAAACAACAATTTTCGACATTGTCTACATCTCGACATTGTCGACGTTATTTTTTAATTGTTTACATACATTCTCTACACATGTGCAATATTAATTAACTACGCGGTGTAGACAATATGGCGCAACACTGCCCCGCAATGACGGACATGAACGTTGTATCACTTCTGCCTTAGTTGCCAATTATAATGTAGTTTGTGCTACAAAAATTATTAGAACATTTCACTGTAAAATTTGCTAATTTTCCAAATGAAATCAAAAGATCGTTGAATCAAGAAAAATCGACAGACTCTAACTAACAATTTTGGAATGGAAAAACACAGACCTACGTCTACGATCTAAGTAAAGTATATTTTTGGAGTTCATCTAGCGATTTTCCACCACGTTTATATAGAATGAGTTGTAACTGTCATGGATGAATTTTGAAGTATTTTTCAAGTTTCGTAACCGCTGTACCATTTAAAACCACAGATTGGAAATAAAATGTTTCCTTTTATCAGATAGCCTTATTTAATAAAAAGTCCGCTTACCTCTGGTGAGGGCTTTGACCACTTTTCAATTTAATAAAACTTTATAAATTTAACTATAAATGAGAACAACCAGGTTGGTTTATTAATTCGTTCTAATTCATTTTATTTAATTTTCTTCGTTATATGCAAAAATTATGTTGAGCTTGCCTTAACAAATTCCCGGACCAGCTTTTGTTGTCATGGTACTTGTTGTTACGCTACACAGGACTCACTTTCAGCCTTGGTAGTGGTTTATGGTTGTCAACCGATCTGCTGCGTAGGCGCCTTGTCATCCAGATTACTCATACATCACTATAGTGATGAATGTGAGGGAAGCGATGATCTGTTGCTATTTGGTTTTCAAGGTCGTCTGTTGCTGATGTTATTATTTCCTCTAGCGAACTGTCTACTCCTGTCTTGTTTTTTATGTATGTGAGGTATGAAACGTTATTGTCATATTACTTCCGGTTGCCCCAGCAGCTATGATTATTGACTTATCATCTTTTAATGTGCAGCCGGGATCAATCCTTATCGGTCCAGAGTCCTTGAAGGTGTATGGCTGGATCCCATGATAGCAGATGATATCAACCGTACTTTCGTATGGTACTACATATATACATTGATTAGGTGCGTGGAGCTTACTCCAATGGTTGGTTGCGTTCATCGTTTTGCTCCAACACACTGTGTGTAGATTTTTGTTTCGTTGCAGTATGGATAATTCGCATAGCTCTTGGTTCACAAGATCAGGTTTTGAGGTGACAACTTGTGATTGAGTATAGTACGGTGATGTATATCTGTACTGGAACTACTATGACAACAAGGTATAATCTCACGTGAATGAGAGTGGTAGAGTAATTTCAATGATTATATTCTGTTGCGTTACCCTACTGCGAATTCCCATAATTTGGTATATGTGCACGAGATCATGAATATCATGTTCTGGAATGGTGATGGAGGTTGGCACATGTTTACGAATCAATGATAATTGCTCTTTTAACTGGCTTGGTGCAAGTATTGACGAGTGTTATGTATCCTTCAAGTTATTCAATACTAATTAATACTAATTAATAGTTAATTCGAGGAAGCCGATTAACACCGACCGGACCCTATCCTCATATGGTCGATATTCTTGGAGCTGCGTCATTTCTTGCCGTAGTTGGTTCTGCCTCCTTATTAAGTTGTTTATTGAGGTGGAGTGAGCAGTAACCATGTTTTAGCAGTAATTATGTTTTACCATCTTGACCGTCTTGTCAATCAAGGTTGTTTGGTTCCTTATCAATGACAATACCCCGTACTCATTGTTATTGAGCTTCTCAACTCAGCTAGTAGCAACTTATTATCAGTGACCAGGTTGCTGAATTGCCATTGCAGCTGATCTAGAATGTTACAGTTTAGTCCAGATGGCTTGTAGTTCGCTGTGGGATACCTTACAGTTTTTGATTCTCTCTTAATAGCTGCTCATGTTATAATTTGAATCGCCATAGTGCATTCCATAGCGACAATTTCTAACTGACCTATCTTCTCGAGGTAAATGCCTGGAGACTGGTTGAAAGGTTTAATTTCGACGTTGGCTAGCAAGTCCGCACAAACAGCAAACTGAGAGTAAGGCTATACATCTAGGTGGTTCATCCTTCCTATAGTTTTGGCGTGACGCGATGATTGTTGTCTAGATGACGGCTTCTTATTCTCAGTAGTAGTTGTACTGGCATCATTGATTGCTACGTCCTGCGTCGATGAGACTGTTCCATAGGTATTGTCGCCTTTGAACCATCTTCAATATCTAGCTTACATAGTTTTGTTATTAGTTGTTTGTACGAGTATGTCGCGTCCTTGCATTTAATTGTTGCAATTCGCACCAAGTTATAAGGTCGGTTATAGTACCAAGTCGTTACTACTAGATTTCGTTGCAAGATTCTCCATTTGGTCCGTTGTTGAAATTGGTGAAGATATTCTGCAAAACATCGTTTCCAGAAATCTTGTGCCATCTTTTCGACCATGTAGGATCTGGTTTTTAATCCCTGCTATACTGGTAGTCGCCTCTGGTAATGCCTTGAGGGAGTCGCCAATCAGGATTGATATGGAGGATCAACAATTTTAAGGTGACAATTGATTAACTTTCCCCCACTCGTCGCCATTTGTGAGGATGAATTTAGTTGTTTGCTTTGAATTCGGTCCAACGTGAGCAATTCGGGTTGCAATTTCTAACTTCGTCATTAAAGCGCCTATGAAAATAACACTCAATAACACCTAACACTGAATCAGAATCTTTAGGTGCTATTGGTGCTATTCTGTCGATTATCGAACTTTCTAGGCGAACGCAATTTCTGACGAGAAAAATTTCGGGGTCTATAATTCTCCATTGGATCTAATTTACGAGTAATTTCGTTTATTTGTGCTAAATCGACGACTCGATTTTATTGGTTTGATCGATTGTGGGCAAAGGCGCATGACATGATTCTGTGACATATAGTTTCCATCAATCGATCGACTAATTCGGCAAGTCTTGTCGTATTTAACGCTTCTGCTGTTGGCGTTAAAATTTCACAGTTCCTAGCAGACAGACAGTTTCCTAGCAGACTTAAAGCGATTTTGCGCCGTTGCGCCCTACCGATATATATTGTGACAACGGCACAAACTTAGTGGGGGCTAAACGGGAGCTAACAGAATTTTACGCGGAGAACCTAAACCAATCAACAAAAGCAAATGTAATCAGTTGGTGCACAGACGAAAAAATACAATAAAAAATACATTTTATTCCGCCTGCTGGCCGAAAGCCACCGTAAATGCAGCCAAATTTCATCTACGCCGTGTGATTGGGGAGACCATACTCACCTACAAAGAGTATATCACCCGTATCAAACAAATAGAGACCCTACTTAATTCCCGGCCTCTACAAGACCTTCATGATGGCGACTACAATCCCTTGACATCCGGCCACTTTTTAATTGGCCATCCAATAACCCATATACCAGAACCAGACCATACAACAATAAAGCTTAATTGGTTAACCAGATGGCAATTGATGCAGTCTCTGTTACAAGAATGTTGGAACCGATGGTCACTGGAATACCTAACGTCCTTGAATAAATTCCATAAATGGCACACATCGAATCATCAGATAAAACCAGGGCTAGCACGAATCTACGACGTACATCCTGGGAAGGATAACTTAATTAGAGTTATTACAGCCAGTCTTCCAAATGGCAAGCTCCTGAAAACCAAAATCACTCGTCTCCCAAGTTTTGACTCGAACGAGTCAACTTCGGCGATATGTTGAACCGACACTAACCACTTACGACAACAATAAAATTTCGATGAGTCCAGTCATACTTACCTTGTCATTCACTTTTGGTTATCTAGACGACTCACAACGAATTAGCTACCTAAACCAACAATAATAATTTAAGATAAATGTTATTTATTATGTAATTATTTCTTGCCAGTTTGTGCTGCAACCTATTCGATAGTGCGTTAAATACTTAATATGTAATGTGAATACCATCTAGTGGCGATTCATTTGTTATATAGAGAGCCCTCCGTAGTAAATGTACGATATTTTTGTAACTAATATTTTAAATTAAAAAATAAAGTTCTTCTCACTGTAACCACCAAAGTGTCAACAGCAATTTTTATTATTATCGTCAACCACGAATGAATAAATCAAAAATTAAAATAAATTGATAAAGATAGAATTTTATCTTTTTATTTTTTAATTAAACACTGTGCAAGCAATTTTTCCAATTTGTCCAGAAATTCTTATTAAACTTTACACTACCACATCTTAATATATTTTTAGAATAAATAGAAAATATTTCATCGTTCTGGAAAGGAATGAACCAGAATGTCCAGTATAAAATATGGCGCAATATCAAAATCTGCATTATCAGACGAATTCAACCATTGTTACGTGTCTCCTTATGCTTGGCCAACAGAATTTAATAGGACAGACCTCAGTGGATATTGGGAGGGTTTATTGCCGACATAAAGCTATGACCCTGAGACACTACAAACCTTTTGTGTTGAAAACTCCCAAAGAAAAGCAAAAATCATTGTTATCACTTCACTGATGTAGCCACACCATCGTTGACCAATTATAAAAAAACTTACTTCATTTTAAAATTCTACAACTATTTAATTATATAACCAAAATGGAATGTATGAAAAATAATAATCCAACACTAAAAAAATTCTTTCAAAACTAACGAAAATTGCCACTCGTTTACACCGATACAAACAATATATACTGTGGGTAAAAAGTAGTAAGTCATTTTAATTTTAATTTCGCGCGGAAAACCATTCGTCGAAATGGTCTCGAATTTTTTTTTATGTTGGTATGACTGTCAGTGACATCTGTGCCAAATGTCACATCAAAATATTCATTAGTGTTTAGTATACGCTTGTCTTTTTGAAGTACAAAAAGTGCAATCGGCGATTTTTACAATGAGAGAAATTATTCAACAAAGAAGTTCCATTAAATTTTGTGTTCGGAATCAATTTTGTGGTGCCGAAACGTTCAGAATGTTGCAAAAGCGAGTAAGTGTATTTGATTGGTACAAATTGTTCAAAGAGGGTCGAGAACGTGTTGACGACGAACCAAGTCTAGAGCGGCCATCAACATCAACTGATGATCAACACGTTAAATCGACGATTAACAGTCAGAGACGACCTTACTGGCAAGTTGAAATATCGGAAGGATCAGTGAAAACGATTGGTTCCAAAATCACAATTTTTTGGAAAAAACACGTCGCGTTGACGTCTGTGAAACAATGTTTTCCGACTACCTGGATGTCATGAAACTTATTATAACTGGCGATGAGTCTTGGATCTATGCTTACGACCCGGAAACAGACGACCAATCGGCTGAATATCGTGCCAAAGGTGTGCCGATGCCAAAAAAACCACGTCAAAGCATGTCAAAAATCAAGGTGATGTTGACAGTTTTCTTCGATTATAGAGGTGTGGTGCACTCCGAATTCCTTCCGACCAGCCAAACTGTCAACAAGGAATACTATTTGAGTGTTATGCATCGTTTGCGCGAAGCTATTCGTAAAATGAGGCCGGAAATATGGGTCGACAACTCTTTGTTTTTGCACCAGGATAATGCACCTTCTCATACTGCATTGGTTTTACGTGATTTTTCCGCCAAAAATTCCACCCATATCATTCCGCAACCACCGTATTCGCCTGATTTAGCTCCGTGTGACTTCTAGCTGTTCAGCAAACTCAAACGACCACTCCTCAGAAACCGTTTTGAGTCAATTGAAGACATTAAACGTGAATCGCTACGTGCATTGGAGGCTATTCCGGAAATTGACTTTAACAACTGTTTCGAGGATTGGAAAAAACGTTTGCACAAGTGTATTGAGGCTGGGGGGGGGGGTTACTTTGAGGTGACGAAATAGATTTGGAAAAATAAATAAAGAATTTCAAAATTATGAACAAAGTCTTACTATTTTTTGCCCACAGTATTATATAGGTTGAATCTGTGTAAAGTTGTACGCTTAAACTGTTCTTGGTTTCGAAGTATGCCTGTGTTTTGTCTATGAGCATCATGCCTACATAGTTAATATCGATCATCGTCTATTAGACAATATTTATGTAGACCAACTTTTACAATAGCCAATATGTGACAATAAAAGTTTATTGACTGAACTCTATAAGTCCAGATCATAAAATTCGAAAATTAAGATAATATGATAAGCTACTTATTCATACCGTCAGTACAAAAAATATATTGTACACACTAATCATTAAATTGTAAACATAAACATCCCTGACATGAGTTTTAATTAAACAATTGCAAATGGTTTTGTTTACAATCCCCAAAGGAATGTATCAGTAACTCGATAATGATGTACATAAGTCACGTCACATACAAATTAAATATGACAAAATAAAAAATTATGTTGTGCTTGTTTGTCATAATATTTACATTAAAATGTATGTATTCGAATTGATCGGATTGATTACCCGCTGTCATTTCTTATATACGCGATATCCACAATCAGCTAGAACCTAACTCACAATTCCGTAAATGAAAAGTTAAATTTTCTTTATTAAAATGTTAATTTACCATGAATATTATTTTCACGAACGTTGGTTGTGTAATAAAAACTTAATTACTAAATCGAATGCTTCATATATAAACCGACAAGTTATGAACGTTCGTTGTTACGAATACTCGCATATGATTATATGAATGATGATGGAAGGCAGGTTCTATTTTCTACATTGCTAATACGAGCCCATAAACAAGTTTTTCATATTTAAATTAATTCACAATCTCGATATACTTACAAAACTATATATACTACTTAGGTAGTATATTTTTTTTATTTTGGTTATAAAAATAGTAATTTATACAAACTATAACTTTATATCGTATTGCATGTCATAAAATATGGAAGTTTCAAATTTAGAAATTAGCATTTGAATGTTTTATTTTTGTTCGCGTATATAAATCAAACTACGTTTATTATCGTGATATGCTGTCGTGCGGTTTAATCGAAATTAAATCGTATTTGCAAGTTGATTAAATGATTAGAATTTGAATCAATATATTATATAAATTGCATAATCCATGTTCCAAAATTAACATTAGATATTTTTGATGGGTTTAACCTAAATATACCCCTAAAAGTTTTTTAGTTTGCCTCAGAAAGTTTATATTTTTAGAGATTTCGGTTCTTCTGTCTTTTCCCAACATGTGTGTGAGTTGACCCTTTTTCCAACATGTGTGAACTAAACTAAAACAAACCAAAAACAAAAACCAATTTTAATAAGTATGTGCATAAAAGACTACATTTAGGCAAGCTGAATCTCAATACATTTTTTAATAAATTTTTCCTAGAGTTACGAGCCACCTTATATCATAGACAGACTACTGGTTTCATAACTATAGTTCCGAGTTAACCATGATTTCGTTTTAATGTGTTGTGCCTAAACATGATTTACAACTAGGTCTATACGTAGTTTTTGTGCTCCCAATGCCGAACACATCAAAAATGGAGGTTGAGAACACTAATAGTTGACCAAGCAAATCCAGTTTCCTTTGAAATAGAACACAAATAGAAAATGTCATTGAGACATTTCGTTGGCGTCATTTTTGACAATTAATTAAATGTCAATCTCGATGTTTTGTCAATGCCCACTCCATTACTATTTAGAACCAAATGAGAAGATAAAAGAAATTGTAGTGTCTCTTGAATTGTCATTTAGGAAATCATTTTTCTTTCAACTGATTTACGAATCATCTAGTAATTTAACTTTCATAATTTATATTCTTGGTTGGAGGGTTGTAGCCCTTTGGCTAGTCCCCTTTAGAATTTTATTATATTTTTAGTCGATCCTGATTGGATCTTGTAGATCATGCGGTTTCTTCCTTCGCAGCCGTCTTACTAGGTTTGAATCATCCAACATACGACGTATCTCAGCATTTTGGTGTAGACTAATACGTTGCATGTGTTTTCTCGCGTGTTTGCTTATTTCTTCACTAACGAAATCCATCTTCAGATCTCTATGGAGGTTGTCATTTCTTATGTACCACGGTGCATTAACTATTCCACGAAGGACTTTGCTTTGGAATGACTGGATGATATTGACATTGGTTTTCTTTGTACAGCCCCAGAGCTGAATACCGTAAGTCCATACAGGTTTTAGGATTTGCCGGTATAGTAGCAATTTATTATGTAAAGTTAGCTCAGAATATCTTCCTAACAGTCAATCCATCTTTCTGTATTTGATGTTTAACTCTTTTTTTCTTTTTCACATGCTCTTTCCATTTTAGTATCGCGCCTAGAGTCGTGCCTAGATATTTTGCCGTGTTTGTATAGGGAATTTGCTGAGAGTTCAGTACTACTGGTATCCATTTCACCTTCTTGTTAGTAAAGTTTATGTGAACAAATTTTGTTTCATTAAGTTTTATTCGCCATCTCTTGATCCAGGTGCTGACAATATTAGTAGCACTTTGCAATTTGCTTGTAGGTTCTTCTATGCAATTAGCAACTGCTAAGATGGCCGCATCATCCGCAAACGTCGCTATGTTAGTCTTCTCTATCGTTGGCAGATCCGAGGTGTATAGAACATATAAAGTTGGTCCCAGAACGCTACCTTGTGGTACTCCTGCTGATATTTTCTTTATTTCTGAGTATTCGCCATATTATTTAACTCGAAAGTGTCGGTTAGATATGTAAGATTTTAGAATTTCATAAAACTGCTTTGTTAAGTCTCTTTGTAATTTATATTCCAAACCTTTATGCCATACTCTGTCAAAGGCCTGTGCTACATCCAAGAAGACGCTTGAACATACTTTCTTTTTTTCAAGTACGTCTTCAATTACGTTTGTAATTCGGTGTACTTGTTCTATTGCTGAATGGTTTTCTCTGAAGCCAAATTGATGTGGAGGAACAAGATTTCTTTCTGCTATTATTGGTTTGAGTCTCTTTAGGAGTAGTTTCTCGAATAATTTTGAAATTATTGGGAGTAAGGAAATCGGCCTATACGAATTTTTGCCATTAAGTTGTTAGTTTGGTTTAGGTATCATAATTACTTCTGCTACTTTCCATTGACTTCGAACGTGTTTAAGTCTGAACACTGCATTAATTATTTGGAGTAGTTTACGCAGACCTTTTTCAGGAAGAGGTTTTACTATTTGTTCTGTAATTAAGTCATATCCTGGAGATTTCTTTGTATTTAGGTTTAGGTTGATTTCCTCTTTTAATTCTTGTAATGTGACAGGAGATATATTGCAGTTATCCATTTTTTATACTGGTGGTATGTTTTCCTCTGCGCAGTTTTTCTTGGTAGAGGCTGGAACGTGTTTTCGAGGTGGGTAGCAAACAACGAAGCTTTTTGCTTTGCACTTATAGCCCATGTGCTATCTTTATTTTTTACTGGTGGAATTTGTAGTTTAGGTCGTTTTAAACTTTTTGTCGCTTTCCAAAGGGAATACTCGGTTTCTTTTTCCCAGTAAGGCCACTCAAGTATTTATTAATGGATTCGTTTTAGATTTCTTTAATTAGCAACTTTAGTTTATTGGAAAAAAAATTTAGAGTTGTTTTATAGTCTGGTGCTCAATTTCTTTGCCAGGCCTTTCTTGCTTTTCGTTTTGCTGTAATCTGTTCCCTAACTTCCAGAGGATACATAGCATTTCGGCGCATTTCCTTTGAACTTGGGGGGGTACTACTCCATGCCGCTTCTTGTATACTGTTGTTGAGTTGTTCTAGTTCTTCTTCTAGCTCTATCGGGTTTTTAATTGGCACCTGAAGATCGAAATTATCCTCAACAAGTTTCTGGAATTTCTCCCAGCAGGTTTATTTGTTCGTTAGCGAAGGTGGACTAGTTTTTTTAACAATCGTTGCACTGATTGTCATAATAACAGGCGTGTGATCCGACATAATCCCCTCGTTGCTTTCTAGGTATATGTAGTTTTCGTCTATACCTTTGGTGATAAAGAAATCAATGATATCGGGTATTTTGTTTGTATCCGTTGGCCAATAAGTTGGTTGATCTCCAGAATGAAAATCGCAATTGTATAGTCTTCGTGCTGCAAACAGTAGGTGTTTTTTGCATTAAAATCACCTCCGATTATGAAACTTGATCCAAGTGACTTAAATACCGTGCAATAGTCTTCTTTAATTTAATTATATCTTCTAGAATTTCATTACTACTGTTAAATATGCCAACTATGATCAAGAATTTTCTATTGCTATGGCAAATTCAGAAACAACGAGTGCTAATTTCAAAACTGGCCTCTAATATTTTATTCTCATCAATTATTAAGAAATAAAATTCTTTATTTATATTTTAAAGTAATAAAGGGTGTTTTTTTAAGAGGTTGCCGATTTTTTTTTTGAATAAAACACATATAAAATTATGAAATGACCAAAATTTTTTTTTATTTGGTAGATAATTTTTTGGCATTTAACATTTAAACACAATTTCTGGCATATGGCTACCACGACTATTTTTCACAAATGTCATTCTGGAGGTCCAATTTTCCAGCACTTTTCCAAGCATTTGAGGGCGTATGTCAGCAATGACACGTTGAATATTGGTTTCCAAAGCGTCAATCGATTGAGGTTTATCCACATAAACCAATGACTTCACGTATCCCCACAAAAAGTAATCGAGTGGCGTCAAATCGCACGAACGCGGAGGCCAATTCACCGGACCATTTCTCGAAATAATGTTGTCGTTGAAAGTTTCTTTCAATAAGTCGATTGTTTCACGTGCTGTATGGCAAGTGGCACCATCTTGTTGAAACCACATTTCATTCATATCCATATCTTCAAGATTTGACAACAAAAACTCATTTAACATGGTTCTGTATCGATTTCCATTCACGGTAACGCGTCGTCCTTCCTCATTTTTAAAGAAATATGGACCGATGATCCCACCAGCCCATAGACCGCACCAAACAGTACATTTATCAGGATGCATTGGTAATTCTAGAACGGCGTGTGGATTATCTTTGCTCCAAATGCGACAATTTTGTTTGTTGACGTATCCATTTAACCAAAAATGCGCCTCATCACTGAAGAGAATTTTACGGTAAAAAAATGGATCTTCGTTCAATTGATTTAACGACCAATCACTGAATTCACGGCGCAAACGATGGTCGTGTGGCTTTAATTCTTGCACCAATTGAATTTTGTATGGCACCAAACCCAAATCTTTACGTAAAATTTTCCATAAAGTCGATGGACAAAGTCCAATTTGCTGAGCACGACGACGAATCGATAAATTGTCGTTTTCTTCGACACTGGCCTCAACGACAGCAATATTTTCTTCTGTACGAACTCTTCTCATTCTTGTCGGTGGCTTGGCATCCAAAAGAGTGAATGTAGACCGAAATTTGGTAATTACGTTCTTTATGGTGGTCTCTGACGGACGATTATGTGCACCATAAAATTCACGAAGTGCTCTATAAACATTTTTAATTGAACACTGATTTTGAAAATAAATTTCCACGATTTGAAAACGTTGTTCTGGAGTTAACCTATTCATAATGATTTGCCAAACAATACTGAGTAGAAATGCCACTTTGAGCTGCCAAAACAACTGTCATAAAATAAAACGACATCTATCGGAAAAACAAACCTCCTAAAAAAACACCCGTTATTTAATCAATTAAATTAAATTAATTAAAAATCCAAAATTAGCGTGTTTAAAGACACTCGTAAATTTACCATAGCTAGGTGCCCTACTATTTATGTGTTGGCTTTGTTGAAATTTTTCTTTAAATGACGAACGCCGTCATTTCACTGTGGCGACTGAAACCAAATCATCTCGAGGACCAGCGTTTTCAGAAATATTGTACTAATTGTTCGGTCATTTGTCATCTGGTTTTTAATCCCATATTATCGATGTCAGCACATGATGACGCCTTAAATCAATCGCTAATTGAGTCAGCTGTGAGTGATGGTGTTAAAGGCCGGACGTTGAGGCATGCTTCAAATTTAGTTGTAATTTCGAATGTTTAGGTAAATTCACCACTAAATCTCGTTAGATATATTTTAACTTATTTTATTCCTACCTCCCAAATACCTCAAAAATTGGAGTGCGAGGTAGGAGATGAAGTGCCAGTTGGTTTCATCAATGCCTAACATATATATGCAGTATCACTTGGTAATGTTATTTTATGGTTGTGTCATAGTTATTTTTTCATCTAGACTTTGCTCTGATAAAATAAGTTTCAATGCCGGAGAAAATATCGGTGCACAATCTTCGCCTGGGAATGAATCGTTTGTAGACAGCAATGAAAGAATCCGTTATATGACACTTATTATTTTGATATGGATCGGCTTGGTTGCCATACAGACGAATAGATCTATACATATATCCTTTGTAGGCCTTTCATCTACCTCCTTTCGTTGTTCTCAATAATGCTCTCCCTGGCTTCATAACATTTTTGAATAACATTTCGTACAGCTCGCTTACCATTAATAATCTAGTATTTGTTCCTTAAATATGTTAAGGTCAATTGAAAATGCTTTTCAGCCTAAGTGTTTTGAGGATTTGTGGCATTGAATTTCGTTATAGAAATCTTGTTCTTGGATGATTTTGAGGATACTAATTTCTGCACCTTCAACTACTCTATATGACGGCAGTCCACTCTTTCTGGCTTTAAGCGTTTCATGGTAGATAAATCGCTTACAATATGCGACGATGCGATTTAGGTTAGTGAAACTTTAATGTCGCTCAAATAATTGTAAAATGGGTTGACTTTCATTACGGCAATCCAAGTGACTTGAGTTTTCTTTTAATTGTTCGCGTTGTACGTCATTAAGAATGTTGTCTGGACCTTAATTCATTTTAAATAAAAGTTGAACTCGTGCACAATATTTGCACTATTCTCATTTGACTGTAAACGATTTCATGTATTTGTTGGTAGAGTACTCCTTCATCTCTGGCCCAACATGGTGTAATCGCTGGCGTAGTGTATCCAAAGATGAATTATAATGTTATCAAACTGTGGCAATAGACTTTGCTTTATTTGCGCTTTGCTGATTGGCCGAATCGGCAGGTACCGATTATTTTTGTCATTTTAGTTAATCCGAATAGAGCAAGAAAATATCGAAGTGAATCAAAGCTATTATATACTGCATCAAGGAGTGCTCAAGGATTGTAGTAGGTTTTGTTCGACTACAATTTTTGAGCACACCGTGATGCAGTATGTAATAGCTTTGATTCACTTCGATATCTCCATGCTTTATTCGGATTAACTCCAATAATGTCGGATTGTGCCAGAGTTGTAATGTCCATGCCGAGATCATAAGCTTATAGTTGGTTTACCACGAGTTGGTCCCCAACTTGCTTGTGATCTAAATTGGATTTTCATCTAAAAGGTCTTGTTTACACATAAAATTTCTGCTGACAAAATACGGACAAAATGCAAAAATAAACCTTTACTTCATCAGGATCGGATGTCTGGTAGTATTTTGGGCTGATTATTTTGTATGTTGAATTTTCAACATGTTTTGTTGTTGGGGGCAATATATTGACGATACACTACTTTTTTTGTTATTGTTTATAAATACTTTTAAAGTGACTACTTGCATAAATTCGTCTTCAATTTTAAGATCTATAAAGTGTTTGATGCTTTCTTTTATAACCACCGACGATTCTCCCCTTGCCCTTCCTGCTGGATGAATGGCGTGGTAACAATTGTATCCATATATTTTAAGAAATGAAGTTGAAGTAAAATGGGTTTCCGATACTAGGCATGTTTTTACAGTATTTAGGAAAATTTCTAATTCTGGAATATGTTGCATTAGCCCATTTGCTTCCAGGTTACTATTTTTAATGTTGTATTTTTTGCCGTTTGCATCATTTTAACAGAGCATGGATTTCATTTCATTTAGAGAGTCTTGCTTATCTAACCTGTTGCTTAGAGCTTGGAGGCATTTCTCTGGTTTAGCTAGACGAATTTTAAGAGCTTCCATGCGTCTTAGTACCTTTTGGGGCACTGCTGTACCTTCAGTAGTGTCCTCCGAAATAACTGGTTTTGTCATGACTACTTGCGAGTACAGTTTTGGTTTTAGTTCTCCCGTTTTACTAGCATGAGGTTTAGGTTCCTCTTTGGTGGAAGTTTGGTAACTTTTTACCGATATTCCTGGACTTTGTTGTCGCGTTTTATTTCTTATTCTTTGTAGCTACGTAGCTATTTCACATCCCCGGTAGTTTGCGGGATGTGACTTATCGCAATTGACACATTTTGCAGCAATATTTTTACTAACTGGGCATTCTTGGGCATGATGCTTTCTGACACATTTTACGCATCTAGTCTCCCTTTGGCAATATTTCTGGGTATGATTAAAACCTTAACATTTTTTTGCACTGCGGTATTAACCCGCTATTTTTTCAATGGCTCCATTTTGACTCTCATGCTAAATATTGCCTTGATATTATACACATCTTCCACTTTTTGTTTGTTATTAAAAGTGAGCATAAATAGTGGAAGCCCTCTTTTGTTAATTTGAACTCCTTTAGGAAATCATGATCTCGACTCTTTTATAGCGAATATAGCTTCTGCTATCTTAGTTCAAAATAAGATTTAAAATTTAGGTTATATGCAGTAAATTTCTGTTTACTATCCTGGGAACCTAATTTAAGATTTTCTTTATAAGCCTTGTCTTTTTTGTTTTTAAGACTGATCAGTTGATCGTCATACCATGGAGGATATTTGTTCGGTTTGCTCATAGACACGGGAATGAATAAATCGATTCTTTTTATATGGTATTCCAATTTATTTGATCAAAATATTTTTGTATATTATTCGAATTGGGCTTTCTGAAGTTGTAATATGGTTTCCTGTTTTAGAAACGTTGAATCCTGTTATTCACATTGAATGTGAATATCATTAATTACGAAAGGTGTTGGTGATTCGTCTGTTTTTAATAAAACTGGTTCATTAGTAAAAATAAGGTCCAAGGTTCGGTCTCGTCCATTTTTTAATTCGCAGATTTGGCTCAAATTTGAGTCGAATATAGTGTCGACGAATAGGCACTCATTATCCGAATTCACGTTTACAGGCATAATCTCGTTGGTTTCTTCATCATAGGTCTAATTAATATTTGAGAGATTGAAATCCCCAGTTATTAAAATTATGTCTAATTGATCGGCCGTATTAGTAATATTCATAATTGTGCAGCTCTTGGTATACGATGATGTAGGCGAATCAGGTGGAATATGCGCCACGTAAAGTATACGAACTTATTATTGATGACAATTTTAACTCATAATTGCTCGATCGATGAATTCATTAAATCTACCACTCCATTAGGTAGTGATGTATCGACAGCTTTGAGTACTTCGCCACATCTATAAACCACATATTGACTAGGGACGAATTCCGAACTGAAGATTTTAGGGTTGTTGATGTTTCACAGATGATTTAAACTGGAAAAGGTGTTTTTAAAACAAAATTATAATTGAGCTGCTTTTGAAGACATTTTATTTACATTTTGAAACTAAAATGTCTGTTTAATAGTTTTTGTGGATGTGACAAGGTTGGGGTGCCATGATTACATTCCGAATTTATGGCACTATTTGTCCCAGCAAATGCCATTTTTATTACGTTTTGATAGTTATAGGTTCGAGCTTTCATTAAAAGTGAGTGTAGTCTATCATTAGCCACTGGTGAAAAATATTTAAATGACTGTGTGTGTTTTGAAATAGTAACTATGGCATGCGATGCGCTATCGAACAGCTCAAGTGGTTGTGAGTTATGCTTCGTGGATCGTCATGACATAGCTAGATTCTGGTATCTTAAGCTGGGAGATTAGTTGTTTATCAGGTTTTGTAAATGTTAGATAGAATGCATTATCTAACATAGGTATCGGCGACAATGTTGACGGCAGGTTTATAAATTTGGTTGAGATTTGCACGGTGTTCATACTACTAATGTTAGGATAGTATTCCGTTAGGACAGATAACATCAGCTGCTACTCATCATTAAAACCAGTATTGTAGGTCCGGTTTCCATTTATTAGATACGAGGCAATCGTTTTGTAATTTAATTTGAATTTATTAAAATCAATCTGTTCGTGCTTGCAATGAGATGTTACCTTTGATTTAATATCAGCAAGTTCTTCTGTGGTTTCTGTAGCATATTCTGTGACTACCTGTTAAATTGGTTGGTCAAACAGTTTTTTTAAATTTTTTTTTATTTATATTTTTATATTACAACTGATTTGCAAATCATTTAGTAATTTATCTTTCTTAAATAAAGATTCAGATTTGACGGGCAGCATATTTCTCTGTCCTAATTAAATACAACTGCCCAGTTCTAAAGGTTTCTGCCTTTGAAGTCTTCTTCTACATTGGTGGTGTCCAACAAACTTCGTGTGTCTGCATTTTGGTGCCAATACCCGCTGAATGTGTTTCTTTGCATGTTTTTTTATTTCTTCACTGACATATTCCATGTTTAAGTCCCTATGTAGGTTATCATTTCTGATGTACCGCATGGTGCGATGACCATGCCAGGCAGCACTTTGTTTTGAAAACATTGTATCATTTGTATAAGTCTTATTGGTAAAACCCCAAATACCCATACTGGTTTAAGTATTTACCGATATAATAGCAATATATTGTGTATTGTAAGCTCAGAATTTCTCCCTATTAGCCAATACATTTTCCTATATTTGATGTTCAATTCTTCTGTTTCCTTTTTAAAGCGCTCTTTCCATCTAAACTTGCAATCGAAAGTCATGCCAAAGTATTTGGCTGTATTTGTATTTGGAACCTGCCCTGAATTAAGTTTCACTGGAGTCCAGTTAACTTTCTGGTTTGTGAAGTTTACGTGCACCAATTTTGCTTCATTTAGGCTAATGCACCATTAATGTGTCCAGCTGAGTTGGTTGCTTGTTGAAGATTTGTCGTTGCTTCTGATATACCCTTTCCAGTCGCCAGAATAGCTGTATCGTCTGCAAATGTTGCTATCTTAGGACCTTCTGTATTTGGCATATCTCTGGTATACATGATCTACAATATAGGACCCTGAACGCTACTCTCCGTTATATTTTACACGGAAATGCTGGTCTGCAATGTAAGATTTAAGAATTTAATATAGAACTGCTTAGATAGATCTCGATGAAATTTTTAAATTCAAATCCTTGGTGCCAAACTTTGTCGAAAGCTTGTGCTACATCTATCTACATCATCATCTTTATTTCTCTCAAGACGCACTTGTTTTATCGTAGAGTGATGTTCCCTAAATCCAAACTGGTGTGGTGCAATTAAATTTCTAGCTTCTGTTATTGGATAGAGCCTCTTGAGCAGTAATTTTTCAAATAATTCTGAAATGACTGGAAGTAGTGAAATTGGCGTGTACAACTTTTTGTCGTTTACTGGTTTGCCTAGTTTAGGAATTATAATTACTTCAGCAACCTTCCACTGTCGTGGGACATATTTTGTAATCCCTCATCGGGAATAGCTTTTACGACTTGACCAATAATTAAATCATAGCCTGGAGCTTTTTTCGCATTTAAATTGTACTTGATTATTATCAAGGTCATCAATTTAATTGTTGTTATGTTTTCATCTGCCTTTCAAGTGAGCCGCAAATAAAGTAGCTTTTTGCTGACTACTTTTGGCCCAGGTTCCTTCCTCATTTTTAAAAAGCGGCACATGAGAGAGTAAGGAGAGCGTAATCAGTGTCTTTATGTTCGGTGAGACCACATAAGTACTTGTAAATAGTTTCGTTTTTAATTTCTTTTATACGAGTAAGTTGTTTCAGTTTGTTGCACAGATAATTGAGGATTTTTTTGTTTTCCGGGGCGCGTGTTCTTTGCCAGGTCTTTCGTGCCTTCCGCTTCTCTCCAACTAATTCCCTGACTTCAAGAGGATAATTTTGAGAGTGCTCGAAAATCCCTTTCTTACATAGAAATCAATGAGATCTGGTATTTTATTTATATCAGCAGGTTAATATGTTGGTTTACCTCCATAATGGAACTCGCAGTTGTTTACCCGACCTGCTTCGAATAGCTCTTTTCCTTTTCGGGTTGTAAGTCTTGATAACCAATAGATGTTTTTTGCATTAAAGTCACCAACTGTAATAAAATTGGAACCTAGTGATCTAAATCGTCTGCTATATTCTTCTTTGTTTAGATTATATCGTGGAGGGCAGCAGATAGAGGAAATACTGTATTCATTATTATTATTTGTTTCAACTTTGATAGTTTTAACTTGCATACTTTCTTCTTTGATACCAGGTTCTTCATAGTGTTTGATATTCTGTTTCACTATTACTGATGATCCTCCCCTCACTTTTCCTTCTGGGTGAACAGCATGATAATATTCATAATCACGTATTTTAATTGTCAAATGGATTTCCGATATAAGACATATATCCATTTTTTCTAAATTTAGAAAAATATATAATTCTGGAATACGTTGCGCTAGTCCGTTCGCGTTCCAAGTGGCAATACTTAATGTTCCGTTAATGTTTAATTCTGTTGGCCAGTTCGTGGTTTCTTGCTTTTCTAGACGCTTATATATAAAGCTTCTAGACCACGTTCTTGCTTTGTCAGCCTAGCATTTATGGCTTCTATGCTTCGACATATCCTTTCAAGAGGGTTATTTAACTTAACCTGAGATTTTGGAACTGGGCCATTTACTTAAATTTGAATATACGGCTGGTGTTGGCCACTTGGTCAGCAATCACTTAGTTACGTATCATCTCAAAACATCAATTGCTATTTTTAGCCCAGGAAGGGTTTGGAAGTTATAGACGATTTTCATATTAATTCATATGGGGCCATATCGAAGATGGAAGATTGTGTCAATCCTAATATACGGCTGGCACTGAGGTCCTCGTTATAAGTTACCCTGACTATTGTAAACTAATATTATGGCGTACTGGTATCTCGAATTTAAATTATACAAAAATACTATTGCCAAAAAACACAATTCATCATTTCCAACAATAAATAAACGAAAAAAAACTGGGATGAAAATACCTGGGATGAAAAACTGGGATAACTCCACATGCTCGTATAACTCATTTAAAATTCTATCTAATCTCAATATAAAAAATGGAGACCTAAATTTCGAAGCCGTTTTAGAAGTTGCCGAACGATTAAATTTAAATTTAGATAATGATCTTATATACGATTTAAAGTAATTACCGTAAATAAACTTCGCCAAAATTTGGGAAATATTGATTCTTTTACTGCCGAACAGTTGTGGGTCAATATTTTCAAATCCACCTATAGTTTAATTAAATTAAAAATGATAGTTACGTAAGTATTAAGCAATCCTGTCAGCAATGCTTTTGTGGAGTGGGTATTTTCATTGATGGGATCAACATGGAGGGATGATCGAAATAAAATGAGAGTAGAACTCGTCATTATAATATGAACTGCGAACCATTCTTGAGTTATTTGAAAGCACTCGAACAAAAAAGACTTTTAGAATTAGCACAAAGTCAAAATTAAGGACAATTGTTATGGTATTTTTATAATTTACTCGTGTTTATTTTTAAAATATTCAGATTCAGAATGTTGGTTCGATCATAAAGAATATTAAATGAAGTTTTTTAATGTGAAATACTTTTTTGCTTAGAAAAATTATATATTTTGTTCAATTTTGATTTTCAGGGGTCTACGAACAATTTTCTGGGGTTTCTGAAGTCTACGGGGCTTATGACTTTAAAACTTGGCAACCCTGCTCCGATCCCCAAAACGTATATTTCAGAAACTGGTAAATTTAATAGGCAATTGTTTTTAAATGGCTACTTGCCCAAATAAATCTTGGCGAAACAAGTTAATCTATTTGTAGACACTTACATCATCGTGTTTAAATGTTATAATTAAGAAATTCTAACAAAACATTACTCTTACACGTCCAAAGACGAATGAACTTAAAAACTCATTTGTTAATAATTAGAAAATACTTTACTATAAACACATAATATACAGTCAAGCTAGATAATTTAAATATAAAACACAAACAATCATCAACAAAAAAAAAAAAAATAATGGAAGATGGAACTAATTTACCAGATTCCCCTCCGCTCGGTCTAGCACATTGTGTAATTACAAATAAATTTCTTTGTCCAAATTTAATAATTTAAAACGTAAAAATTACATTATCATCAGTCATGATGACGTTGCTGTGAAACTCGTATAATTCACGTCAAGTAATTATTAAACATTTCTGTTTTGTTACAGAAATAAATTAGAAATAAAAAAAGCTACAACCGGACTATTGTAGGCTGGTTGGATAGATTAATTTAAAAATATTCAACAACAAAAAAATTATCTAGTATTTCGTTTCGTCTAATCTAAATTGAAATATATAAAAGTTAAAAATTTAAATTAATAGTTTCACTATATAAAGTTTGTAATCTAAAAATTCTTCAAAACACAAACAGTTTCCTTTGTAGTCACCACCCTCTTCCATATGAAACAAAACAAAAAAAAACACATAAAAAATGAAATCAACCAAACAATGTGGAATATAAGAAGCGTCGTCGTATATAAGAGCAGAATAAAAAAAATCTTAATTTAAAATTCAACAGAACCCGAGAAGTTTTTTTTATGTATAGAGAAGATAAATTTTAGAATTTTTTTTTCTAAAATGAAATAAAAACAAAAAGAAAATAAATTTTAAAGTTGCCTATGGTGCTTCAACAGCACAACAACAACAACAACAAAACTAAAAGTATACGTATATAGAGACCACATAAAAGCAGCCATCATTAAAAAACAGTTTACGCTTTAAAATGATGATTAGTTTCGGTAGAACAAAACTACAAAAAAAAACTCGTACATAGCGAGTTTTTAAAAGTTTTTATTGATTCGTTCCTGAAAACATCTTCACCTTTTAATTTTTGGGTATAAGCACACAAAACATTCGGAGGACAAAGAAATAATTTCTAAGCAAGAGTCTATATACTTACATATAGTGTCTTATATATGTAGAATAGAGACGCGATCTCGTAACGCTGTAACGCCAAAATATTCTAATCTTGGCTAATACAAATTAATTAATTTTTTTTTTGTGCGATGTCTTGCTTTTCATTTCATGATGATGATTTATTTGAGTCGATGAATTTTGAGTTAATTTACATAAAATATTCATGGTTTGTATGGTAAGCCTGTTTATGTTCTTGTTGGTGTGATTGGTGGCTTCAAATTTATGTATATGAACAAATTATTTAAATTAGGCATACAGATCTTAATGTTTTAAAAAAAATTTTATTCGAGATTATAAAAGATGCTGTTCTGATTAGGTAGGCTTAATTTATTTACTGCTTGCGTGTTTATAGGTGCTGTATTTGAAATTAAATACGTATCTCAAGGTCGTGGTTTATAAAAATTGGTGTGGTTAGATTTATTACTGTGAGAAATGTATGCCGCTTATTTATATCAAATAATAAATCAGATTTACGGCTAATGACCTGTAGACTGAAAATACCTTAAAAATATTTTAAATTTTAAATTATCGAATATTTTTATATAAAAATCATTCGGAATATGATTTTCTATTTGAATTGCTGTTTGCGAGTATTTAAGTCCAAATTCTAAACTATTGAAACTTTAGAATTACGTTTAAAAATAGTCCGATCAATTTTGCTGATGGCCAGCAAATTATAAAGCCAAAAAATTAAAGATAACAAGAGAAATCAAACAAGTAAGAGTTCCCAACCTAGGATGAAATCCTACTCAAAACAAATCTCTTTAAATAGCGCCAAAGTAAGAAAAGGCAGAACATATACACAAATGGCTAAGCAGAACGAAAATATCAAGATAGCTTCGAGTCAGGAAAACCGTGTCCTGCAAGAAATACTTCAGAAGCTAAACGCTATCAATTGACATCAGGCTGCGCAGGACCAAAGACTAGAATCTGAGCCAAGAGCCAAGATAAAAGAATAACGGATGCATCAAGTAAAACTAGAGAATTCATACAGTCCATACAAACTTAACAAGAAAAAATAATGACATACCACTTGAGAATTCCTACCTGGAATGCTAATGGCACTGTGCAACGCATTTCAGAATTAGAAGTATTTTTAAACACAAAAAATTGATATACGAGTATGACTAACCTCAGAAAGTCATTTTACCAGAACCTTTTATGCCATTTTCGGAAGAAGTTTTAGAATATGGCCTGCTGTGGTATAACTTGGTAATTTCTTAACCGTTATGATGGAATTTTGCATGTTGGATTGAAATGAGATTCTTAAATGATTTTGGAAGATGTTCTAATTGGATATTTTAGTCGGAAATGAGATTCTTAAATGATTTTTGGAAGAAGTTCTGGGGTATGGCCACCTGGAACGGAACTCGGTAATTTCTTAACCGATTATGTTGGGATTGGGTATGTTGGATGGAAATGGGATTCTTAAATGATTTGTCGGAGAAGTTCTGGAATATGGCCACTGGGGCGGAACTATAAAATTATAGATTCGTTAAAATATACGTATTCACGTCATATCTGCATATTCTGAACGGGATATGCAACGTCACCATTTCGTGTCAATATTCGTCAAACTGCGACGTCGTGCCGTAGTTTCTGTAGCAAAGAATGCGCTTTCCCGATCTCTTTCTCCATGGCTTAGAGGCATCACTTGGAATGATGAAGTACGCAGCAACTTCAGCCAACGTTAGCTCGCTTTACCAACTATCTTGTCCACCAACAGCTCTATTGGCCAGCAAGCCGCTTCCTGGCTGGTGATCTCAACCGAATTTAAAAGATCAATGCTCAAGTTCCTTGAATTTCAATTATATCAAACTCCGGATGCTCGTGCATAGTCTGGATTGTTCTACGCTGGAAATTACTGATATTCCTATCAGTTTTATTCACATATTCAACTACATAAGTAGCTCAGGAATACTCTTCAATTATAAACTGAATACCCATATTAGAGCCAAGCAAGCTGAGGATAAACGGATTAAATGGATTCATCCATTTCTCTGACGGTTTTCGCTGTATGAAGACCTTCGGTCTAGTTATACTTGCTCTGAGCGCATTTTCATAGTAAACATCCGATTGAATTGCGTTTGCCTTGAAAAAAACGTCGGAATCAGCGTGATCGTTATGTTTCAAGTTTTGCCATATTTCTGATAATTCTGCGCTCGCATAAAAGACTCTACGTTTGCCGATTGGGTATCGGAACCAATGGCATCCAAAGGTGCGTTTTCCGGCCACAGCCGGCTACAAACCCAAAGTTGGATTACATGGGTCGTTAATGGTTTTAGCATTTGCCAGTACAGTAGCAATTTGTTATATATTGTGAGCACAGAATTTCTACCCATGAGCCAGTACATTATGCTACATTTGAAGTTTGACTCATCTGTTCTTGCATATGCAATTTGGTTTGAGTTAAGAAAAGCTGCATCATTTTTTAGTCCCGTTACTCAATGATTAAACTGAATTTTAGAGTTTGCTTGTTATTTTCGATATATGTTTTCCAACTGCTAGAATATTCTGTAGATCCCTCAAATTTTTAGAATAAACAGAATAGGTCCTAATAGGCAGTTCACAGTTGTTCTCGCAAGCTGCATTAAAGAACTCTTTTCCTTTAGAGGTTGTAAATCTATAGATTTAAATCTATAGTTTTTCTTCTGTTTGTGCATCCAATGAGTTTCTCCTGCAATTTTCTTATAATATGTATGAAACTAAGCGTTAATACAGGCTGTGCCGTTTGTCTGCAGACGTGTCCAGAACTTCTTTAGTCTGGTCTTCTTCAGTTCCTCATTTTTTCTCCTTTAACTTGACGATTTTATTACTAAGTTGTGATGCTATTTTTCGATTTTACTTTCTGCTAAGTCGCGGTGTATGTATGTCTTTCATATGAATGGACATCGCAATGGTTGGTTCATCCCAGAATCCATTGAGCCGGCCTCGTCAGAAAGTGGATTAATCGACTTAGCGGCTGGAGTACCATCTTGGGTAAAAATTCCTTTTGGTTGTGAACTTATTGCTTTAAATACTGGTTAATGAGGTAACTAGCAACATAACCAGTGGAATTGCTAGTTGTTTAGTATATAGAGAACATCATTTGCTACGTTCTCGGTGTTCGACTATCCCGCCGTTTATCGTCACCCAAGCCTCGTTGGTGAAAGTTGAAAAAAGCTATTCGCAGAGCGAAAAAGAAAAACTGGCGGGAATATGTGTCACAAATGACATTGTTCACATTGACATGTTCCTCAAGCTTCTGTTATCAAACAGAATAAAAGGGGATCAGAATGAGAATGATACTAAATGCAAGTAATGATTTGAATACATTATGTGAAGCTAAAAGACAAGTAATGTGTAAAAAGGAAAGAATGGATAATAAGTATGAATGAGCCGAATTATTAAGAGCGTTAGAGTCCTCAAAATCTGCCACTCCAGCGACGAACCGTGTAAGTTATAGAATGATCCAATGGTTGAGTGACTGAGCAAAACAAAACTTACTTGAGATAATCAAGAAAGTGTGAATGGGTTCCAAAATACCGAATAAATGGAAAGAGAGCAGAGTGGTTTTCATTCCTAAACGGGATAGGGATCCGAATGTGGTGCGGTATTCTTGGACATTGAAAGAGCTAATGATTACGTGGTGCCGTGGAAATTACAATAAATTCTCTTGAATTTTGGATTTTCACGGAAAGTGTATGTGAATAAAGATTGTATGACTGAGAGAAAAATTGTTTTGAATGAAAGTGGATATAGGTTGGAGGGTGTTACGAATATGGGACTTCCACAAGGAAGTAAAATATCTCCAGCTCTGTTCAACCTATGTACCAGTGAGATACACCGCATAAATGCAGAAAATCAAATCGTTGGAGTGATTGGAAAAGGGCGAAGTAATGATACGGCGGCTCAAAAGGCCCAAACGGGAATAGATGAATTAATGGGAAAACTTAAAATATTAAATCTGATAGTGAATCCTAATAGGTGTGCCTATATGAATTTTAGAACGAATGTTGCAAATGGTAACTTTACTTTGTCTTTAGCAGACATTGTACTTGTCATTCAGAGAGATCTGGTCGTTCCTGGGTGGACACACCCGGTTATTATTATATCTATCATTATTCCTCAAATTTCGGTCAACACAATTTTGGCGTAATGTAGCTTCTGCCAGGAATATGCAAGCCTTAACATCCCCGCTGCCCAAAACCCTGAGATCTAGTCGGCAAAATCACCGTGAGTGAGGCCTCTGCATATTTAGATGAATCTGCGAGTTGGCTGGTCATTCACAATTGGTAATTCACCTTTACAGATATTTGAAATATCGATTTAGCTGTGGTGGCTTTATTACTTAAAACTTCATTTATCAGGGCCCAGGTTTTCTTAGAGTTCTTAGAATTTTGCACAAACCTCTTGCGGTAGTATTTGAGATATATCCGTCTAACCATTTTTATACCTTACCTTATACCAATAATCACTTAATCTAAAGACGTTTAAAATGAACAGAACCATTTCACCGTGGTCGATCTATACGTAACAAATGTCAAGTAATCTGGGAATTTCGATTTACTGAAAAAAATTAATTGAAAATTGTGTACGGTCTGTGTGTTGCAACCGTACAATTGGAATTTGCACAAATTGAAGAAATATCTTAACAGCTATAAAATTTATTGAATTTTATCAAATTTCAATAGGAACTCCGAATTTACGAATAATACTTTGCGAATAAAGCGAATATAAACGTGTAAAATGAAGGTGTTAAACAATTTTCAGAAGTACTGTAAATATTTTCAACTTAAAAGCCGACACATAATAAAATATACAAACAAATTATGTTCCTTCATCAAAGCATATCGGTTTCATGAACAAAATTATTATCTGAATAAGTAAATCGAATTAAACCACATTTCCATTTCAAACAATAAAATTTAATTAAATTATACCAACCAAGTACATAATTCCCAAACCATTCAATACAAAAAAAAACAACAAAATTTAATTTAAAACAAACAGACAACATAACAAACAACAAAACAATAGATTTATTATTGTTATTATTTCAAAACCAATCATTTTATATATTTTATCCAAATAAAACATTAAACAAACAAATAACACAAGTAAATAATCAAACAAACAAAATGTATATTGTTCTCCGATCGCGTACATGGAGTATAATAAACCAGCAATACCAACAAATAATAATCTGTGAGTACATTTTGTTGATTTGTTACTCGTACAAGACAAAATCAATGACAGAGTAACAACGTGAAATAAATTGTTGATTGTAAAAAAGGAAAAATTATAAATAATACGTAATTGTATAATTATTTATAATATTCATATGTACTTTGTTTGAATTACAAAATTAAAATGATGATGATGATGATGTTGATTGATTAATTGGATAATTTTGATGAATAATAAATGGGCACAAATATTATAAAAATAAATAATAATTCTGTTAAAACTATAAATAATCATTTTTCCCTTTTGGTATATCGTGATTTTTAAATTATATGGTGTTTCTGCGCTATTACGAGTATATGATGATGGTATGTCTTGTTGCCATCGTCAAGTTGCTTTGTATATTTATATTATTTTCGTTAGACAATCCTACGGAAATTATTGCATGATGATTATCTTTAATTTTCTTTTTGCGGTAGATATAAAATATTTTTTCCAATTTATTATGTATGAATATTATTAAATTAGCGAGTTGCACTTAAATTTAATATTTTTTATACTGTACAAGTGTGACGGCGTTTTGTTGCTATAAACGATTTGAAACAGCAATTGGGTATTTGTCTTGCAAGTAAACCTCTTTTATAACGGATATCTTACGCACCGTAAAACGAACGATGGATAAATTTTGATCAAACATTTTTGTTTTATTCCTTAGACGATTGGTCTTTATCTCCTATAAAATTTATTACGATATTTCTATTTAATATTCTGTTTAAATATTTCCCCAAATTTAATACTGAATTAGCTAATTAATTCAAAGCTATGTCGAATATATCGACCTTAAGATGCTGTATAAGACAGCGGAAATTCCTCAGCGGAAAATAAGAGATTTCGCTACTCGCCACAAATGGCAGCACAATCACAAAAGAGAATTTACTTTGTTATATAATTACCAGCGGAAATTTATTATTCATTTTGTATCTCTTTTTTCACTAAACAAAACATCCCAGCCGAATAAAATACTAAAAGTGATCCTTAAAATGACAAATTGATTGATTTCCGAAGTAATTTAACTCGGTAAATGAAATCTTGAAATTTAACAATATTTCGTCTTTCCGCCATTCTAAAAGAATGACGATGAAATTTGGATAAATGTATTGATCAGGGGTCCAAAACTTTGGTCAAAATTCTGTTGATGCTGGACTAAACTAGGCCATTTCATAACCAATCCTTTTGAAAATTTAAAATTTTGTTCTTATTTATTTTCAGTTTTTGACCAATATCTCAAAAACTTCCACTAGTAACCGATACTTTTGATTGTTTTTCTAATAGCTTAGGTCATACTGAGACTACGAGGAAAACTTGGGGAAAATTGATGGATTAGAATTTTTACTATAATTTTTTGATTTTCTGCGGCCAATTAAGTTATTTTTAGTTTTTGGCCGATATCTCAAAAACTTCCACTAGTAACCAATACTTTCGATTGTTTTTCTAATAGCTTAGGTCATACTGAGACTACCAGAAAAAATTTGGGGAAAATTGATGGATTAGAATTTTCACTATAATTTTTTGATTTTCTGCAGCCAAATAAGTTATTTCAGTTTTTGGCCAATATCTCAAAAACTTCCACTAGTAACCAACACTTTCGATTGTTTTTCTAATAGCTTAGGTCATACTGAGACTACCAGGAAAATTTGGGGAAAATTGATGGATTAGAATTTTCACAATTATTTTTTGATTTTCTGCAGCCAAATAAGTTATTTTCAGATTTTGGCCAATATCTCAACTCAAAAACTTCCACTAGTAACCAATACTGTCGATTGTTTTTCTAATAGCCTAGGTCATACTGAGACTACGAGGAAAATTTGGGGAAAATTGATGGATTAGAATTTTCACTATAGTTTTTTGATTTTCTGCGGCCAAATAAGTTATTTTCAGATTTTGGCCAATATCTCAAAAACTTCTACTAGTAACCAATACTTTCGATTGTTTTTCTAATAGCTTAGGTCAAACTGAGACTACCAGAAAAAATGTGGGGAAAATTGATGGATTAGAATTTTCACTATAATTTTTTGATTTTCTGCAGCCAAATAAGTTATTTTCAGTTTTTGGCCAATATCTCAAAAACTTCCACTAGTAACCAATACTTTCGATTGTTTTTCTAATAGCTTAAGTCAAACTGAGACTACCAGTAAAATTTGGGGAAAATTGATGGAATAGAATTTTCACTATTATTTTTTGATTTTCTGCAGCCAAATAAGTCATTTTAAGATTTTGGCCAATATCTCAAAAATTTCCACTAGTGACCAATACTGTCGATTGTTTTTCTAATAGCTTAGATCATACTGAGACTACGAGGAAAATTCAAGGAAAATTGATAGATTAGAATTTTCACTATATTTTTTTGATTTTCTGCGGCCAAATAAGTTATTTTCAGAATATGGCCAATATCTCAAAAACTTCCACTAGTAACCGATACTTTCGATTGTTTTTGTAATAGCTTAGGTCAAACTGAGACTACCAGGAAAACTTGGGGAAAATTGATGGATTAGAATTTTCACTATTATTTTTTGATTTTCTGCAGCCAAATAAGTTATTTTCAGTTTTTTCCCAATATCTCAAAAACTTCCACTAGTAACCAATACTGTCGATTGTTTTTCTAATAGCCTAGGTCATACTGAGACTACCAGGAAAATTTGGGGAAAATTGATGGATTAGAATTTTCACTATAATTTTTTGATTTTATGCGGCCAAATAAGTCATTTTCAGATTTTGGCCAATATCTCAAAAACTTCCACTAGTAACCGATACTTTCGATTGTTTTTCTAATAGCTTAGGTCATACTGAGACTACGAGGAAAATTCAAGGAAAATTGATGGATTAGAATTTTCACTATATTTTTTTGATTTTCTGCAGCCAAATAAGTTATTTTCAGTTTTTGGCCAACATCTCAAAAACTTTCACTAGTAGCCAAATCTTTCTGAAAATAACTTATATGGCCGCAGAAAATCTAAAAATTATAGTGAAAATTCTAATCCATCAATTTTCCCCAATTTTTCTCGTAGTCTCAGTATGACCTAAGCTATTAGAAAAACAATCAAAAGTATTGGTTACTGGTGGAAGTTTTTGATATATCGGCCAAAAACTGAAAATAAATTAATAAACATTTTTAAATTTTCAAAAGAATTGGTTATGGCCAAGTTTCGTCCAGAATGAACAGATCCTAGAATTTTGTTCAAAACTTACTTTAAAATCCCTCATCAATACTACTATCCGAATTTCATCGTTATTCTTTAAGAATGGCGGAAAGACGGAATATTGTTAAATTTCAAGATTTCATTTACCGAGTTCCTTTACTTCGGAGATCAATCAATTTGTCATTTTAAGGATCACTTTTAATATTTTATTCCACTGGGATGTTTTATTTAGTGAAAAAAGAGATACAAAATGAATAAAAAATTTCCGCTGGTAATTATATAACAAAATAAATTCTCTTTTATGATGGTACTGCCACTTGCGGCGAGTAGCGAAATCTCTTATTTTCCGCTATCTTATACAGCATGACCTTAAGGCCGTTTATTTGTGTTTCCGCAGATAAAACGGAAAATATCTGTGTTGAAAAGTTAAAGTATCTTAATTCGAAATTTGTGATTTACAGTAAATTCAATTTAGTTTTGTTCTCTTTAAAATTGAAAAGTTACGCCCAACTATAGTTTATAACCATAGAATTATAAACTAAAGAATGAATGTAAAGATTTTTCCCAAATAAAATTTGCTATTTCAAGTGTCACAAGCCAGAGCAGGTGGTTTAATTTTGTGCTCTTAAAAAATCTTGAAAATATTAATTAAAATAATCAAAAAAATAATTAAAATATTATAAAATAGTTAGTGGATTGTGTGTAGTGCATCATTTAGTAATAAAAATTAGAAACTTTTATTAAAATGAATTGTCTTGTAAAAAAAATGTAAAAATACGCCTAACAAACTTCAGGAAGGAATTTCGTACCACAAGATTTGTGGTAAAATTATCCTTAATTTAAGTTATAAATCAGAAAAAATAAGAAAACAATTTTGTTCGTTGGCGTTGGTTTTTATCAGAAAAGATGGTGTTGATTGTATCATGTGCTATGTGCTTTTATTTTCACAATTTATTTTTATTTTGGAATATGTACTGTAAATACAATTTTTTACAGCAATTATAATGTAAACATTTGTTTTCAGTTTACCAAAATATGGAGAATTGAAAAAGCAATGGTTGAAATCAATTGGCTTCGGTGAGCAAGATGTACTAAGTAGAAATTCAATTGTTTGCTCGGTACATTTTGAAAAGCACTATTTCATGCCACAAACAAAAGAGAATCGGAGGAGGTTTTTAAGAAAATCGGCTATTCCTATCTTGTTCATTGGCGAATCACCGTGTGGGTTTGGCGTCAAACCGTAATTCCATATAAGACTGAAGAAAATATGGTTGGATGCTCCGAACAGTCTAACTCTAAATTTGTTTCCTAAGACGTTTATCCAACTGTTGAGGAAGATCCAAACTATGCATCGAACTTATTAGCTGATGTGGCAATCAGTCGATGCATTTAATTAGAAAAAATAGAGACCATGATTATACACCCTACATTTGTGACAGGATCCTTTACCACCAATTGACGAAGTACCTGAACTGATTGTATCCGGTACTAATATAGATTTGTTTAATTGTGAAGAGATGGAAAATTTGAATAACGATAATATATCCGATTTAAACAAAAGTTCTTCAAAATTGCAAATCATTACACTCGTAAATAGTTCACCTCTTGGTAGTGATACTAGCATTCGTAGTGGTACTAGTTCTTCTTCTTTTGTTAGTAACATTAAAAAACCTTCCTATACACACGCAAATTTTAATAAAATAACGTTGAACCGAGCAATGGCCTCATCAGGTGCTGAACTTCCTACGAGTCCAAAAAAAAAAATTACGAAGACAAAAGCTACAATATTTACGGAACAAATACAACAAACTGGAAAAAAATAGCAACTTAAGGCAAAAACGTAGAAGACAAAGAAGAAAAATCATTAATTTAGGTCACCTGTTAGATGAACTTGAAGATAAAAATGTAATTAGTTCTTGCCAGAAGGATAAATTTCTAGGACATTCTGACCCAAATTCAATATTTATATGGCATTCATACAATGTTTACGAGTTTCCTAGGTAATGGAAAACAAAGAGGCCATTTACTCACAATGTATCTACCACTAAAAGTAGACAAATTCCCACTCCCCCATTTTTAACCCCAGGGTACTAGTGTAAGATACACAAGCCCTCACAAAAATGAGAACTCCCTTAGGTCTATTCTTGGCAGCTTGGTTTCGTGCTAATAAAAAGTTGGTCTACTCATCAGGTTGCAACGACCAAACTGCCAAAACTTAACTCTTGCTTTGTACCGATAGTACAAAACAAGAACTTGTGCTGGCTTAGCACACATAGTGAGAATTTCTACAAGTTTCTGATTTAATGATTTCGCCAAATCGCCAAGTTGAGTTTTTGCAGTTTGGTCGTTGTGTAAATTTTTCTACTTTTTGTTGTAGGTACATTGTGAGTAAACGGCCTCTTTGTTTTCTATGACCTATGATATTCAATAAATTAAAATAGCGGACGATTATAAAAAAAACTACATACAAAATTTGTGTAGAACATGTTTTTAAATTTCCGAGTGGATTGACTGTAGAATAAACCTTCATACTTTAACTTTTTTAGATAATTAAATCGTTGCGAGATTTATTGGAAATCTGTGTACCGGGAGTAGCAGTTTCCGATGGAACTTTTAAATTTTTGCAATGATGTTGAAAAGTTGAGCACAGTTTGCCTCTTGCCGTGGGCCGATTTCAGCCAAAAACCACTGGCATCTCCAAATTTATGGAAAAAATGTATATATAAAATTCCACCCAACCAGGCATACTTGGGCTGTATAGAGAGGCCAATTATCCCATTTTTCGACGGTTGCATTCCAACAATCGCAACTTCTTGATCGTTTATGCTGCAAAATTTGGTATAAAGATAAGAAGTCGAGAAGCCGACCTCTCGTTGTTAATTGATTGTTAACTGAAGCCATTGGTGTTTGTAGTGTTTCTTAATGATTATTCTCGTATACATCTTTCGTCGTTCCCGCAGTGATGCATGCTACATCGTTCGAAACAGTTCTTTAGACACTAATCACTTTCGTCCTTGTGCTTAGAGACTGCGACAATTGGGATATAAATTGCAAAGCCAACTACCTTGTCGGAAACTTTGTGTGTGAGAACATCGTTGGACATAATATTACCAAGAGCTAGACCGTGTTCAAAGCCATGGATAATCTCTATATCATTTATGAACAAAACGACTATGAATTACGTTTCTAAATTAAATTTACTATAAATATTTATCCAGATAGCTTTTCCTAAACTTTAAGCGGAGACGACGATTTTTGACAGAGTAAACTGTTTTCAACATAAATTCGGCCTCCCGTATACAGCCCAGACGAATTTACTGATCAGGACGAAACTTCATACTTAAGCTTTTTCCACAAATTGGGAGATCCCAGTGATGTTTGGCCAAAATCGATTCATCGGAAATGACAGTTGCCGACAGTAAAAAACGGTTAAAAACAAAATGATTGCAAATTAAATTTGAATAATTTTACCGGAAATCAACACCGGAAAAAGGAAATTTCACCAAAATGTCTCTACAGTCCCAGGCGAATTGACTTTCGGATACAACTTGAAATTTAAACTTTTAATTGGGAGATGTTTGCGAAATTGGACAGCTGTCTACCGGAAGTGGCAGCTTCAATCAAAGATTTTTCAATTTTTGCAATGATGTTGAAAAGTTTAGAATTTACAAAAAACGACAAAGAATTTAAAGTTTCAAATAGATTTAAAGAATCAATTGTCAACAAAACTTGACCTTGGTGAATTTCTGAAATTTTTGCAGGAATAATGATTTTTGAATACAAGACAGTTTTACCAAAAGTCCAGTAAGTTTAATTTTTCGCTTTAGAAATGTAGTTAAAAGCAAGTTGGTGTTGACCACAACATATACACCGTTAGTATTATCTTTATCTTTATAAAGTTATAGTTCAATCTCACCCCGATTTTTAACAAATATCAGGCTATCAACGGTGATGATCTGGTGAATTCAGTGCGGAAACTTGTAAATTAATGCTATTTGTGCTTTTTCGATGGTGAGGAACGGTTAGCTTAAACTTTTTTTTAAGAAAGTATTAATTATATCCAGTAGATTTGATGTTCTTTGAAGGTCAATTAATACCCCCCTTTTCATTCACGCACACACCGACCCATTCACCTACTCACACAATTACAGTAGTATATCACCTGCACATTGCCAGCTCCATGTTTACCTGTACACTAACATGGACGGTGGGTCGGTGCTGAATTCTGCACTGCAACAGAGGATCTTAGTTGTGTTTAGTAACATCATCGATCGTAATCGATGATGAAGATTCGCTTTGCACGCAGCATCTGGTGGTATTCGAACCCAGTCCAGTGAGAACTTGTAAATCAGTCTTGCCTTCTGGAGTCTAATAACCCTGACGTCTATTAAGTGAAGCAGGAGGTGGAACTCCTAGTCATCATCTTTATCAATTAGTGAACCGTGTTTGACTCATAATGTTATTTGATTTTTTGATTCTATACTCCTTCACCTACGGTCATTAAATTTCAATGAACGACCTACATACATACTTCGGAAGCGGTTTGCAATGAGAAACCGTATTTGCAATCAGACCAATAACATTATGACCTTGAACCAGTCCACAAAGTCAAGGGTAAATCCCACTCACTACACAAAAACGAAAATTTGAAGATGACTTGTATAGGACACATTGACCATTTCATATCGAAAAAATTTGCAGACAATTTTTCATTGTCGATTAAACTCACCACAATCTCTTCGCCCGTTTATAAAATATTAAATATTTAAATGAAAATATTTTTAAAAATGTTATTATGTCAACAAATAATACAAAATCAATAAATTATAACACACAACTATTTTAAATAGATTTTTATCAACACTCCCAACGAGTAAATAAATAAAATTATCTACTCTGAAGTAATGAAAAATTATGATTAATTCAACGTTTCATTCTTTTATTTCATTTAATTTCGATAAAATGAAAAAAAAATTGGAAATTGATTAATGACATATTAATTGGATATTTATGTGTCAGATATAAAAAAATTTAATAATTATTTTTTAAAAGAAATATGACAAAACTTAAAAGTCATCTCGACAAGAAGACAAAACAAAATTGTTCTGGGTTGCGATCATGATGACGATGACGGAACAATTAGATAATCATATTTTGGTTCATTGGGTCTGAAATGAATTGCAAATTAATTTTAAACTTGCATCATTAATTATATTACAAATTTAACAAGCAATTTGGGTTAATAATTTGTAACTAATGAGACGCGGCTACCCGCATTGTTTCGGTACATGCTATCAATCAAGAGCTAATCGTTTTAGATTTTTTGGTTTTTTGGGAAATTTTAAATATGTAAAAGATCGGTTATAGTAAAGTTGCGCGTTTCCAAATGGAAGGAAGAATTTATGAAGGTGGCTTAAGTTGTTCATTTCAGTCATCCATTCTACACAAAACACTAAAGAAATATAGACAAACCGATTACCAATTACAAGCTTCAGACTGCCACGTATATACGATACAGAAAGCGCAACCTTATTGGGATCTGAACAAGATTGTGTGGGATTTAAAGTGTCGTTGAATGTTTTTCCACAACGACAAGACGAAAAAAATTTTTGGAAACAAGTCGCCAGTTCGATCTATAAAAACATAATATTGTTGGAAAATGTATCTCTGCACGTAATTATAGAAAGAAATTACGCGTGTCTCGGTGTGGTCTATAAATCCTTCAAAATGTAATTCTTCCATTGCGAACGGGACAGTCCTTATCTACATGAAAGGATTACACTGGAAACCGGTAGATTTTCCACACCACATTGGGCATCTAGACGGTAAATAAAATTGATCTAAATCTCTCCTAAATTGAAACACAAAAAAAATAATTGAAAGTAACAATGACCAATTAAGTTGCTTGATATCACGAATATTTAAAATTTGTTTCAAATTTAAAATTGAAAGACTAGATTTTCAAACTAAATGATAGCCTACGACAAAACCCAATGGCGTATGAGTCAAAAACCACCTTATGTCAAAGTGAAAAATTCAAAAGTCATAATTTCCCTTCTTGAAACCACTTTGTGAAACCACCTCACGATGCACACATAGTTTGAAGAAATTTTCTTGGCATTAACCGGATTAAATAAGACATAAATCACCCCAGGCCATACGTTGAATGTCAGAATTTCAATATTTCCGTTCAAGAAACCGGTATCGGCTCTTGGCCATAGATGAGACTAATATATGTAGTACGTGCTTGGTAGATTGAAGGTGCAGACGCAGTTTGAAGAAATTCCCTTGGCATTAGCAGGTATAAACAAGACAAAAACGAACCCAAACCATACAATGGCCAAATTTCAATATTTCCGGTCCAGACACTACTGTTCTGGTGCTGGATAGAGCCCTGCATCGGATAGTAATATCCGCAGATATTCGCAATTATCCGCTATCCGCGGATTAAAGCGGTGTATCCGCATGAGCGGATGAGTATCGCATGCGGATTTAGTAATCTCATTCGCTCCAAATCTGTTCTATACACATCCGCACGCATAACAATTTCAAATTGTTTTATTCTTTTACCTTCCAATGACAAATTGTAAATTATTTTCGTATTTATTTATTTGGCAACCTATTTTGGGATTTGGCCGCAAATGAGATTACAATATCATGTTGATTTCAGATTAATGATTGATAAGTTCATTAAATTCTAGCCAGATCCCATGGCTGCTGGAAGGGGTAGACTACTTTTGGATGATACATAATTGCATACTGGCATACCGGGGGATGATCTCAATACACGCCATCCCCCCAAAATTGTATAGACTCCCCATCAAAATTAAACAACCGGTTCCTAAAACACTGGTGGTCGTACCGATCATGCAAATAGTTCAAACAGAATAAAACTTAAACTCTTGTGTGTTCACTGGTTGAGAGTTAAAGCAAATTTATAAAAAAAACGATTTTGAGGATGCGGATGAGTGCGAATGCGAATTTTAAAATTTTTCGTGAGTGCGGATCCGGATAAATTTATGTTTTTTTCGGCGGATGCGGATCGAATGCAGAAAAGAAAAAACGTAACCACGCAGGGCTTTAGTACTGGCAGCTCTTCTGCAATTATGCGTACAACTTAAATAGAAATCAATACAAAGCAAAGAATCATCGTTCAAATAAAAATATGTAAAACTTATTTACCTGATAATTACTGATTTATTCACTAGTTTGTCATAGCACAATCATTAAATTTAAATGTTGCTCTATATAAATAACTAGGAAAAACACGGTGCTTCGCGCTTTGTCAGGCTACAGGGAGCACTGCGTATTCGAAACCCTCCTCGGCGCGTTGCGCCTCGATAGCGGCGCTAACACGCCTTTTCTTAAATGAACTACTAAATAACTCAACAAATTAGTTTCAACATTTTATAATAATTTACATTTCTTTGCAACAACATTATATAGTTCCTTTCAGAGAGCCATATTCCAGAACTTCTTTCAAAAATCAGTTCAGAATTCCATTGACATCCAACATACAATTTCATCATAATCTGGTAAAAAAAAGACCTAGTTCCGGCCCAGTTGGCCACATTCCAAAAATTGTTTTTTCATTTTAATCCACAAAATTCAATCACATTATGGTCGGTTAAGAAATGGCTTAGTTCCGTAAATGTTGGCCATAACTTCGTCTCAAAATTATTAAAGAACCTCATTTTCCACAATCATACCAAATTTCATTAAAATCCGTTCAGAAACAGTCTTGTTCCATCCAACATTCTATTATTTCAGAACTTTTCCAAAAATGAGTTCAAAGCCCCATTCCCATTCATTATCGTAAAAAATCATTTATTTCCGTCTCGATTGGCCATATATCAGACCTTGTTCCAAAAATTCAGAAGGAACCTAGTTTCTTCCCAGATGGTCATATTCCAGAATTTCTTAAAAAATTATGTTTGAATCTGATTTTCATACAATGTGTCCAATTACGTCATGATGAATTTGAAATGGATTAGTTTCGCTCCAATTGGACAAATACCAGAACTTCTTCTAAAAATTATTTTAAAATCCCATTTTGTTCCACCTTCATCATAATCCATTCAGAAAAATGTAGTTCCATTCCAGGTGATCATAATTCAAAATTTCTTCCGAAAATCATTTTAAAACCCCATCTCCATCCACCATACCAAATTTCGACATAAAACCAGTATTATTGTATCAGATGTGTGTAATTGTCGTTCGTATCAAAATGTATTTAAATTGCTGTGTTGCCATTTTTATGCATTTGAAAACAACATGCTTCTCAATTGCTCAGCCCTGGTCAGCATCAGTTGCTTGGACCATGCCGCTTACCATATACCCATAAAAAGATAGAAAACAAGACAAATTTCGTAAAAGTTGGTCCAGCCGTTTTCTAGACCTTCGAAAATAAGTTCGCCTCTTTATACTAATATTGTTACGAATTTACCCTGTAAAACCCGGTTCGTAGCACTGGATTGTGAATATCGTTATCGAATTTAACGGTTACAATAACATATGTCGTAATTCTCACCGCTCCCGGAATATTCGCAAAAATACCAGAAATATTCTGAATAATTATTAAATATGTACGTTACTACTGGAATATTGTCGAAATATTCCGATAATAATTTTCCCACTCTTATTTTACCAACACTTAACCGCAACAATAAATATTTTCCAGAATTAATTATTAATTAACCCAAAAGTTACATTTTTTTTAAATTAAACCACTATTTCATTTTACACCACTTATTATTTTCCTGTTACTCACTTTCGGTTTTAATATTTCGCTTACCGAATCTTTCATATTATAAATTGTATTCGTTGCACTCGTATTTATATACCGATCAAATATTCTAGACTCGCCTGGATTTATACTAAATAATATTCTCGACGGATCTGTTGTAGACTAGTATAATCTGCTACCCAACATAACTGTTATAAAACTATCTCTAACGCTACTACTTTAACCTAGATATCACTAATCTCATAACAAAATGTTATAAATGTTCTAAAACTTAAACGAGCTTGTTTTGTTGAATAAATGGCTCGCCCATGCTGAATTAATTGTCTATTAAACCAATAGGCGAGATCATAACATTATTCATTTGTTTTGATTGTGCCAGATGACATTTCTCGTATGTTTCAAAATTAACAAACTTGTCAGTGATTTTCAAAAAAAATTTTTGTCAATAGATGTCACTAAAATTTATAGTAAAGACAATTCGATAGAAATAAATATTTTGGAAGATTGTAAAATTCAGTGTGAATACGATTAGGGAACATGAAACGTGTGTTTAAAAAAAATAGGTTATTGTTAATAAATTAAATCTGAAAAATAAAAAGTAAATTTTAATTTGTTAGTGTCAGCATTGGCGTATTGTTGTGGTGTAATTTAAAGGCAGTGGAACGCCACAAATAAAACATTGGATCGATAGATAATTCAGTGGATAATTAAAAATTAAATCTGAAAATCGGACCGAGGGAGGTAGGAACGTATCCGAACACTATTACATTTTGGACCATTACATTTTGGTTAGCTAACGGAGGACTGGTGTTCAATTCAGTAGAAATGAGTTGCTCCGAACGTTTATCGAAAGTTATTTCGCGGTTTGTTGTGAGGATTTAAATAAAACTAAGATGCCGAATTGAGCACACTGTAAAGTGTGATTCGATTAGCGATACATTTGGGAAATAAAATAATTTAAATGTAAAATAAATAATGAAAGAAATACTACTTTTTCGTTGCAATTGCGCCATCTTTTACCTAGTTTAATAACTATCGGGACCATTTTCCTTATCCGTCAAAAACAACAAAAACAACAATTGTATGGAGGAATAAAAATAAAATAATAATGAATATGCTAGAATCCTCTGGAAAAATTGAAAAAATTTAAACCGAAAATATATCAGACACAAAACTCGTCAAATTGTACCTAAAAATTTAACCAAAACCCTCGAAAATATAAGAAAGATGCGTGCTAATCAAAAGTGTCCGTTGATGATTTGGAATGTTGTGAAAAAATTCGTCGATACGTCAAACGCGCTGCTGCTTTCGAGTCAAACAAAGGATGCAACCACTCATGCGGCCAGGCAATCGAAAATGGCACACATTTGTATGAAAGTTTATATCGAATTGCAAATCGATTGAAGTGAGTGGAGAAGACCACCAAACAACCTGAACAACAGACGAGGGTAACACTAGAAAAATGGTTACCGCTTGAATTATGGGATGAAATTAATACGCTGCACGTTGGTTTTGGTCACACTATGTCTATGTAGATTTCCATTGTGCGATACATTTTTAAATAATATTTGCCCATCCAGAGAGTGCAAAATAAAATCATCAAAGAAAAGATAAGACCTGCTTCTTTCAATGTAAATGTATTAAAAAATGTTTTACTTTATACAAAAGTAATACAAAAGTTTTAAAATATTTTACTTCTCGAGAAGTTTTCTTCATTTAATTTATCTTGATCGCCATCATCCTCTTCGCCAAATACTACACCTTCATTGTACACATCATCGTCTGGCAACTGTTCATCATCCTCGCCATCTTCGTTTTGGGATGTTATACAAGTGGCCTGGTATAAAATTATATCACCTTGTAGATCTTTATTTTTTAAGTTACCCATCCCAAACACGGTCGTGCAGTCATTTGCGGCCAAAGCCGCCTTCACTTTAAATATCAGAAGTTCAATAGTTTGGCGTAAAAATGGAATTTGTGTAACGATTGTATCGATTTGAACGACAGCACAAATTGTGTAAATATCGGGTTTGTTGAAAATTTTTTGAGAGCTCATTAGTTCGCTCCGGGATTCGTCTCAAATTACGTTCCAACATCCGTATTGTAAAATAGTTTAAATTTTTCACATCTCGTTTCCGATGTGTGTAATTTTGCGGTCGGTTCCGAATTATTGGAATTGATTTCCTCGTTCCAAGCGGCGATGAATGAAGCACATATAGTGCTCGCATAGGGCGCATAGGGAATGTCTTTAAGGAATCATCTTTCTTCTTTAAAATATTAATCTTAATAATAATCCATTTTAGGTTATTCTGTATCACCGGTATCCATAAGATTAAGGATGTTGCAATACGAAACTTTATCTAGAGAACCAGCGGCTGCGTACCAAACGCGTCCCAATAAATCTCGACTTACATATCAATCGACCATTATTTTATGAGATTAAAATGAACGAGACGAAATGCAAAAAGAAATCAAATTTGTATTGCATTAATTGGCCCGAAGAAAATGAAAATGCAGAAAACGAAATAAATTCAATAGCGGTGAATATAGCCGGGTTAACTCTAAACTAGATGACAAAAAGCGCACTTTCCTAAATTAATATTTAGTCCGCGCTGCTAAACCGCGCTACTAAAAATTATTCATTTTTGTGTATATATCCGATCCGTAAACGTGATTAATGCGGTACCCGGATGTGATATATTACCTAATTTAATGGATAATCAAAGTAAATTGTTTAAATTGTTTGATTTTTTGAAAATGGTGACGAATGCGATCCTGATAAGGATCGCAAAGTTTATCCGATTGCCATTTTACACACAAACTTCGAAAATCCATTGACAGCGCCGACACTACCATGCAGCACTCAAACTCAAATTAATCGAACACAAACCACGTCTAATAGAAAACGGAAGCATCCAAATTGTACGCTAGATACGGAAGCCTAGATATATCACCCAAGAATATGAAAGCGAAAGCAATGAACTCGGTCTGTTAGAATTAAAATTTATATTGCACGATCTCGTTTGCAAATTAGAATTATTTGTTGGCATTCGCAAGGATACAGAAGAGCATATCGCACTTAACTTACTTATCTCATTGGCCGAATTTGTAATCGATTTTATCCAATTTTTACAAAAAATTATGGAAATTTTTTAGAAACTGACCGAATTCATCGCCAAAAATGAGTCATCCGGAACTTTATACTGTCTCAAGAGGCACTTCGCAAGATTCATACTAATCGAATCATACTAATAGTATACTTAATGCTTTGCTTGCTGATTACAGCAGGGTTATGTAACGCAACAAATTTAGATTTTAAGGAGCTCACGTTAAAAGTATTGCAAACTCTTGCCACCTATAAAACGTACGTACAAGATTTACAATCTGCCGTTTATCTAGGCGAGCTATTAAGTGGAATCCCATTTTATTGATTAAAAATAAAAACTGAATCTCATAAAATAATGGTTGATGTGTAAGCCGTTGATTCTCTAGATAAAGGCTCATATTGCAATATCCTTATGGATAAATTGGTGAAATGTTATGTAAAAAATGCTACTCTAACGATGATCCAGAATAATCTAAATTCGATTATTACACTACAAAAATGCTAAACCAAACCTAAAGATGTCAGTAATCGTTTTTTAGAGCTTGTTCAAGGCGACCACAGATAGCAGTGTAGAAACATAAATGAACTTTTTCTGGTGACTAGAAATCTTAAAGTTTAAACTAATTATTATTGACCGTCTAAATGTACCGTTATATTTTTATCAGTTATTCAGTTATTTTTCCGAGTTTTCACGTATTTTACATATTTTATGTAAATTACATAAATTTTACTGTATTTTACGTTTTTACATGTAAAATGTAAAAATCTCCCAACCCTGACTGAAGTTGTGAAACAAATTGGGTTTCAACGGCTCTTGGGACTTTTGTATTTGGTGGTGTTTCCACTGTTTAAAGCAGATCAACTAAAAACTCAATATCTATAGCTCGTCCTTGAAGTCATGCTCATCGTCACCGATTGGTGAAAGCCGCCTTGACCTTAGTATAGTAATTTCACGATGATTGGTTGTAATATCTATCTTCTTTCTTCTGTTTTTTAAATTGATCAGAATCATCCACTTGATTTTGTCCGAGCCATTTAATTTTCTCGTCGATAGCCTGCCTCATTTTTGATTTTCCACTGTCTTTAACCTTATTCTACACATTCCTTGAGTTTTTTTTCTTCATCAGCGAATTTCTCATAATTCTTGCAGCATTAGCCAAACGATTTTGGTCGTTAGGTATGACAACTCTTTGTGTATTTCCAGCTCCCTTATCTTTAAGGCGCAGTTGCACGATTAATTTTTAGGCGCGTATTTGGTGATTTGGCAACATTTGTATCGAATGAAGAGTCCATTGATTAGTAATAATCAGGCAATACCTCTGTTAAACAGAAATCATCATAAGACATAACGTCAATTGGGATTGGCAGTCCCTTGACAAAATTATGATTTGTCAGTGACATCGGAGGAAATGAGTTGATTGTAATCATGTTGGTAACAAACTTGTGATATTCCTTTATCAGCTGCATCGCCATTTAACCGTTCGCTGTTAACATTGTTAATATAATTAACTACCGGCACTGGATGCGACTGGTGGCGAATCTAGCAAGGTCTAATCTTATCATTTTTCTTTTTACTTTCACTGTTGGCCGACGAAATCAAAATAGTCGAAACTCTTATCATGCTTCGAAAAGTTCGGCGCCGAAGTAAGTTCAAAACCCCAAAATTACGCATTTTTGACAATTTGACAAAAATTTGACAATTCATTGCTGAATATTTTTGGAGAGTTTTCAACAAACTTAACTTAAATAATTATTAAAATCGTTATAATTTATCAAATCCAGCAACGGTGTTATTGAAACACAAGACAGCTAATAACCACAAATTATTTGACATATCAAATTTAATTTTTTATTTTCATCGTTAAACAGTCAATATTAATAATAAATATTAAATTTTTCATTTTTTACTTTGCATAATGTAAAAAATAAGCTTGTAAAAAACTGTGTAAATTACATCGTGTAATTTACGCGCTCAATAGTGGTTAAAATAGCCATCAATTCATATACCAATGCGGCCGGCCCATCAACCAGACATAATTTTAATAACTGGAGATTTCAATCTCTCAAATATTAGTTGGACTTATGAAGAAGAAACGAATAAGATTAAGCCTTTAAACATGAATTCGGACAACGAGAATCTGTTCATCGATACCATATTTGACTTAAATTTGAATCATATCAACGAGATAAAAAATGGACTAGACCGAACCTTGGACCTAATTTTTACTAATGCACCAAATTTATTAACAACAGAAGAATCAAGAACACCATAATACTGGAAATCAATGTGAATAACAGGTTTCAAAACTACCAAAGTCGGAAACCTTATTACAACTTCAAAAAGCCAATTTATAAAACTTACAACAATATTTTGAAAAAATAAACTGGAATTCTGTGGTCCTGATGGTATTCCTGCTCCATTTTCGAAAAATTCTGGAAATTTGGCAACGTATAATTCATTATTGTGGTATGCACAATCAGTAAGAAGAGGAGATTTTAAATGGTTGGATTTCGATTATCTAACATATTACAAAAAAAAAATTTCTCGATTTACAAATATAAATCCCAAACCACAATATAGATAGTATTAAGTTTAGTCTCAGACAATTCAAAAAAATATCTTCATCGTAAATCGTAAATAGTAATAATTAAATTATCGACTCGAATATTATTGGATGGGAATAAAAAAGTCAACACACACCGCACAAAGCATTAAGAAATTTATTTCTAACAATATTATCTCATCCATTCACCAGCTGGATCTACGCCAACAACAAATCAAATCTCTCCTCTGTCTTTATATTAACAATATAATAAATTAATCAATAAACGTAACCCAAAATCATAATTGATTTAATCAACGAAATTCTTAAACCAAACCTTTTCTCGACGCAACGACTCCATAAATCCATTGTTCGAAAAAAATTACCACGCTATGAATGAAATATATCTCGGTCGGAAAAGATATTGTCAAAGTCAAAAGGTAAACAATGTAACAACAAAATGTCAAAATATTTTTTTTTATGTAGTCTACATCCCAATAAACTATGACGATAAACAAATGACAACAGCAAAAAGAGAAAATTGTCGTAAGGCCAATAACAATAAAATAATAAGGAATTAAGGTAACTTTCGGTGATACACCAAGGTACACAATGCGCAAGGACATCTGAATTAAAATAAAATCGAAAATTAGATTTCTCTTATCTTGTACACAATAATGGCCTATATAGTCCTTCTTCCTTTATTCGTTTCATCATTTACATCCTTTCATATTTGCCGAAAGAAATGGTAACAAAAATTGTCTATCTCGAAACAATGGGATTTGTTTTGACGAGGGAGGATGCGCAAGGAGGAGGAGTAGACATAATAATACATAATAATAATAAATTAAGGATGAAGGATAATTCAAAATATTTTGATTTTGTTTTTTTCGTAAATTATAACTATTTACGGTTTAGAGAAAAATCTTCGTTTATCAACGACGTTAAAAATGTTCAAATCTTTGAACAAAATGTCGGCATTTTTTGTATGGGACACAAAGAAACAAAAGAATTCGACCACAAAAATAAGATTTGGACCTTTTTTTTTGCTACGTTTATGTAAGATGAAATAACGACATACTCTCGTATACTAGTATTTTGTTTTGGGAGACAACCAATTTTTTGCTTTAGGTGGATGTTGGAAAATTTTATAAATCAAAAAAAAAATTGGCTGTCATTTTTATATATTTTAATTATTTATCGATGCCTTTTTGATTGGTAGACTAAACTAAAGTTAAGTTACGTTATGGATACAGTGGCGTAGCGGATTGATTTCGCAATTCATAAATACGAAACTTCTTGTGTATGTGTGCATATCGAGATTACTTTTTTCTTCCGATTTTAGCGATTTACTATTTCTCGCTTACTACTTCTCCATAAAGTTTAGGCAGTGATAGTTTTTAATGATCAACTGGTGTTTGGCTGGACTGTATAGTTTCTTCTTCTTGACCCGTGCATCTGGTGAGGACTTCCGATGTAAGTGGCCGATAGAATTATCATTCAGATCGGAGCTCCTTTTGGTTCAAACGAATATATGTCAGTCGTTCAATCTCCTCCTCTACCAAAAGATCAATGGACATGGTAGCGCATCGTAAGCCCTGTGCGTTTCAGATACGCGGTTCAATTCATTGCTCCGACGATGAAGCACGATATCTCTAGAACGCAAATTTTATCCGACAATAACAACAGCCACTTCGTCGATTGTTGGCTGTGACCCGATCTAACGCAATTTTTAACAATTTGATCAATTCGTTGTTCTGATGAGGAAGCGTTTGTAATTCTCCGACAATTGCTCGCTTCGTTATCGGATTGTGATCATCACGTTGTTTAACTTCAGCATTCGAAATGAGAATGAAATTGTCCCGTACAATGTGTGTTCCGCAAAATGCCATAATTTGGAAGCAACTGTTGTATTTTTGGATGTTAACCAGGAAATGGGTAAAATCACTTCCTGTTCCAGAAACCAATAAGTGTAAACGGCTTTAAAGTTTGTCCTAACTTGTACTAGATTTTCTTGTATTGTAACTGTATTAGTAAAATAATTTTGTATGAAAACATTTAGGCGCACAAATTAAAATATATACCTAATACCCCAATGTTTTATCATTTTTGACTCCACAAACAAAACATATTGTATCCCCAAAGTAGGAAAAAAATATAAAAGAACACGGCCACCATTGTATTATTTACTATGGGAAGCGTGGGGTTATAGTATAAACTGTGCTACACGAATAAATAAATCGAAACCAAATCTTGTTACAACGAGTCGGAGTCGCAATAATGTATCGGTAAAAGCCCGAAATCGGAAAATATTCGAATAAAAATTGGAAAAACTTGTTTTATTGCTTCGAAATCTACGAAATGAGAGTTCTATATTCTCGAAATGGTTTACTTTCCCCCCCGCGGAGTATTTTTATGGTATTAGTGCAAATTGGAATTTGGAATAGTAGGGACTATCGGCTTTACTAATTTTCACGGACTCGCGGGAGCGACTTATGCCCCTCATGGCGCTTAGACCTCTGATAACGGAATAAATGAAACTACGGGAATGTTGGGGGAAGGTATATAACCGTAACATATACATTTTATAAAATATGTATTTTTTATCTTGGATTTGTTTATCTTAATTTATTTTTTCTAGAATCAAAACAGGCCCACAACAGTTTGAAATATTATTGACATTTATGGAACGGAATGAAAGAATAGTAAATAATCAATTAAATTCTCTTCAGTTTGGGGATACCACTAACAGTTCGAGGAATGGAGGAAATGAACGATGAAATCTGCCTCTGATGGAAAAAGACAGGCTTACATGTTAATGTACAAAGTAAAGTAATACGGGGTGTCCGCCGGGAAGGTATACTACTTTGTTTGTTTATGATTTTTGATTAAATGAAAGAGAATGGATCTTAAATTGATAAATGTTTTATTTAATGTCGGCAATTATGTATGGAATACAATATCAGATAAATGTCCGCCTCTGTTAGCCTCACAAATGCGAGCCCTTTTGAGCACATTTTTCATTACATTCTCATACATTTCACGCGGTATTTCATTAATTTCATCACGAATATTTTGTTTGAGTTGCTCAAGCGTTTCTGGTTTGTTTGCATAAGCCTTGCTTTTTAGATATCCCCACAAAAAGAAGTCCGGAGCAGTCAAATCAGGCGACCGTGGAGGCCAATCAACATCACCATTTTTTGAAATAACTTGTTGTGGAAAGAGTTCTCGCAGTAATTCCATTGTAATCCTGGCTGTATGCGATGTGGCACCGTCTTGTTGATACCACATGTTAATCAAGTCCAAAGTATGCAGTTGTGGCGTTAAAAAGTTTTCAATCATATCACGATATCGCTCCCCATTCACAGTTACCGTTATGCCGTTTTCATTTTCAAAGAAGTAAGGCCCAATGATTTCTCCTGACCAAATTGCACACCAGACTGTCACTTTTATTGGATGTAAAGGTGACTGATGAATAATGTGAGGGTTTTCCATTGCCCAGAACCGACTATTCTGTTTATTCACATATCCATTTAAATGAAAATGTGCCTCGTCACTCATTATGATTTTTTCATGAAAATCATGGGCGAGCTGTAACATCCTATTGACACGATGGTTTATTTTTCCATAATAAATTTGCCACGTGTCTACTTCACGACTGTCAAGTATGAACTGTCAATACTAATATTCGCCTAAATGGCGGCAAAACAAAGTAGTATACCTTCCCGGCGGACACCCGTTATATTAACAAAAGATGATTTTCGTCGGTAAGGAGGGATTTTAGTACCACACTTAGAACAAAATTAGAGGAAATAAAAAATAAACAGCGAAGCAATTTGGTGGTACGAGTGAATGTTTGCTGAATTTTCGAAGGAAAGTAGAAGTAATAAATGCAAAAAGGGGGGGGGGGGCGCAATTAAACCATAGTTTAAATAATAACTGTAATATTGAAACGATTTCAACTGCCTCCAGCAAAATTGAAGGACCACCCACCACGCAGAGTAGATACAAAAAAGAGTCTATTAAAAAATTAAATACAATTACATTAGACCTTCTATAAGAAACAGGAAGTGTTCGTACAAAAACGAGATGCTTCGTTAGACATGTTAAAGAAAAAATATAAATTTGAGTCTCTTAATAAATCGAAATAAAAGCAGGATCGGTGAAATTAAAGGCAAAAGAGTTTGAGTTAAAACGGCAAGAATTAGAGGCACGGATATAGAAAATTCAAATAATAAAATGAAATATAAAATAAAAAAAATCTTCTGTTATTTGATTTTATCTTACTATCATAAATTGGTTGTTAACTATCTCGAATCGTTTTATAGCTTCTTGCTGAAGCCTTCTGAAGTCTTCATCTCGCGCAATTCCATTTCCCACATCATCAATGATGAAAATTAGGTTAGTATCAAAGGGCACGTTATATTTGATACATACATAAATTATGTAGTAGGCAGCATACATTAATAATCTTGTGTGTAACGTTCAACGCACCTTTAATATATTAAAGCGGGATTCAGCTGAGCCCTTCGTTCCGTGTCTGTATGAAGTCATCATTCATGGTTCCAACGAATATCCGGAAAAAATCTTTTGATCTAAATTTCACCTCTTCCTTAAATATAATATGAGTATGTTTACTGCACATAATCGATTCCAAAATGTTTAAAGTCTCTATCATTACTAGAGACACGGTATAGATTGCGCCATCCTTGGTGTGCGCGTTTATAAGTTCCATCTACTAAAAACCGTAAGGTGGCAGTGAGTTTCAGCACAGGTGGTTTATCATTTTGGTTTCAGGCCTTAATATGAGGTTTAATTTCATTAACAATGTCAGTAAATAAATTTTTGGCCACTCTAAACAATCTGATGTACCTGGGCGCAGTTAACCTTGTGAGAAATAAATACAAACGGCAAATCGCCATTTGAACCGTCCCGTAATCTTTTCCTATGAAGATATGCCGGTGTTATTTCATCATATGAAACTTCTTCACTATACTGTGCACGAAAAAGGCTACACTTGCTTCCATTTTATCAACATACAAATTATTAATATTTATGTGTTACATTAAATATTTTTTAGTTAATTTGTAATAATATTTTAATTGAAAGATTCAAAAAATATTTGTGCAGCTTAAACAAAATTGAGTTGACAAAGTAACTTGTAACATTTTGAGGTTATTTTCGATAATGTCGAATAATTCATCTTAGCTGTATAGAGCTGCTATAAACGAATCGAACAATTTTAACAAAGGAGTTGTTGCAACATCTTTTAAGTAAGAAAACTTTGTTGTACAGTTAAAAGATTGACGTGTGTGTAGGCTTTCTAGAATGCTCATGGTATGGTCTCTTAACGCGAGAAAAGATTCGAACGGAAGATGGCTCGCTTATCGAGATAGCCTGAAATCATTGAAGGTTCCCAGAATCCATCGCTGGATACATCATTTAACAACTCGCAATCGTCTTCAACTTCACGGGTTCAGTGACGCCTCTGAGGAAGTTTATACGCAGCGGTGGTGTATGCTCGTATACAATGTTAGCAGATGGATCCGCACAAATCACCATGTTGGCATCAAAGACCAAGATTTCACCACAAAGAACGATCAACCTGCTACGTCTGGAGCTTTGCGCCAGTGTACTTCTCGCCAAACTCATGCACACCATCATGGACCGACTCGCAAGTGATACTTGGTTGGCGATGGAGCTCGCTTAATTGCTGGAAGACGTTTGTGGCCAATCGGGTTTCAAAAATTTTTCACTACAATCAACAGGCCTACACCAACATCGATAAACGCAAAATAAAATCAATGATCACAACACATACAGAAACCGTGACGTCACACAGTGAATATTATTATCTACTCACTCGATGCTCATCGCTAGGAAAATTACTTCGTGTTACGGCATGCTGCAGACGTTCCATTCAAGATCGTCATCTCAGCACAATATTACATTCGAGAGACTTTATCGTCATGCCTGAGCTCCATTGGGCATTCGAGTTTTGGGTCAAACTGATTCAAGAAACACATTTTGCGAAATAAATATCAAGATGTCAATCCGGAGAACATTTAGTGGACAAGAGTCCACTACGATCTCTTCACTCTCTTCGAACCCTTTGAAAATGAAAGATGTCACTCTAGAAATCGCTGCATTATGAGCTCAGGATGGCACGACCTGGAACTTCATTCCCCCTGCTTTGCCGCATTTTGCCGTCTCAATTGATACCTGCAAATACAGAGAATGTACCATTATACTTTCGAAAAATTTGGTCGACAGAATACTTATCTCGCCTACAGCAACGGCCGAAGTGGACGAAGATCAACAACCTTACTATCGGTCAATTAGTCCTCATCAAGGAAGAAACCATCCCATCTTCCAAATGGTTACTCGGCAGGATCATCGAGACGCATCCGGGATCCGACGGACGAGTTCGAGTCGTCGCATTAAGATGCCAAAATGGCGTATAAAAGTGACCAATGACAAAGCTCTGCCTGCTGGCTAATCCCAACAACCACAATCTACACTAAAGTAGTAAAATACTTTAGGGCGGCCGCCAATGTTGGAGATGACACCTGCGTCTCCTCGTCGATCAGTGTCACCACCTATCGGTGGGCACCATACAACCGAACACAAATCGTCGGGCAATTCTAATTAACATACGCTCAACCGGAAAACCCTTGAAGATCATTCGCAATCCGCTTCAACATAACATGTGATCCTTATATTTTTTGAGATTTCTGTGCAACTTTTGTTGCATGCAACAAATTTGAGATTTAATTTTTCGGGCCATATTACACACGCATGAATGTCATTCATCTTTTTAACCGACATAACTAATTCTTAAACAATTTTTTTTTCTGTAGTTGATGAAAACTTGCCCATGGTTGAAATTTTCAGAAACAAGTTGTGGGTAATCAATACTTAATAAATTCCCAATATTTTTTTTATTGAAAATTGCACGAAATATTGATTATACAAGCAGAACCACAGCACAGATTTTATGGCTTTATTTTCCATAATTTTCGCAATTTTGGTACAAAACTATATCGCATTTAAATTACATGCATTAACGTACGAAGGTACGAGGGTTTATATACCAACTAAAGAAACATAAAGGCCGATCGAAACGAAAATTGACCAACGTAAAAAAATTGTACGCCCCTTTTATTTCGCGAATGACTACACAACAACTAAAAAGCGTTGATGGTTTTAGGCAACAAAATTTCGCGAAAATAAAGCAATACACACAGTATCGAAAAAATAGTTGTTATATTAGACACTTAACCAAACACCACACAATCAATTTTAAATTATAGTGCTTTTCCCTCATAAACTCGTATGTTGTACCTCGTTGTTTTTTTTTTTTTGGTTTTATGTTTTGGGTTTAAATTTAAAGCTTTCTTGTACATACGAATTACGGATAAAAAAAATTACAAAAATTGCCAGACAACAACCGCAAATTACTTACAGAAACAAAATAAAAATCAGACGCAAATAATAAGAAGTTGAGAATGAAGTTTAAAGAAATAAGTACAAGCATATAAAAAACTTGTTATAACAACTTTATTTTTCCATCATAATTTTTCGGTGTTGGTGAAAAATCGCAAGCGAAACATAAAATCATAAAAAATAATGACTAAATATATTTGGCTCGGTGTTCAATCTACTCAGCGGCGGACTAATGTTGTAAATACAAAACCCATTGACGTAATAAATGTTTTTCTATATAAATACGTCACATGTGAATGGCTTAATTATCAAATGGTCTAAATTATGGTCTGTTGTAGTATTTGGCGAATGTTACTTTCCTCTTAAAACCTTTTCTACAGCTACTTATTTTGCTTGCGAAAACCCGTGATAGAATGTGAAAGCTTCAGAGAGAAAAAGAGAGAGAGAGAGAGACAGAGTACGTTTTTTGAATATTTGTGATGGCACTATTATGATGATAGGTAGCCATTTTTTTTCTTTATATGCGTGAAACTTCGTATAAACGAGTAAATTAATTGATATAATATGATATAAATATTTTTACAACTGCTTTACACGGTTTTTAAAAATCATAAAAACCATCATCAACTTCCACTTAGTGGAGTTTCGGGTTAACAAGGACCCATATTAACCAAAAAACACCGTCTTTTGAAATAGGGGCTAAATTTATAGTGGCTAAAGGTGGTTAGTGTGCTCAATTAGCAATACAATAAATTTACGATGTTAGCGTTTTTCCATAAAATTTTCCCAAGTCTTAGCAAAACTCTCACCAAATAGTACGTGCACATTCGAGATAATAAAGAAATCAGCTAACTGGAAATTACCATCCCTTGAAAAGTTACAGGGGCTAAGTATGTCGTATGCTTAATTCTCAATTCAATAAATTAAACGTTGTAAGTGGTTTTCCAAAAAATTGTCCATGTCCTAGAAAAACCACCACCAAATACTAAATGTTTAAGTGTTTTTTCGAGTGAACAAGGATCCAAACTAATCGAAAATCACCCGCACTTGAAAAGGTTTTGGGGCTAAGGGTGTTTAGTATGCTCAAATCGCAATACAATAAATGTTCGTTGTAAGCAGTTTTAAATAAAATTTTCCCTTGTACTGGGGAAACCGCCACAAATTACTAACTTTACTTTCAGGTTATTAAAGATCTAAGCTAATCGAAGATCACCATCCTTTGAAAATTTATAGAGGCTAAGAGTGGTTAGTATGCTCAATTAAGCGGTTTTTCATAAAATTTTCCCATGTCCTAGGAAAATCTTCATCAAAGAATACAAAATAACTGAAAATTTATTTTCTTGAAAAGTTATAGGGACTAACGGTATTTAGTATGCTCATTTCTCAATACAAGTGGGTTTCATAAAATTTTCTCGAGTTAGGAGAAAGCACAAGTTTCATGTTCGGAACTATAAAATCTCCAAAAATATTTATTTCCATCAAATGTAGCTTTATTATAAGTAGTGACATCTATTGACAATAAAAATAAAATTTGTAAAATCTCTGACAAGTATATACTTTTTACATATTTGAACGAAGGTTCTTTCTTTTATTTGCTATCCGAACATTTCATCGGCCTTGAAACATCGTAAGGACGCATAATTTATGTATTGGATGCGTGTGCCATCTGTTATTTTAATTGTAACTACTCTTATTGTATCATCCAGCCATTAAGTTTGACGGTTTCTTGCTTGTTCATTAATTTGTCCATCTTTGTATGCTGCCTAGATACACTCATACCTCGTTTTCTAATTCGATTTACGCGGCTATAAATATTCGATATAAGGTCAAAAAATGGTGGCACATATATGAAAAAAATAATAATTCGATACCGACGAACCCAAATGTGCTGTCTAAGCTTCTTTGCTAGTTCCCACCTGGCATTAGATGTTACATTTGCATTTACCAGATCCTCCTCCGGTAGTGAACACATTGCTCGTCCGATAATAAAGTGGGATGGGGTTAGTATTATGTCACCTATGTTATCAGTTGCTGACTCGGCCGCACACTCTATACCTGTCATTAGGATTCTGAATTCTTTCAATGATAAAAATTAATCGCCAATGACTGATTTAAGATTTGTTCCTACAAGATTAGAGCCATTGTGACTGTATATGGCTTATGGCTCTACTATACAAAGGCCTCTTCTTGCAGTCATATGGGTTAGAGCAGACTGAAAGCATTGTGTTGTTAGATCTTCCACAACTTCTTTATGTGTTGCTTCTTTATAATAAAACAGACAAATATGAACATATATGTCTTCGTTGACTTTTGGCCAATCTCGATTCTGGTGTGATTTTAAATGAGCCTGAAAAATCCTCTCCAATATTTACAAATGCTGCCGCATATGACTCTATTATATGTCAGATGACCCATTTCGTGGTATTATGGTAGTCCTATTTGATTTATTTGGTAACTGCTGATACGAACGCCAGGTGTCGCTGAATTCCTGAGCCTACCGCTAACCCGTAAACTCACGTATTTATCTATAATATGAATGACACTATATCCCTTTATCTTGCTTGATTTGTATACTGCAGATCCTTAGCCAACTTTTTTTTATTTTCATCAAACGAAATAGCTAGTTCGAATCGAATTATCATTCCAGATGGCTTTCCGATATCGGATCGGGCTCCTTTGACTCTTAGACGCTCGACAATTATGAGAAAACGAAGCATGAATGCCAATATGTTTGACATTTAAAAAAACCTAAACTCTTTACTCGTGACATCTTGAATAACGTAATTTTCCACAGTTATATTGAAAGCCAAAGTATCGATCTTAGCTGCTTCATTTGTACGTTCATTACACACTTCTCATCAGTTTAGGAGCATTTATTTCGCGGGGTGCGCAATCAGCAGGATTGTTGGCTGAGCTTATCTGTTTTCATTGCTCTCGATTGAAATGGGATGGGATGCATTAATTGGCATTCTAGAATTATTTGGGAAACTCTAAATAACATAATTTTTTAATGGTTAGATCTAGCACGCAGACAGCCTACAACCTTCATTTTGGCTGCTAAAAGAAGTGTAACTACTATGTTCCCCTAACGATTCGACCATAAATTGATGCGGCGAATGCCCACACAATGTCCGCGTTGCAAACTCTCTTAATCTTGATATAATATACCCATTGACTTCTCGTTGATTCTAGAAGCTTATCGTCCCATTTGGGTGCTTGCAATATCGCTCTCTTAGTATTACTCATTCGGTTCTCGAAATTTATCGGTTTTGAGACTTCATTCTGAATCTAATAGTTTTGTTGTATCGGATATGTCGCCAGAAGAACCGCCGAAATCCTACTTTTAAATTTTAGTAGTTCTTGGATTGAATTTTTCCCTGTTATTATGTCGTCGACGTAATTAACTCTTCCTAAAGCTGTTGTTCCAGCTGTATGCTGCTCCGACGCCGACGCGGTTCTGTATGTCAAGTCTTAAGTCTATAATGCTTTATTGGCTGCTCTCCCACTTTCTTCATCAATCAATACGTTGCGGAACATTTTTCAATATCTGGGCAGAGCTTCTTCGAGCAGAATGAACTGATATTGACAAAACGTATAAGAGCACGTCAAATATTATTCAACACCGTGGTGTGGGAGGTAATATTGTTTGGTACTTCCTCCATGTGACCCAATTCTTCGTATTCTTCCATAAATAAAATACCCCGTTCAAACCTCCGTTTTCGATTGCTCTTAATCTGCAAATTGGTATTCCCTATATGATAATCCAATTATAACTGGAGATTCTGCTAATGGTAGCTGAATGATAAATCTGACTTTTGAGTATCTTCTGGTTGTTTTGAAGAAATGTTTTTCATACTTTTGCTCGGCTTCGGAAAAAGGTGATTTTTCTGGTATTGAATCAACTGTCCAAGAGGTACAACAAATATACCGACCAGTACTCGGCTGAATGATGTCTTCCCTGCAACCAATCGATTGTTTACCTGCAACCATTTGCAACCCGATGGTCCAAAGAAGGTCCAAATTTTTTGTTGGAATAAATGAGGCTATTTTAAACACCACGTATAATTGAACCTCCTAAAATTGTACCTTTCCTCAGGAATGACCAAGGCTTACTTCCTCTAGACCCTTCATTATAATTCATCCATTTAATCTCTGAAGCTCTAGTTTTTGCGCACATTCTTCATTAATGAAGGAGTATTTGGAAGAGGAGTCTAATCTGTAAGTCTGCGTAATCTATTTAATATCCATTGTTGCATCTTATCCTTATCTTCACTGGTTCGCTTTGGTACTTGCGGTTTATGATGGGGGACTAACGTTAATCTTTCTATGTAACAGGGTATAGTGTCCGCGCCAATAATGACGACATCAGGTTTTGGATATGCATGTGTATACTTTGTGATTGTAAGGGGTGGTTAAATTTTAAGGGCCGATGTTGATTTTGAATAAAACACAAATTATTTAGGAAATTATTGTCAATTCTTTTTATTATGAAAATATGGTGTGGTTCAATTATGTATGGAACAAAGTATCGGCCAAATGGCCGCCGCGATCTCGGCGGCACACCTCCACCCATTGGTCTAAATTTTCGATGACGCTTAGGCATAGTTGACGTTCTATGCCGTTAATGTGCCAAATTATCTCATCCTGTAGCTCTTGAATTGTTGCTGGCTTATCGACGTACACCTTTTCTTTCAAATAACTCCAAAGAAAGAAGTCCAACGGTTTCAAATCACATGATCTTGGCGGCCAATTGGCGTAGCCACCACGTGAGATAACACGGCCATTGAATTTGTCGCGCACAAGAGCCATTGTTTCGTTAGCTGTGTGGCAAGTGGCACCGTCCTGTTGAAACCACATATCGTCCACATCCATATCTTCCAATTCGGGCCATAAGAAGTTCGTTATCATCTCACGATAGCGAACACCATTCACAGTAACTGCCTGACCGGCCTCATTTTGGAAAAAATACGGCCGATGATGCCGCCAGCCCATAAACCGCACCAAACAGTCACTCTTTGTGGGTGCATTGGTTTTTCGACAATCACTCTTGGATTATGATTCGCCCAATGTTGCCATTTCTTGCCACCATTCTGACCATTGATCGATTGTGTATCTTTCCATGGCTCAAATTGAGTTAGTCTGAAATTGAGAAGTGAGGAGAGTGAGTGTGGTTCACATTCAACGTCAGCCCTTAAAATTTAACCACCCTTTACATACCCGGGTATGTCGTGTTGACACAAGGGTTAACAGTATTTATTTACCATTTAATCGTACGTGACTAAACGATGATCAGAGCTCGTAATTTGTACTATAATAACTTGTATAAGCGGCAAACAAAGTTTGCAATCCATGGTAAGTGTGAATTGGGCCCCAGCATGGCCCAGCGTGGCAGCACTAGTAGCATTGGGACACTTATCTCTCAAATGCTACTATAGTGCTGCCACGCTGGGCTTTAAAAATGGCATATAAGTACTCCAAAAAATATCTAAATAAGAACGGTTGGGAGAATTAGTTTTTGGACTTCTTGATTTGTGATTGTGCTCAATAACTAGAAATCCACACTTATTACAGAGATAAAGATCATTCTTAACAGTAAAATATAACCGCCCGAAATTCAATAAATCGCCACTACTATTACTCAAAATCAGAACCCGAATTCAACCACGCAATTAAAACATGACACCAGTACAAAAACGTTCTGTTTTTAAACATTAAACTATTCAAAATATTTAAATAAACAATCACCATTTAAAAACATAATACTTTAAAAGCCTAAATTAATAATGTCTTTAGTAATATGATATTTTATAAGCCACTTAATCAAAATACACGATCACTTCGCCCGTTAGTTTCTTTTACGTATAGATCACATCACAATATACGCGACAATTTATAATTCTTAACAAATTCATAAAAAAAAATTTAAAACCATAATTAATAATATTTAAAATGTTTTAGAAAATAAAAAATCTTCATCCAAAGTACCTAAACAACCGCGCGCGCATATCTATCTTAATACACATACGAATAGGGCGCCTACCTTAAAAACTGTATTATGCATGTTCGAACGATTATTTAAATATCAACATGCATTTTAAAAATTACATACATAATGCATTCTACGTCATATTATAATGTTATCTATCACACAATATATAGGTATATAAAACATACCTAACCTCTCTATAGATTAACAAAAAAATTTATAGTTTATAGTTTCTTACTTACACAAAAGATTAGTTGGTGTAGTCAAATAATAAAAAAGGTGTAAATAATAAACAGCTATACGATCGTTTCGGTATAAAACTATATACGATTTATTCATGTATCCGCACCAAAATGATCAATCAAAATCGTAAGCGACAATTAAATCTGTGTATGTTTGTACAAATGCCGCGCGCACTGAATAAATAATCAAAATTCGACTTGTGTGGTCTTGGTCGTTTATGGTACCGTACTCGTACCCATGTATGTACAAAGCGATCATTCGCATAATGTTTTGAAAACACTATTACGATTACATACAAATAAATTAGAATGGTGTTTTTGTCGCACCGAAAAGGATCTCACTCCCTTTCGATCGGTACAATTACCCATATGTGCATTATAGCAACTCTCTCTCTTAATATTTGGTTTGTTTACCGTGTGTTCATTTGAGAAATTTACACCAAGAAAATCTTTAAAATAAATTAATTATTATCTTTTTATTCGATTATTTATTTATGTGGCAGTGAAGTATGTCCCACATAACAAAAATAAACAAGTATTAGTAAATATAACGTGGGTGACTGCAGCAGGGAAACTTTCGAATTTCAAAATGAAACTTTGTATACCGATTAAGTCAAATTTGTGCTAATTAGTGCTCACGGGAAAAAATTAGTGCTAGTCCAGGAGCCGAAAAAACGGGAAAAGAAAATTTCAAATTTCGCCTGAAAGACGGAATAAATTTAACCCGATTTCTAGAAAAAACCAGAAATAATTTAAGCCTAATTTTAAAAGTTTCGAAAGGCCGCTAAACTGATGAAATTTGTGCGTATCATAGAAATATAATTTCCATAAATTTTTATTCTTAAATCGATAAAAACCAAACCAGCCCCTGAAAGATACTATATTTTAAAAAAACAGAGATATATCGTTCAATAATATTTGTGTTGAACAACAAATAAAACAATAAAAATAAAATGTTCTAAAATCCAAGGCATAAGCAATTCAGATAGTATATTCCCGTCAGGTATGTTCATTGTCATCCCAAAAATATAGTGGCTGAATTTGTGCTAATCCAGAAATGGCAACTTCATTGGTTTCGAGAACACTTTTTGTCAGAAAATTGTTCATTCAACGTGCGTTGTTGTTCAACGGAATTGGGCCAATTCTGGATTAGCACAAATTCAGTCACTATATTTTTGGGATGGCAATTAACATATCGGATCGGAATCTGCAATATGAAGTGCCAACTTCATTGGTTTCTAGAACACTTTTTGTCAGAAAATTGTTCATTCAACGTTCCTTGTTGTTCAATAGAATTGGGCCAATTCTGGATTAGCACAAATTCAGCCACTATATTTTTGGGATAGCAATGGACATATTTGATCGGAATATGCAATCAAAAATGCCATCTTCATTGGTTTCGAGAACACTTTTTGTCAGAAAATTGTTCATTCAACGGTCGTTGTTGTTCAATGGAATTGGGCCAATTCTGGATTAGCACAAATTCAGTCACTATATTTTTGGGATGGCAATTAACATATCGGATCGGAATATGCAATATGAAGTGCCAACTTCATTGGTTTCTAGAACACTTTTTGTCAGAAAATTGTTCATTCAACGTTCCTTGTTGTTCAATAGAATTGGGCCAATTCTGGATTAGCACAAATTCAGCCACTATATTTTTGGGATAGCAATGGACATATTTGATCGGAATATGCAATCAGAAATGCCATCTTCATTGGTTTCTAGAACACTTTTTGTCAGAAAATTGTTCATTCAACGGTCGATGTTGTTCAATGGAATTGGGCCAATTCTGGATTAGCACAAATTCAACTACTATATTTTTGGGATAGCAATGAACATATCGGATCGGAATATGCAATATGAAGTGCCAACTTCATTGGTTTCTAGAACACTTTTGTCAGAAAAATTTTCATTCAACGTTCGTTGTTGTTCAACGGAATTGGGCCAATTCTGGATTAGCACAAATTTAGTCACTATATTTTTGGGATGGCAATGAACATATCGGATCGGAATATGCAATATGAAGTGCCAACTTCATTGGTTTCTAGAACACTTTTTGTCAGAAAATTATTCATTCAACGTTCCTTGTTGTTCAATAGAATTGGGCCAATTCTGGATTAGCACAAATTCAGCCACTATATTTTTGGGATAGCAATGGACATATTTGATCGGAATATGCAATCAAAAATGCCATCTTCATTGGTTTCGAGAACACTTTTTGTCAGAAAATTGTTCATTCAATGGTCGATGTTGTTCAATGGAATTGGGCCAATTCTGGATTAGCACAAATTCAACTACTATATTTTTGGGATAGCAATGAACATATCGGATCGGAATATGCAATATGAAGTGCCAACTTCATTGGTTTCTAGAACACTTTTGTCAGAAAAATTTTCATTCAACGTTCGTTGTTGTTCAACGGAATTGGGCCAATTCTGGATTAGCACAAATTCAGTCACTATATTTTTGGGATGGCAATTAACATATCGGATCGGAATATGCAATATGAAGTGCCAACTTCATTGGTTTCTAGAACACTTTTTGTCAGAAAATTGTTCATTCAACGTTCGTTGTTGTTCAACGGAATTGGGCCAATTCTGGATTAGCACAAATTCAGTCACTATATTTTTGGGATGGCAATTAACATATCGGATCGGAATATGCAATATGAAGTGCCAACTTCATTGGTTTCTAGAACACTTTTTGTCAGAAAATTGTTCGTTCAACGTTCGTTGTTGTTCAACGGAATTGGGTCAATTCTGGATTAGCACAAATTTAGTCACTATATTTTTGGGATGGCAATGAACATATCGGATCGGAATATGCAATATGAAGTGCCAACTTCATTGGTTTCTAGAACACTTTTTGTCAGAAAATTATTCATTCAACGTTCCTTGTTGTTCAATAGAATTGGGCCAATTCTGGATTAGCACAAATTCAGCCACTATATTTTTGGGATAGCAATGGACATATTTGATCGGAATATGCAATCAAAAATGCCATCTTCATTGGTTTCGAGAACACTTTTTGTCAGAAAATTGTTCATTCAACGGTCGATGTTGTTCAATGGAATTGGGCCAATTCTGGATTAGCACAAATTCAGTCACTATATTTTTGGGATGGCAATGAACATATCGGATCGGAATATGCAATATGAAGTGCCAACTTCATTGGTTTCTAGAACACTTTTTGTCAGAAAATTGTTCATTCAACGTTCGTTGTTGTTCAACGGAATTGGGCCAATTCTGGATTAGCACAAATTTAGTCACTATATTTTTGGGATGGCAATTAACATATCGGATCGGAATATGCAATATGAAGTGCCAACTTCATTGGTTTCTAGAACACTTTTTGTCAGAAAATTATTCATTCAACGTTCCTTGTTGTTCAATAGAATTGGGCCAATTCTGGATTAGCACAAATTCAGCCACTATATTTTTGGGATAGCAATGGACATATTTGATCGGAATATGCAATCAAAAATGCCATCTTCATTGGTTTCGAGAACACTTTTTGTCAGAAAATTGTTCATTCAACGTTCGTTGTTGTTCAACGGAATTGGGCCAATTCTGGATTAGCACAAATTCAATCACTATATTTTTGGGATGGCAATGAACATATCGGATCGGAATATGCAATATGAAGTGCCAACTTCATTGGTTTCTAGAACACTTTTTGTCAGAAAATTGTTCATTCAACGTTCGTTGTTGTTCAATAGAATTGGGCCAATTCTGGATTAGCACAAATTCAGCCACCATATTTTTGGGATGGCATTGGACATATTTGATCGGAATATGCAATCAGAAGTGCCAACTTCATTGGTTTCTAGAACATTTTTATCAGAAAATTGTTTATTCAACGTTCGTTGTTGTTCAACGGAATTGGGCCAATTCTGGATTAGCACAAATTCAGCCACTATATTTTTGGGATGGCAATGAACATATTGGATCGGAATATGCAATATGAAGTGCCAACTTCATTGGTTTGTAGAACATTTTTTGTCAGAAAATTGTTCATTCAACGTTCGTTGTTGTTCAATAGAATTGGGCCAATTCTGGATTAGCACAAATTCAGCCACTATATTTTTCGGATGGCAATGGACATATTTGATCGGAATATGCAATCAGAATTGCCAACTTCATTGGTTTCGAGAACACTTTTTGTCAGAAAATTGTTCATTCAACGTTCGTTGTTGTTCAACGGAATTGGGCCAATTCTGGATTAGCACAAATTCAGTCACTATATTTTTGGGATGGCAATTAACATATCGGATCGGAATATGCAATATGAAGTGCCAACTTCATTGGTTTCTAGAACACTTTTTGTCAGAAAATTGTTCGTTCAACGTTCGTTGTTGTTCAACGGAATTGGGTCAATTCTGGATTAGCACAAATTTAGTCACTATATTTTTGGGATGGCAATTAACATATCGGATCGGAATATGCAATATGAAGTGCCAACTTCATTGGTTTCTAGAACACTTTTTGTCAGAAAATTATTCATTCAACGTTCGTTGTTGTTCAATAGAATTGGGCCAATTCTGAATTAGCACAAATTCAGCCACTATATTTTTGGGATAGCAATGGACATATTTGATCGGAATATGCAATCAAAAATGCCATCTTCATTGGTTTCGAGAACACTTTTTGTCAGAAAATTGTTCATTCAACGGTCGATGTTGTTCAATGAAATTGGGCCAATTCTGGATTAGCACAAATTCAACTACTATATTTTTGGGATAGCAATGAACATATCGGATCGGAATATGCAATATGAAGTGCCAACTTCATTGGTTTCTAGAACACTTTTGTCAGAAAAATTTTCATTCAACGTTCGTTGTTGTTCAACGGAATTGGGCCAATTCTGGGTTAGCACAAATTCAGTCACTATATTTTTGGGATGGCAATTAACATATCGGATCGGAATATGCAATATGAAGTGCCAACTTCATTGGTTTCTAGAACACTTTTTGTCAGAAAATTATTCATTCAACGTTCCTTGTTGTTCAATAGAATTGGGCCAATTCTGGATTAGCACAAATTCAGCCACTATATTTTTGGGATAGCAATGGACATATTTGATCGGAATATGCAATCAAAAATGCCATCTTCATTGGTTTCGAGAACACTTTTTGTCAGAAAATTGTTCATTCAACGTTCGTTGTTGTTCAACGGAATTGGGCCAATTCTGGATTAGCACAAATTCAATCACTATATTTTTGGGATGGCAATGAACATATCGGATCGGAATATGCAATATGAAGTGCCAACTTCATTTGTTTCTAGAACACTTTTTGTCAGAAAATTGTTCATTCAACGTTCGTTGTTGTTCAATAGAATTGGGCCAATTCTGGATTAGCACAAATTCAGACACTATATTTTTGGGATGGCAATGAACATATTGGATCGGAATATGCAATATGAAGTGCCAACTTCATTGGTTTCTAGAACACTTTTTGTCAGAAAATCGTTCATTCAACGTTCGTTGTTGTTCAATAGAATTGGGCCAATTCTGGATTAGCACAAATTCAGCCACTATATTTTTCGGATGGCAATGGACATATTGGATCGGAATCTGCAATCAGAAATGCCAACTTCATTGGTTTCTAGAACATTTTTATCAGAAAATTGTTTATTCAACGTTCGTTGTTGTTCAACGGAATTGGGCCAATTCTGGATTAGCACAAATTCAGACACTATATTTTTGGGATGGCAATGAACATATTGGATCGGAATATGCAATATGAAGTGCCAACTTCATTGGTCTCTAGAACACTTTTTGTCAGAAAATTGTTTATTCAACGGTCGTTGTTGTTCAATGGAATTGGGCCAATTCTGGATTAGCACAAATTCAGTCACTATATTTTTGGGATGACAATGAACATACCTGACAGGAATATACTATCTGAATTGCTTATGATTTGGATTTTAGAACATTTTATTTCTATTGTTTTATTTGTTGTTCAACACAAGTATTATTGAACGATATATCTCTGTTTTTTTAAATATAGTATCTTTCAGGGGCTGGTTTGGTTTTCCTCGATTTAAGAATAAAAATTTATGAAAATTATATTTCTATGATACGCACAAATTTCATCAGTTTAGCGGCCTTTCGAAACTTTTAAAATTAGGCTTAAACTATTTCTGGTTTTTTCTAGAAATCGGGTTAAATTTATTCCGTCTTTCAGGCGAAATTTGAAATTTTATTTTCCCATTTGTTCGGCTCCTGGACTAGCATTAATTTTTTCCCGTGAGCACTAATTAGCACAAATTTGACTTAATCGGTATGCAAAGTTTCATTTTGAAATTCGAATGTTTCCCTGCTGCAGTTACCCACGTGTAAATATACTGTTAAAAAAATTCTTATAACAATTTTGAGTGAAAACTAGAAAATAAACTCAAAAGGGTGTATTTCACGTTCTTCATAATAACCTAGAAAATTCTCATTTTTAATGCTAGTGAAGTTTATCCAAACTAATCCAAAAAATACAACAACAACAAACTTATTGTAATAGTACTGGTGTAAGTAAACATTCAGGCGCATTTATATTGAGTAATTTAGAGAAGATGTGATTTTCTAATTGGCCTTAGACACATTCATTCCAAAGTCATTCAACTTCAGTGATACTGATACTTGGGACCCTCTTTTTTGTTTCAGTAGTATACCAGTACCACTGAAGTTCATGCTAAATGCTTAGAAACTACTTAGAATGACTTTGGAATATACCTAAAGCCAATTAGGAAATTCATCTTCCCTAAATTACTCAATCTATCAATCTCAAATCGATTTTATGGGTTTGAGTAGTTTTAGTTTATGATAAATTCTGGATATCGTAGAGTTTGTCGGAAAATTCCACCATGTGCAAATGTTAGCTTTAGCTTGACACAATCAGTAGTTTTAGTTTATGATAAATTCTGGATATCGTAAAGTTTGTCGGAAAATTCCACCATGACCAAATGTTAGCTTTAGCTTGACACAATCAACTAGATCAAGAGCCATTTCAATATCTAGCGGACAGGAATCATTTTTCGTTCTCGCAAATCAAACCAATTTTATGGGTTTGAGTAGTTTCTGGTAAATTCTGGTTACCGTAGAGTTTGTCAAAAGAAGAAGAACGTTTCACACTCATCCCGTGTCAATAATTAAAATTTACCTATGGTCATGAGCCATCGAATTGACATTGTATCGACCAAGCGTTGTATCAACAGAACATGTTGTATCAACAAATCAAAATGTCACCCCCATAACTTCATGTAACCTGCCCAAAACCCATCCAAGGTGAAGTCAGACCGTTGTCTAGCTCACTTTAACAGTATAACCATTACACTATGGACTTTTGCTTTTTATTTATTGCGTACCGAGACCCCATGTTACTACCAGACTCATTTTGTCAAAAAAAGTACTATTACTTTAACCTAGATGTCACTAATTTCATAACCCAAATTTTTATTTAACAATTAGCCCAAGTGACCAGTTGACATTTGCAATAAGTGGAATCGTAACATTAGCGCTACTTTTTCCTCGCTATCTTTAATTCTTTAAATTAACTCATTTATACTGATGATTGTGAGCAGTGCAGGGCGTTTACGCGTCATCTACTATTTTTTTAGACAACATAAACTACTCGTGAACAACGTCAACAAGTATTTGTAATTCACGCCAGAAATGATTGGATGAGCTTGAACTTCAATCTTCAAGTAACTTATAATGTGTGCTCCTAATATTTAATCCGAGTTCGACAATTAACTCAAATAAAATTTACAAATCAGAATAAAATTAGTGTATTATGATTTACGCCATCTATTATTAACTATTACGAACTAACATTAAATTAGTTTGATCAGTAATTTATGCGTAAAAATTGATATCAGGCACACATAAAAAATAAAAATTCGCTTGAAATCATCATCAATTTGAAAAACTAAAAGTTCGTGTTTTCGGATTAGTGTATCGTCTGCGTGTTTTCTCATTTGGGTGATTAACTACGGAAATTTTTATCAGTTTGAGTGAATAATAAAAAAGATAAAAAGTAATAATAATTTCCTTGCCAAATTGATAAAAATTAATTGTAGAGTTTTGATCCCTGAAAGATTCTAACAACCAACCGGCCAACCGGCATATCCGTGCAACCACCGCAACACGTCGCCAATCGCGAGGCCATTCGTAAATTTATATTGTATACCGGCGGACGGGAAGCAATGAGGCAGTAAACTATACGGGTCGCCAGTCGAGGCCATTCAAACGAAGTTGTTTGGAAGTTTACCGGCGGACGGGCCGCAACGGTGGAGCGCAAGTATTGGCATAGTCAGGCCACAATGGTCCGGGTATGGACTCACCTGTGGTATGACGGCTACAAGGCCGCAACAGTAAAGGTACCATTTCTATTTAAATTTTAGTTTTTTTTAAATTAATTATTTCATTAAATTTTCTATTCTTTCAATTCTTTCAATTTTTAAATATGTATATTGTAATCGAGCGCCGTCCAGTATATGCGTCGTCCATCTATACGGTCAGAGGCTTCTCCGGGTGAAGAGAAGCTTTATCTGTTGGGGAGTCGTCTCTACTTTCTTATGCTGCTCCGTTGTGGCTGGGTATCAGCCTCTAGGGGTCGATGGGTCATTCGAGGGGATCTTTTCAGCAGACATCGTACTTGTCGTTCCTGGATGGGCACACGCGGTTATAGATATTTTATTTTATTTTCGTTCTGTTCCGCGGTGTATACCAGGAGTATGGCTCAACTTCCTCACGACCCAAAACCATGAGATTTTGTCGGCAAAATAACCGTGAGAGAGGCCTCTGCATAATTAGAAGAATCATGCGGAATGGTTTTTGAACCACCTCGTAATATCTAGCACCAAGAAAAATTTTAAGAACCTGTAGGCCACCTCTAGGTGATGTATTAAAATTAATCTAACATTGCTTATCGTCATTACTACTACACTAAATATAATTGGTGATTTGTTAAAGTGTTGAACTACAACGGCTCATACATGTTTAATCTGTTGAGGCACTCTATGAACTATAGAAATAGGGAAAGATATGGTAGTGCCGTTTCTAACAATTAACAAAAATAAATATGTATTAGTAAGTACACTGTTAAAGTATTTCAAGAATTTTGAGCGAAAAAAAAACTCATGAGAACAAAAAATTGGTTTCCTTATGATAATTAAATGAAGCACACCGTCCATTTATTACTATCTACGTCTCCAACATCTATCTAAAATAAGATTAAATTAATCAATTTAGAAGAAACTAAAAAATAAAAAAACCTAATATCTGTACACGAAAAATAGAATGTAAGAATACATAATTCGATGTTATTAAACAGACTCTTTCGATAATAAATTTAGGACCTATGATCAACAAATCATAAAGTAAAACTACCAGCAGTTTACATTTAAACGCCAAAATGCCACTATTACCGGATAATTTCTATAGGCTTAACCTTGCAAATCAAATAGGTTGGATTTCCAAACAAATTCCAATCAAATAGGTTCATTGAATTCGTTGAGTGGCACACATTGAATGACCAATAACAGGTCATCGTAGAGTTTGTACCAAAATTTCATTATATACTGATGACACCTAAGGACTTAACCTTTCAAATAATATCACTAACATTCCAAAACGGATTGACATCGGACGATTTTTGAGTAGAATTTCTTCAGTGCACTCATGGAGTCTGAGAGAAATAGGTTTGACGTCCAATAACGAAACATCGCAGAGTTTGTACCAAAATGCCACTATTACCGGATAATTTCTAAAGGCTTCTTGCTTAGAAAATGTTTAAATTCCAAACGGATTGGTCGCGATAGATGTTTTTGAGTAAAACTCGTTCATTGAATTCGTTGAGTGGCACACGTTGAATGACCAATAACGCGGTTTTCGTGCTGTGGATATATGAACGCAGTCGTCCATTTATCCGGCAGCTCTTCTTGGTTAACTTAGACAATGAGATCTCTCCATTTCCATCTTTGTACGCTGTACTTCTTGGGTGGAAGTCATTAGCGAGATTTCTGGCATTAGCAAAACTATTGAATTTCGTTGTTCCACTCCTTCCCATTTTTTCGGTGCCTGATCTCATAATCTTTACGCTTCTTTTGCCGGAGATACGTTAACGTACCTATCTTGGCACGTAGCTTTAGCAATACCTGACTGGTTAGCTAGCCACTATTCTTAAATGTTAAGAGGAGGTTATTCGCTGTAACTCTGCCGATCTAGAAAGTCAGTTACAGCTGGCTCATATCTCTGCAGGGAAGCTTGATCTTTTAAAGCATCTACATTTCATCGAACGATTTTTTGTGCGACAGTTTGCACTTCTGTTTGAATATGACACGCAAATGAGCGCTTTCCGTGTCTTTACTACTGTAAGATCTAACGTCGGATATGCTGGTGGAATGTCTTTTCGTCGAAGACGAATGACTCAACGAATTCAATGAACGAGTTTTATTCAGAAAAATCTATCGCGACCAAACAGTTTGGAAATCAAACCTATTTTATTTGCAAGGTTAAGCCTATATAAATCATCCGATAATAGTGGCATTTTGGTACAAACTATGCGATGTTTTGTTATTGGACGTTAAACATATTCCACTCAAACTCCATGAGCACTGAAGAAATTCTACTCAAAAATCTTCCGATGTCAATCCGTTTTGGAATGTCACTGATATCATTTGAAAGGTTAAGTCCATAGGTGTCATCAGTGCATAATGAAATTTTGGTACAAACTCTACGATGTCCTGTTATTGGTCATTCAACGTGTGCCACTCAACGAATTCAATGAACGAGTTTTACTCAAAAAAATCTATCGCGACCAATCCGTTTGGAAATCAAACCTATTTTATTTGCAAGGTTAAGCCTATATAAATCATCCGATAATAGTGGTATTTTGGTACAAACTCTGCGATGTCTTGTTATTTGACGTTAAACCTATTCCACTCAGACTCAACGAGCACTGAAGAAATTCCACTCAAAAATCTTCCGATGTCAATCCGTTTTGGAATGTCACTGATATCATTTGAAAGGTTAAGTCCATAAGTGTCATCAGTGTATAATGAAATTTTGGTACAAACTCTACGATGTCCAACGAATTCAATGAACGAGTTTTACTCAAAAAATCTATCGCGACCAAACAGTTTGGAAATCACACCTATTTTATTTGCAAGGCTAAGCCTATATAAATCATCCGATAATAGTGGCATTTTGGTACAAACCCTGCGATGTCTTGTTATTGGACGTTAAACCTATTCCACTCAGACTCCATGAGCACTGAAGAAATTCTACTCAAAAATCTTCCGATGTCAATCCGTTTTGGAATCTCACTGATATCATTTGAAAGGTTAAGTCCATAAGTGTCATCAGTATATAATGAAATTTTGGTGCAAACTCTACGATGTCCTGTTATTGGTCATTCAACGTGTGCCACTCAACGAATTCAATGAACGAGTTTTACTCAAAAAAATCTATCGCGACCAATCCGTTTGGAAATCAAACCTATTTTATTTGCAAGGTTAAGCCTATATAAATCATCCGATAATAGTGGTATTTTGGTACAAACTCTGCGATGTCTTGTTATTTGACGTTAAACCTATTCCACTCAGACTCAATGAGCACTGAAGAAATTCCACTCAAAAATCTTCCGAAGTCAATCCGTTTTGGAATGTCACTGATATCATTTGAAAGGTTAAGTCCATAAGTGTTATCAGTATATAATGAAATTTTGGTACAAACTCTACGATGTCCAACGAATTCAATGAACGAGTTTTACTCAAAAAATCTCCTTCCAAACAGTTTGGAAATCAAACCTATTTTATTTGCAAGGTTAAACCTATATAAATCATCCGATAATAGTGGCATTTTGGTACAAACTCTGCGATGTCTTGTTATTTGACGTTAAACCTATTCCTCTCAGACTCAATGAGCACTGAAGAAATTCCACTCAAAAATCTTCCGATGTCAATCCGTTTTGGAATGTCACTGATATCATTTGAAAGGTTAAGTCCATAAGTGTCATCAGTATATAATGAAATTTTGGTACAAACTCTACGATGTCCAACGAATTCAATGAACGAGTTTTACTCAAAAAATCTATCGCGACCAAACAGTTTGGAAATCACACCTATTTTATTTGCAAGGCTAAGCCTATATAAATCATCCGATAATAGTGGCATTTTGGTACAAACCCTGCGATGTCTTGTTATTGGACATTAAACCTATTCCACTCAGACTCCATGAGCACTGAAGAAATTCTACTCAAAAATCTTCCGATGTCAATCCGTTTTGGAATCTCACTGATATCATTTGAAAGGTTAAGTCCATAAGTGTCATCAGTATATAATGAAATTTTGGTACAAACTCTACGATGTCCTGTTATTGGTCATTCAACGTGTGCCACTCAACGAATTCAATGAACGAGTTTTACTCAAAAAAATCTATCGCGACCAATCCGTTTGGAAATCAAACCTATTTTATTTGCAAGGTTAAGCCTATATAAATCATCCGATAATAGTGGTATTTTGGTACAAACTCTGCGATGTCTTGTTATTTGACGTTAAACCTATTCCACTCAGACTCAATGAGCACTGAAGAAATTCCACTCAAAAATCTTCCGAAGTCAATCCGTTTTGGAATGTCACTGATATCATTTGAAAGGTTAAGTCCATAAGTGTTATCAGTATATAATGAAATTTTGGTACAAACTCTACGATGTCCAACGAATTCAATGAACGAGTTTTACTCAAAAAATCTCCTTCCAAACAGTTTGGAAATCAAACCTATTTTATTTGCAAGGTTAAACCTATATAAATCATCCGATAATAGTGGCATTTTGGTACAAACTATGAGATGTTTTGTTATTGGACGTTAAACCTATTCCACTCAGACTCCATGAGCACTGAAGAAATTCTACTCAAAAATCTTCCGATGTCAATCCGTTTTGGAATCTCACTGATATCATTTGAAAGGTTAAGTCCATAAGTGTCATCAGTATATAATGAAATTTTGGTACAAACTCTACGATGTCCAACGAATTCAATGAACGAGTTTTACTCAAAAAATCTATCGCGACCAAACAGTTTGGAAATCACACCTATTTTATTTGCAAGGTTAAGCCTATATAAATCATCCGATAATAGTGGTATTTTGGTACAAACTCTGCGATGTCTTGTTATTTGACGTTAAACCTATTCCACTCAGACTCAATGAGCACTGAAGAAATTCCACTCAAAAATCTTCCGAAGTCAATCCGTTTTGGAATGTCACTGATATCATTTGAAAGGTTAAGTCCATAAGTGTTATCAGTATATAATGAAATTTTGGTACAAACTCTACGATGTCCAACGAATTCAATGAACGAGTTTTACTCAAAAAATCTCCTTCCAAACAGTTTGGAAATCAAACCTATTTTATTTGCAAGGTTAAGCCTATATAAATCATCCGATAATAGTCGCATTTTGGTACAAACTCTGCGATGTCTTGTTATTGGACGTCAAACCTATTCCACTCAGACTCCATGAGCACTGAAGAAATTCTACTCAAAAATCTTCCGATGTCAATCCGTTTTGGAATCTCACTGATATCATTTGAAAGGTTAAGTCCATAAGTGTCATCAGTATATAATGAAATTTTGGTACAAACTCTACGATGTCCAACGAATTCAATGAACGAGTTTTACTCAAAAAATCTATCGCGACCAAACAGTTTGGAAATCACACCTATTTTATTTGCAAGGTTAAGCCTATATAAATCATCCGATAATAGTGGCATTTTGGTACAAACTCTACGATGTCCTGTTATTGGTCATTCAACGTGTGCCACTCAACGAATTCAATGAACGAGTTTTTCTCAAAAAAATCTATCGCGACCAATCCGTTTGGAAATCACACCTATTTTATTTGCAAGGTTAAGCCTATATAAATCATCCGATAATAGTGGCATTTTGGTACAAACTCTACGATGTCCTGTTATTGGTCATTCAACGTGTGCCACTCAACGAATTCAATGAACGAGTTTTACTCAAAAAAATCTATCGCGACCAATCCGTTTGGAAATCACACCTATTTTATTTGCAAGGTTAAGCCTATATAAATCATCCGATAATAGTGGCATTTTGGTACAAACTCTACGATGTCCTGTTATTGGTCATTCAACGTGTGCCACTCAACGAATTCCATGAACCAGTTTTACTCAGAAAAATCTATCGCAACCAATCCGTTTGGAAATCAAACCTATTTTATTGGCAAGGTTAAGCCTATAGAAATTATCCCCGATAATAGTGGCATTTTGGTACAAACTCTGCGATGTGTTGTTATTGGACGTCAAACCTATTCCACTCAGACTCCATGAGCACTGAAAAAATTCCACTCAAAAATCTTCCGATGTCAATCCGTTTTGAAATCTCACTGATATCATTTGAAAGGTTAAGTCCATAAGTGTCATCAGTATATAATGAAATTTTGGTACAAACTCTACGATGTCCAACGAATTCAATGAACGAGTTTTACTCAAAAAATCTATCGCGACCAAACAGTTTGGAAATCACACCTATTTTATTTGCAAGGTTAAGCCTATATAAATCATCCGATAATAATCGCATTTTGGTACAAACTCTGCGATGTCTTGTTATTGGACGTCAAACCTATTCCACTCAGACTCCATGAGCACTGAAGAAATTCTACTCAAAAATCTTCCGATGTCAATCCGTTTTGGAATCTCACTGATATCATTTGAAAGGTTAAGTCCATAAGTGTCATCAGTATATAATGAAATTTTGGTACAAACTCTACGATGTCCAACGAATTCAATGAACGAGTTTTACTCAAAAAATCTATCGCGACCAAACAGTTTGGAAATCACACCTATTTTATTTGCAAGGTTAAGCCTATATAAATCATCCGATAATAGTGGCATTTTGGTACAAACTCTACGATGTCCTGTTATTGGTCATTCAACGTGTGCCACTCAACGAATTCAATGAACGAGTTTTTCTCAAAAAATCTATCGCGACCAATCCGTTTGGAAATCACACCTATTTTATTTGCAAGGTTAAGCCTATATAAATCATCCGATAATAGTGGCATTTTGGTACAAACTCTACGATGTCCTGTTATTGGTCATTCAACGTGTGCCACTCAACGAATTCCATGAACCAGTTTTACTCAGAAAAATCTATCGCAACCAATCCGTTTGGAAATCAAACCTATTTTATTGGCAAGGTTAAGCCTATAGAAATTATCCCCGATAATAGTGGCATTTTGGTACAAACTCTGCGATGTGTTGTTATTGGACGTCAAACCTATTCCACTCAGACTCCATGAGCACTGAAAAAATTCCACTCAAAAATCTTCCGATGTCAATCCGTTTTGAAATCTCACTGATATCATTTGAAAGGTTAAGTTCATAAGTGTCATCAGTATATAATGAAATTTTGGTACAAACTCTGCGATATGTTGTTATTGGACGTCAAACCTATTCCACTCAGGTTTCATGAGTGCAGTGCACTGAATAAATTCTACTCAAAAATTTCGGCACCAAATCGGTTGGTATAAACTTTATTATGTTAAGTTATTGAAATTTTATAGTGTACCATTTATTTTTTTAATAATCGACTTTTACTTAAACAGAAATCTGGCGATGGAAAATTAAATTGATTGATTCAAATTATTATTTATATTTCCATGAAATGGTTTTAGAAAAATTGTCAAACACTCATCATATAAATCGGAATCCAATTTGAGTTATATATTAAAGAGCGAGTGAGCTGAATATCATTAGAAAGAGACGAAATGAATTTTTAATATAGTTCTTATTTGAAAAAAGATGGCGAGTGTTTCATCTCTTTCTAATATCATAGAGCTGTCTCTTTCAACAATGTATTTAACAGTGTAGAAACTAACACATGCAATGTTGTAGTATATTCTTATTGGATTCGTATACATATTGTTGTTATTTTTTTGTTAAAAACTTCACACTCATGAAAAGATTTCTTCTTTGAGAATCTATGTTCGTTTAAATTTAAAGATTTCCCACTTTCAAATTACGCTTGGTATAAGTTTTCAAATGACTACACGGTTAAAGTCCCATGGGGGTCGTAGTAATCGTTAAAATATTTTTTACGCTTGTCACCTGAGAAATTAATTTTCGTTAAAATGCGTACCCCGACAAACAGAACAAAAGTTGCTGCACACAAATTATTGTATCCTGTGCAAAGTTTTGTCATATTATTTATTTATTTATGTGACAATAGATTGGTGTTCTTTACATTTTTTACAAAATGTATGTAAGACGCAGCATAACATTATATTGTAAGCGCGCAAGAAGAAAACAAATTATTTCGTTTGCTGCAAGGTATATGCATTACACGGGTATTGTGTTGTGCAAACAAGGTTAAATTAAAAATTGAGGTATTATATGGCATTTCCACAATTATTTTTTTGCTCAAATCTTTAAAATGTATATGACACAATAGAAATAGTAAATTCACTTGACATTTAGAAAACAAAACTATTAAAATGTCTCTCACCCTATTTTTTTGTTTGTTTGTGTATACAAATTCTAACCACCTACGAATTTACCTTTGTCATATCTTAGATCAATTCGTACAATAAAAATATTTTGGTTCGTTTACAATAGAATACTGTTGTGAGGCGGTACGTTTGATCCAAAACGTTTATCAAAAGTCAAAATCATATCCTCTTTTGTGAATAAGGTAAATCATGCCATCGACTGATCCTTTTTGCATAAATCATATGGTGTAAATTTTTATTTTGTAAACTATAGAGTTGTTTTGACATTTCGGACGACCACAGTTTGGTATCTAAATAGGCGGTATCGAAAGGTCGTCTAACGATTACAATAGACCTTATCGGACTAACAAAATTAATTGTTGTTCAAATGGATGGCAATTTAATAATGTCGGTGAAATTAGTATTTCGGGGTGGTAATGGTAATTCACATATATGGGAAAATATTGTGACGAATTTTACTAAATTAAACTGTACAATACTTAACGCTGGGTAGCTAAGTGGCTAAGGTATATACCACCAAGTGTTTTTGATACAAAGCTTACTAGTCAAACACTCGATGTACGTTATGCAGAACATTATGAACACCTACGCGCTGATGGGTTAATCGAACAAACCATTGTGGGATCTAGTGCAGCAGTCAATAAAGAGTTGCTAATCCAAATCTGGTCCAATGGCTTAGGTTGGAGGATGATGTCTTTAAAAACGGATTCAAATATACTAGAACGATGTCACGTAGTAATCACCTAAGCGGTTCAACCGGTTTAGTTATTCACCTCATAGACAAAAATTTTGTTATAATAGCAAGATGCGAATCCCCAAACAAGTTGAGAAATACTCACCCTGCTATTACCATTACAAAATTGAAGAAAATTCGAAGAATTGCTTAAAACCTTGTAATTATGATAACTCGAAAATATAATTTCAGCTACTACAACTGTGGCTACTTATTCATTAAATGCAGATGTCCAAATGCATCTCGTATTAAAACATATGGGATAAAGCTTATAAAACTTGATTTGGGCCTTCGTCGAATTTTTGTGCAAGCGTTTAATACTGCTGAAGTTAATTATCCCCCTAATAAATTTTTGATATTTTTAGTTGCGTCAATTATAGGGTTTTCCAATAGGAATGATATGATTTTTAAGTGACGTTTCGGCCATTTGTAATATGTCATGATCTGTCATTTTTTGTTTCATTGTATTCAGTAATATTTACAATTTCATCATGGTGAGATATACGCAAGAAAAACGTTTACAAATTATTCAGTTGTATTATCAAAATAATCGTTCTCCAATTGCAACTTTTCGTGCGCTTTTGCCGTTTTATAGTCGTAATAATCGTCCAAGTGTGCTCGCTATTCGTCGAACTGTTGAAAATTTTGAGCGTACATTTTCTTTACATAATGTTGAAGTGCCAATAAGACAAAGATTCGCTCGAAGTATTGCTGCAAGGGTAATTCAGGCAAGTGTTGCTGACGACCGCAATTTGTCGATTCCAAGACGTTCTCAAGAATTGGGACTGTCTAAAACCACAACCTGGCGGATTTTGAGAATACATTTGGGTTTGCATCCGTATAAAATTGTTCTCACTCAAGAACTGAAGCCATTGGACCACGGTGAATTTGCTGATTTTGCCTTGGAACAACTTGAAAACGATAACGATTTTTTTAAGAAAATCATCTTCTCCGATGAGGCTCTCTTTCATCTGAGTGGTGCGGTAAATAAACAAAACTGTCGATTCTGGTGCAAAGAAAATCCACAAATTATTCATGAAAAACCATTACATTCACCTAAATTGACAGTTTGGTGTGGTTTTTGGTCTGGTGGAATCATCGGTCCGTATTTTTTTTCGAAATGAAGCTGGTAACCGCGTTACTGTCAATGGAGATCGGTATAGATCGATGATAACCAACTTTTTATGGCCGAAATTGGAAGAAGTTGATCTTGACAACATTTGGTTCCAACAAGACGGGGCTACGTGCCACACAGCAAGTGCAACAATTGAATTATTGCGAGAAAAGTTTGGAGATTCGATTATTTCAAGAAATTGTGATATTGAATGGCCTCCAAGAAGTTGTGATTTTACACCATTAGACTATTTGTTGTGGGGTTATTTGAAGTCATTGGTCTTTAGCAATAAACCAAACTCTCTTCAAGCTTTACAAGTCAATATTGAACGTGCTATTCATGACATATGACTTGATTTAGTGGAAAAAGTGTTCGAAAGGTGGGTTCATCGAATTGGTTCCTGCAGAAGAAGTCGTGGAGGCCATTTGAATGACGTTTTATTCAGAACCTAATTGTATCGATTGTGCTTCACATTAAATAAAAAACATTTCCATTTCCTTAACAATTAGTGTATTTTTTTTAAAAAGAAATCATACCACTCTTATTGGAAAACCCTATATTTGGTTCATCGTATATCGGCTTCAGTATCGCCCGGCTAGACGAAAGTCATTGGTTGCAAAAATTTAACTATTTTATTTAACTATTTTTAACTATTTATTTGTCTTCGTGGTATGTTAGCCAGTTTAGCCAACTGAGAATCCATGGATGCTTGGTAGAGAATGAGGCTTTGTAATTCTCTAGTCGATCGCCAACTCGAAACATTCCAGCCTGTCCAGGAAAGGATTTAATGCCTTGAGATTACTAGTTTGTCTCTTTATTGGTCTGCAATTGAGCGATTTCATTTTCGTAGAACCTTTTTTGCTCATGTTTGCAAAGTATATGAAGTGCGTCGTTCAGTTCATCTCTTTGCAAAAATATAACATTTGATGTTGGTGTCTTTTTAGATTTGAGATGGGAGATGAATTTTAGTATGAAAACTAAGAGCCTTTGCAGCTTTGTTAATGAGGTATATTTTGAGGTATGAGGTATTCGTAACAAACAGGTGCAATTTTCAATTTTCTTCGTCGTTTAAGCCGTAACTTATTTGTTGTGGAGGCCAGAAGTCGATTGTTTGAGGAAGCCACACAAGACCATTCCACCATAGTTGTTGTATCTGGAGCTGATGTGGAAGTAATCCCCGTAGTTCTATTTCGCACAAAGGTACTCCAACGTCTTGCATGGCTCGAGAGCCAATCCAAAACAATACGGGAGTCAGTCCAAGCATAAGTTAATGATACTTTCTTCCTAGTTTCGCATGAGACTGATTTTATCAAGTTAGTCAGCAATACAGCAGCGCAAAATTCCAATCGTGGGAGTGTTACTTGTTTCATTGGAGCCACCTTTGTCTTAGCCGAAATCAAGCTGATGAAGACATATCCTTCTAAGGTATCTGCTCTGATATACACTACTGCTCACTGTCGTGGATCCATCTAGGTATGGATATCAGGTTGACGTGTTGTAATTGGTCTCGAATTCCCTTTCATTGATTTAACACTTCTTCCGGCAGCGGTTCATCCCAACCTAAATGGATGGCCCATAATTTTTGGAGGAATATTTAAACCATGACTATGACAGGAGCTATCCAACCAAGGGGATCAAGTAACAGACTGGCTTCGAATACTACCATCCGTTTGGTAAAAGAATCCCGGTTCGGCAATTCCGAAGTGAACGTGAAATTGTCTGTTGATGGATTCCAATTAATGTCCAATACCTTTACCGATCTTTCATCTTTTTCATTGTTGATTTTTACGGATTTTATGTCAACAGGACCTGTATCAACATCTCTGATACTTAGGCCCACAATGGCTTTCGAATTCAACATTCATACACAACATACTAATACTCTCCTTCAGCCGCAATGCTTCGGATTCGGTGCCGGCCCCTGTCATCAGGTCGTCGATATAAATATCATTGGAGATAGCGTTTGCAGCGAATGGGAATGTAAATTGGTTTTTTCCCGAAATTTTGTTAAGTACTTTTGTAGCTAAAAATGATGCGGCTGCTAGTCCATATGTGATTGTGGTAAGACGATAATGGCGAATCGGCTCCGACGTATGATTGCGCCATACTATTTTCTGGAATTTAGTATCTTCTTCCGCTATTCGCACTTGTCGATACATTTTCATCATCATTCATTTAGTTAAATACCAGATGTTGTTTAAGCAGATCCATCAAAGACAACCCTTAATTTTGTGGTTGAACTGGACTCCTTCAAGACTCCGTGATGGGGTAAATAGTATCCGGTGTCTTGTGTATCGTTATGCATCACTTCTTCCATATGATTGAGACGCTCGTATTCGATCATAAAGCCTTGGTGCATCTTTTCAAACTCTGGATCCCGTGTAAACTGGCGTTCGATACCTCTCAAACGAACAATAAAGCGCCCATCATCAGAATTTCTCACTTTCTCAGAGAAGGGTTTCTCACAAAATGCTTCTACTTGGGAATAGATTAGTTTTGGAGTCTGGAATTGATTCTAATTCCAAGAAGCAACGTAATATTTTATCTAAATTGACGAGACGGTCTCCTAAAGCATCTTCCCATATACAACCCAGCCAAATATGGTTTAACTGGGCCCTTTGGACTCATTTTAGCTTTCTCATGTAAAAGCAGGTCGAAGAAATAGTCGATACCAATTAAAACCTCTATCTCACTCGATTTGAAGAAATGTGGATCAGCCAGCTGTAGGTTCGGCAAACATCTGAATCTCATGTCCTCGACAGTTTGAGGTGGGCTTCTGTATTACGAATTCTTGATGATAATTTGGTATTACGGTGATATCGACTAGTCCCTTGGTAATTCCAGCGTTTGATCTACCTAATCCAGCAACTGGCCAATTTCGAATTTCGTATTTTTATTCCTAATTTTTGAACACATTTCTCCGTGATAAAACTGGTCTGGGAGCCTGAGTCCAACAAGGCACGACAATGAATTACATTTCCAACAGCATCCTTGATTTTAATTAGTGCTGTGGGCAGAATCGAATGAGTGACGATAAATTGGGAACAATGAGATGAAGTTTGTAGCGTACTAGAAGGCGACTGAATTGGGTTGGCGATAGTTGTTTCAGTGTCGTTAATGTGCAGCAATGAATGATGTCTATTGTCACATCGTTTACAATTGCGGTTTGAAGTACATTTGTGTACTTGATGTCAATTGCTGAGACAATTGAAGCATCGGTTACTCGATTTTGACCATTCCCTTCGTTGTGCTACATTCATTTCGTTTAATACTTTGCAGTCAAACAAGTAGGCTTTCCACACGAGTATGTAGTACATGACAACAATGCATGACATCATTACATCATTCGCGTTTAGACGCAAACTATAAAACTGTTGACACCAATTGCAACTTGTGTTTGTATGCGTAAATTATTACCATGGATGATAATTTTGAAAATTTAGAAGCATTTCTTGATGAGGATAATGATGTATCATTTCGTGATAATGATGTGGCATGTTTGTTATTGGCGGATGCAATAGACATTGAAGAAGAAGATTCAAAAAATAAAAGGTGTTGGGTGAAGCCGTATAGGAAAACTCGAGAAGCAGTTGGCAACGCCCAAAGCCTTATGAAGGAGCTTACACCAAATAAGGCGGATTTTAAAAATTTTACCCGAATGGATGAAGATTCTTTTAATTTTATTTTGTCCGCAATCAAAGCCGACATCATAAAACAAGATACTGTGATGAGAAATGCAATAGCTGGAGAGGAAAAGTTATCGGTTACCTTCAGGTTCTTAGTCACTGGAGAAAGCTTTATGGAGTTAGATTATAATTCTAAACTATCAAAATCTTTCTTGTCCACATCAATTTTAGAGGTGTGTGAGGCGATATTTAAACATTTAAAAGATCAATTTTTAAAGGTAAATCAAACAATTATTACTTTTTACTAAATATACCGGGTGTTTCTTTTAAACTGAGACGATCAAATATCTCGAAAAATAGCCACTCTACGGGAAAAATGTCCATAATCAAAATTTAATCATACCGCGGGGGAAATACATTAGTGCAAAAAAAATAGTCCCCCACCCCCCGCTTTGTAGGTGGGGCGGGAGTAACTTTTAAACTAAGATAGGAAGCCATATTTTTTATTGCAGATATGGATTCTACGACTAAAAGTTCGTATGATTTGAATGAAATATTTTGTTCGGTTCATGATAGATGGCGTTGTAATCGACGAAATTCAATTTTTTCAATTTCTTCTTCTTAGAACACACGCATTCGATTCTGCAATACGTTTGAAATAAAAAACATCACGTTTTCATTGGAAATACTCGAAATTCGTCATCAAAACAATTTATTCAGTTTTGTAAATCACATTTAACGTTTGTGTTATTTCTTATCTTCATGTTTTTCGTAATTCCAAAATAAACGATAAAATACTTTAGAATGGAGCGTTTAACTGTGCCAGAAAAAATTGAACTGGTTCTGGTTTATGAAGAAGCTGGCAGAAATCTTGAAAATGCTGTTGCTATTTACGCTCAACGCTTTCCGGATAGGATTTGAACGAATCGTGCTTCATTTGGCCGTACTATCAAACAATTTATTACTGATGGAAATGTTCAACCGAAAAAGAGGACCCGTATAGCAACAGTCACTGGAGAAAATAATGAAATTGCTGTATTGGCAGCAGTGGCTCATAATCCTCATGTTAGTACACGAGAAATACTTCGCGATTCCGGATTGTCCCTCACCAGTGTTTGGAGTATTTTAAAACGGCACAAGTATCATCCATATCATGTGTCTTTACACCAAGATCTTCATGGCGCTGATTTCCAAAATCGGGTAACTTTTTGTCAATGGGCACGTGAGCAAATACAACAAAACCCCAATTTTTTTTGTTGCGTAATGTTCTCTGTCGAATCGTCTTTTACAAACCATGGAACGTTTAATCGACACAACATGCATTATTGGAGTGTTACAAATCCGCACTGGCTTCGTCAAGTTGAACAGCAGCGTCCTTGGACTGTCAACGTGTGGTGTGGAATAATTGGCAACAAACTCATAGGCCCCCACATTATTGAAGGCAACTTGAATGGTCAAATGTACCGAAACATTTTGGAAAATAAACTGCCAATATTACTTGAAAATTTGAGCTTAGAAGTGAGACAGAACATGTGGTTTCAACATGATGGTTGTCCTGCACACTATTCGGTGGTGGCACGTGAAATACTTGATCGTGATTTCAATGGTCGCTGGATTGGTAGAGCTGGTCCGGTAAATTGGCCTGCCAGATCACCAGATCTTACTTCGCCAGATTTCTTTTTGTGGGGCTATCTCAAAGACAAAATTTACAAACAAGAACCAACAACACGTGAGAACATGATTGAGCAAATCAGAAATGCGTGTGCTGAAATTCAACCAGACACATTTCTCAGTTGTGTACAATCATTTGAAATGCGTATTAATAAGTGCATTGAAGTCGCAGGCCATCATTTTGAACACTTATTTTAAGCTAAAATTATTTTATTCACCTGCCATTCACATTAATAAATTGTTTTGATGACGAATTTCGAGTATTTCCAATGAAAACGTGATGTTTTTTATTTCAAACGTATTGCAGAATCGAATACGTGTGTTCTAAGAAGAAGAAATTGAAAAAATTGAATTTCGTCGATTACAGCGCCATCTATCATGAACCGAACAAAATATTTCATTCAAATCATACGTACTTTTAGTCGTAGAATCCGTATCTGCAATAAAAAATATGGCTTCCTATCTTAGTTTAAAAGTTACTCCCGCCCCACCTACAAAGCTATGGGGGACTATTTTTTTGCACTAATGTATTTCCCCCGCGGTATGATTAAATTTTGATTATGGACATTTTTTCCGTAGAGCGGCTATTTTTCGAGATATTTGATCGTCTCAGTTTAAAAGAAACACCCGGTATATTTATTGATTTATTGATAGTCTTATTTTTATTGTAAGAGCTCGCCTTCAAAACTCTCATAGCTGAATGTATCCTCCATCGTCATCGTCAAAATATCTTTTGGAGTTGATGCTGTTTGATCAGCTTTTTTGATAATGTGGTGTTCCAAAATTTCTATTTTATTCTGCTTTTTTGTATTACATGTTGGTTTTTTAGGAAGATAGTTGTTTGAGAATGGGACGAATGTTGAAGTTTGAAGCGGCTCTTCTAAACTACTTGTCTGCTGTTTGGTGTGGAATTCAGAAACTGGTGTTGAGTGAATTGATAAGAAAGATGTTTGAGGTGATTTTTTGGGGACGGTTTCCTTTGGCTCATTTATTTTAAAATTTCACGAAATAGATGTACTGGTAGATGTAGCATTTCTTGGAATGATTCGGAAATTTCTATATGAGGATGGGATGAATGATGAAATGGTAGGCGGATGTTCAAAAACAGTTGCCTGTTGATTGGAGTTGAGAATCTAGTGATGCTCGTAATGACAGAAAGGATCTTTCAGGTGACTCTCTGAGAACGGTTTGTTTGGACTCATTCATTTCAAAAGGTGGTGGGATAGATGTTGAAATTTCGGAATTATCATATGAATAGGAATCTTCAGAAGTTGAATGTTTGAAAGGGTTGCGTTTTGTAATGTCGATAGGAGAAGGTGAAGGAGAGTTTAAGGACGATTTCGTTGAGCCTGAACTTTTACTGCAGAAAAACTTGGCGAAATCGGTTGAAATTGTTGGCTTTGCTGGACAATGTTTTGTTCTTCTATAATTTTCGAACTCACCAATTGCAATATTTTAAATTTCAATTCTTGAAACGAGTTTTCTAATTTTATTCGTTTCAGTTCACTACAAAGATACCGACCAAACTCTTTTTCCTTCGTTAAAGGTTGTTTTCTTTGTTGTGCCATATTTTTTGATTGTTGAAGCATTTCCATGGCCTCGGTTCGAAGTTCATGTTGTATGTTGGTCTTCCTTTTCTGGAAATATAAATAAAAATTATTAATATTAAACATCCATTAAATAAATTAAACAATACAAAAATTTGTTTTTCAGTTTCGAACAACCGAAAAGGAGTGACTAAGAATCGCTGACGATTACAATGAAAAATGGCAATTTTCACATTGCGTAGGTGCTCTAGATGGGAAGCACACTTCATTTCGACCATCAAAGAAAGAAGCACCACTATTTTACAACTACAAAGGGTTCAATAGTATTGTACTACTTGGCCTTGCGGATGCAAATGCGAAATTTATTTTTATTGATGTTGGGTGTCACGGCAGGATTAGCGATGGTGGTGTCTTACAACGATCCAAATTTATGTACATCCTGAAGCAGCCAGAGAAATATTTACCTCCAAATGCGTTTATTGGAAATTCAAGGTTATTACCATATATGTTTATTGCAGATAATGCCTTCCCGTTATTACCAAACATGATGACACCATATCCATTTACAACGGTCCATGAAGAGAAGAAAACATTTAACCGCAGATTCAGTAGAGCTCGACAGACTATTGAGCGTGCTTTCGGAATTCTAAGCAATAGATTTCTTATTTTTCAAAAACCCATCAATCTCCATCAAGATAAGGTAAAATTAATAGTAAAATGTTGTTGTGTTCTGCACAATTTTTTGATCACCAGAAGTCGATGGTATAGTGAAGAAAGTGTTTCTCAACAAAATCAAACTCAGTCCCAGGAGGTGGCAGATAGACGTTCAACGCCAAGAAATTTTATAAATCTGGCGAAAATTTCAGAAACAGTTTGACAGCATTTTTTAATAATGAAGGAGCAATTTAATGAATTGCAAAAATTTAATATTGAAAGTGTTTATTTTTCTTCGGCGATTTCGATTTCATCTGAATCAACCTGAAAATAAAAATATAAAATACTTTAAACTAAAACTGTAGAAAATCTTATGGAAGGTAATCTTATACATGTTCTATATTTGATGTGCTCGGTTCTATGTCATTGCAATGCAGCAAAAATGACAATTCGTTGTAACACTTGCGCTCATCCGCACTTGCTCCGCTTGTCTTAGAATTAATCACCTTTGCTTTCTCTCTTGAAATTTGACTCTGGAGGGTGCGAATCTTATTTTTTAGACATTGCACCGTAACACCACTTTTCACTGTTTTTATTTGCAAAATGCGTGTCTATTGGATTGTACAGGCAAGGATACTCGCGAAACCCATTTATTAGTGCCAACGTTTGTTGCCTGCTCCAAGTATCCGACGTTTGTAAATTTTCCGCCATATTCCCGAGTTTCTTTTTTCTTGTTTAGGCAAATTTCAAATGAACAGCTTAATAGTCAAATTACAAATGAATAGCGAATTTTGAGGAAAAAATGCAAACCAACGCAACGCAAATATCCCCACTCCAAAATAAGTTTATAGGCGAAGAGATAAGAGACGAGGAAAATACGTGCATTCAAGGCACTCAACAGTTGGGAACATGTTGAGTAAAATCAATGCCAACGTTCTGAAACTGTTTAGTACTATGAATACTAATCATGATGCCAACAGTTGGCGGTCCTGAACGCGCCCAATGAATGGCTCTTTTCATGACATATAGCTCAAGTATATTGCAACTCCCCAGTAACAACATGACTGTTCACACTCGGTTTTTCTGAATGCCTTTTGATTGAATTGCTTGTGGTGGTCTCCAACGTGTCTATTCGTTGCGCTAAAAAGTCAAGAAAATTCGAAAAAAAAAACTGGGTTTCCAATATCAGCAATCGGTTCAGCCCATAATGCTCTTGATTTCTCGTCCAGTTTTTGCACTAAAAGAAAGATCAACCAAGGATCTCTTGTCTTCGCGCTGTCGCCCAATGCCCTTAATCCTCGGATGGTTGTTAAATAAACGTCCGAACAAAGGCATTTATGATGTGATGTTTTCGATTCATTATGATGACGATTATGATGATAACGATTCCCATTATGGTGATAGATTGGCTTTATAAATGATGTGTTCAGTGATGTCTTTCCGGCCGCCATTGCTTTGCTATACGAATACGCGTGTTGAGCTTCATAACCGAGTCATAGTAGCTCTCTTCGTATACGAAATCCGATTCTTTGTTAGGATCTATTGCAAAGATTTTACTCTCGATTGTCGTAAATTCTGCCATAAGTTGCTCGAGTCGAGCCAAGCGAGTTCGAAATTCTTCGATTGAGGTATCTTCATCGGCGCTCCTTATGAAATTAAGTAAAGGTTGGTTAAATTTTAAGGGCCGACGTTGATTGTGAACCACACCTAAACGTCAAGTTTTTTTCTGCATTTAATTTGACATTTCTCAATTTCAGACTAACTCAATTTGAACCATGGAAAGATACACAATCGAGCAACGCGTTAAAGTTATTCAGGCATATTATGAAAATGGGCGTTCAAATCAAAATGCATATCGTGCACTTTGTGATTTTTTCGGTCAATTTAATCGTCCAAATGTGCGTACAATCGGAAATATCGTGCAAAAATTTGAGCAAACCGGGTCTGTAGGCGATTTTAAAACACCAGTGCATGCTCGTACAGCTCGTACAGCAGAAAATATTGCTGCTGCTCGCGATAGTGTGGCTGAAGAGCAGTCCACCTCAACTCGTCGTCGTGCCCAGCAATTGCACCTCTCACGCTCGTCGTTGATGAATATTATGCATTAAGACTTGCATTTACACGCTTATAAGATGCAATTGACTCAAGAACTAAAGCCTCTTAACCATTCCAAACGTCGTCAATGGTCAAAATGGTGGCAACAAATGGCAACAGTGGATGATCAGTTTTCGAAGAAAATCATCTTCAGTGATGAGGCACATTTTCACCTCAATGGATTCGTCAATAAGCAGAATTGCCGCATTTGGGCGAATCATAATCCAAGAGTGATTGTCGAAAAACCAATGCACCCACAAAGAGTGACTGTTTGGTGCGATTTATTGGCTGGCGGCACCATCGGGCCGTATTTTTTCCAAAATGAGGCCGGTCAGGCAGTTACTGTGAATGGTGTTCGCTATCGTGAGATGATAACGAACTTTTTATGGCCCGAATTGGAAGATATGGATGTGGACGATATGTGGTTTCAACAGGACGGTGCCACTTGCCACACAGCTAACGAAACAATGGCTCTTTTGCGCGACAAATTCAATGGCCGTGTTATCTCACGTGGTGGCGATGCCAATTGGCCGCCAAGATCATGTGATTTGACACCGTTGGACTTCTTTCTTTGGGGTTATTTGAAAGAAAAGTTGTACGTCAATAAGCCAGCAACAATTCAAGAGTTAAAGGATGAGATAATTCGGCACATTAATGGCATAGAACCTCAATTATGCCTAAGCGTCATCGAAAATTTGGACCATCGTGTGGAGGTGTGCCGCCGAGGTCGCGGCAGCCATTTGGCCGATATTTTGTTCCATACATAATTGAACCATACCATATTATCATAATAAAAAGAATTGACAATAATTTCTTAAATAATTTGTGTTTTATTCAAAATCAACATCGGCCCTTAAAATTTAACCACCCTTTATATTGGTAATGCGAGCCTTATTGCTCGACCGTTGTGTCTTAAGCGCGGCAATTTCACGTTCAGCCATTTTACTTTAGCACTCACACTTTGCACACCAGCTCGGTAACAATAGTTCACTTTATACCGTTTAGAAGCGCACGAAATTTAATTTATATATTTTAAGACTATCAGGATTCATAAATCGATATAATTTAAAATAGAAAAGCTGTATAGCTGTGTAGCTCCTTATTGGTGCAAATATCGGAAGATCCGGCTCGAGGGACCATTTATTGGTGCAAACCACTTGCCGACGAATATTTCGAAGATGGTGTTCTTGTCCGAGATTTGAGTCCGGCAATATACGAGAGGATTATAATTCACCCAAATGGCACATTTTACTTGAACCATTCGAAATAACTTAATATAACAACTTGTTACAAAATTCGCGCGCTTCACCTAATTAGCATATATAAAATGTATTTTGTATACACACACACACACATCGGAAATTATTATTAAGATTTTTTTAAAGTTTCATTTCAATTCTGCTAATTTACTGACAGATCAATAAAAAAAAATGTGAAAGAATTTAATTTTTACCCCACGAAACATGCAATTCATTATTAATCCATTATACGTATAAATCGCCTTTGCATATCATAAATAATTTTCGTTTTAATATCAAACCAATAATAAGAATTTTTTTTTTATACGATCGACGATCTTACGATCATAATCACCTCAATTTCAATAGAAATATCATCTAATTGGTTTTCGTATGTGTGTGTGTGTGTGGAATACCACAATATTTTTTTGTAAATCAGTTGGATATTTGTTTCTGTGAATTTTTTTTTATGATCATCATCTTCTTCATCTTCATAGGATGATGATGATCATGATCTTAAAATATAAAATTTATTATGACTTTATAAAAATAATTTTTAGAGGGGGTTTTGTTGTTGTTGTTATATCAAATAATAATTAAAGGCCGGCTTTTATTTGGTTTTCTTTTTTTTTTGGTGCATTTATTATACACAATGTTCATGGTGTCTTGGGTCCGGCCCAAAATGAAAAAAAAAATTCTTAAATTTTTTTTTTGATTTCAAAATGGCTGATCACAAAATTGTTAGAAATAACAATAATTATTTTCGGCCTTAAAATAGTAGAGATTATGATGTGATTGCATTATTAAAATACTGATAACAGTATGACCGAAAGGATTTTCTACGTGGGCCTTCTTAATTTATTGAAATTACTCGTTTCTAAATCAGTAAAAGTAAAAAATATTTATCAATTGCACCCATTGGAGTACGCGCTCCAAAGCCTTGCGTGTAAGTCTATATGTCACTGTTTTTGAAAGGTGTAATCAAGAATTACTTAAATATTTATTTACCATAAATTTTTTAGTTTTCAGTTTTGTTCATTAACAATAATAACAATCAGATTAACATAATTTTTATTTGAGTGAAACCAACTTTTATTACCCACCAACAGCATACAGAACTTTGTTTCTTATAAATACTCGTATTACACCAACAAACACAAAAAATGTCATTCTTAAGTTAAAATAATGGTTTTTATTTGTTGGTTTGTTAATATAATTTTATTATTATTGTTATTATAAAATGGAATACATTTTTAATTTTATTTATTATTGGATCAAACGGAATACATGTTTATAAACAAATTGGTTCTGTTTATATTCTCGAATATATTCAAATGAAGCCACATGACATAAAATTATAGAATTGGTCGTTCTTGTCATGCAGCTCCATAGGAGAAATAAGTTTATGCTTAAAAGTTGACATTTTTTAAATAAATTATAAGTTATTTCAATTTAAATACAAACATTTAATTTAATTAAGGATCGGAAAGGTCGTCCGGAGTTATTTTATTTTCCAGACCGTAACCGTATGGTGTGATAACCTTTTATATGGTTGGTATATTTCTTATGGTGCACTTCAAATGCCGGATGATCGATCGGTAATAGTATTTACATAGTGTAGTAATACTTTTTTATGGTTCCATATACGTCTGTCTAGAGGGTGCGAATTCCCGACAAATTATAAATCCGGAGAATCGGAATTGCTATTTTTTCTATCTCGGGAATTCACGGGATCCCGGGAAAAATATATTTTCAAATATAATTCAATTGATTTCTAGAAATGCAATCTATCAATTCTTCCGTCAAATTTTTACAAATTTTACATTTCTTAAACAATTCTGATTTGTTGGGGTGAAACCCAATGATCAGTCCCAAAATTAATTAAACCTATTTAAAATACTAATTTTAATTTGGTATGTTTACTAGGTTAAGTGGTCTCATTCTTTGAAGTCTTCTTTCAACGACTGGGTCATCTAACATATGGTGAATGTTGATGCATCATCATAATGTTCAACATAACCACAATAATTTGGACCCTGTTAAAGTTAGCCGATACTTTCCAGTCGATAGTAAAAAAATCGATAATGCAGATAGTGTCTTTGCTATCTCAGCCGAAAATACAATATGATATGTCAAATCAAACGAACGACACAAAAGAATCAACTGAAACCATTAAAAATAAAACACTAAACAATATTTTTAATCATTTTCAGTTGTTCGGAAAAATTCATTTGGTTCATTGGGAAACTGCAAATAAACATTAAAATACAAAATTTGAATATTTCTAAATATTTACCGTTTAAAGTGTCTTGGTTGGAAATAGATTCAAATGAAAGGTCTTAATGATGCTCGAACCTGGAAAAAATTGCAGGTCAATTTTCATGTGGGGAGTCCGGGAAATCTCGATTGAATATATCGCACACACAAAATATGAAAATTTCTAAATATTGACCGTTTAAAGTGTCATGGTTAAAATTTGAAAGGTTTAAAGTGTCATGGTATTTCCAACCATGACACTTTAAACGGTCAATATTTAGAAATTTTCAAATTTTGTGTGTGCGATATATTCAATCGAGATTTCCCGGACTCCCCACATGAAAATTGACCTGAAATTTTTTCCAGGTGCGATCATCATTAAGACCTCTCATTTGAATCTATTTCCAACCATGACACTTTAAACGGGTTATATTTAGAAATGTTCAAATTTTGTGTGTGCGATATATTCAATCGAGTTTTCCCGGACTCCCCACATGAAAATATACCTGAAATTTTTTCCAGGTGCGAGCAACAATAAGACCTTTCATTTGAATCTATTTCCAACCATGACACTTAAACGGTCAATATTTAGAAATTTTCAAATTTTGTGTGTGCGATATATTCAATCGAGTTTTCCCGGACTCCCCACATGAAAATTGACCTGAAATTCTTTCCAGGTGCGATCATCATTAAGACCTTTCATTTGAATCTATTTCCAACCATGACACTTTAAACGGGTTATATTTAGAAATTTTCAAATTTTGTGTGTGCGATATATTCAATCGAGTTTTCCCGGTCTCCCCACATGAAAATGTACCTGAAATTTTTTCCAGGTGCGAGCAACAATTAGACCTTTCATTCGAATCTATTTCCAACCATGACACTTTAAACGGTCAATATTTAGAAATTTTCAAATTTTGTGTGTGCGATATATTCAATCGAGATTTCCCGGACTCCCCACATGAAAATTGACCTGAAATTTTTTCCAGGTGCGAGGTTCATTAAGACCTTTCATTTGAATCTATTTCCAACCATGACACTTTAAACGGTCAATATTTAGAAATTTTCAAATTTTGTGTGTGCGATATATTCAATCGAGATTTCCCGGACTCCCCACATGAAAATGTACCTGAAATTTTTTCCAGGTGCGAGCATCATTAAGACCTTTCATTTGAATCTATTTCCAACCATGACACTTTAAACGGGTTATATTTAGAAATTTTCAAATTTTGTGTGTGCGATATATTCAATTGAGTTTTCCCGGACTCCCCACATGAAAATGTACCTGAAATTTTTTCCAGGTGCGATCATCATTAAGACCTTTAATTTGAATCTATTTCCAACCATGACACTTAAACGGTCAATATTTAGAAATTTTCAAATTTTGTGTGTGCGATATATTCAATCGAGTTTTCCCGGACTCCCCACATGAAAATTGACCTGAAATTCTTTCCAGGTGCGATCATCTTTAAGACCTTTCATTTGAATCTATTTCCAACCATGACACTTTAAACGGGTTATATTTAGAAATTTTCAAATTTTGTGTGTGCGATATATTCAATCGAGTTTTCCCGGTCTCCCCACATGAAAATGTACCTGAAATTTTTTCCAGGTGCGAGCAACAATTAGACCTTTCATTCCAATCTATTTCCAACCATGACACTTTAAACGGTCAATATTTAGAAATTTTCAAATTTTGTGTGTGCGATATATTCAATCAAGTTTTCCCGGACTCTCCACATGAAAATTGACCTGAAATTTTTTCCAGGTGCGATCATCATTAAGACCTCTCATTTGAATCTATTTTCAACCATGACACTTTAAACGGTCAATATTTAGAAATTTTCAAATTTTGTGTGTGCGATATATTCAATCGAGATTTCCCGGACTCTCCACAAGAAAATTGACCTGAAATTTTTTCCAGGTGCGAGCATCATTAAGACCTTTCATTTGAATCTATTTCCAACCATGACACTTTAAACGGGTTATATTTAGAAATTTTCAAATTTTGTGTGTGCGATATATTCAATCGAGTTTTCCCGGACTCTCCACATGAAAATTGACCTGAAATTTTTTCCAGGTGCGAGCAACAATAAGACCTTTAATTTGAATCTATTTCCATCCATGACACTTTAAACGGGTTATATTTAGAAATTTTCAAATTTTGTGTGTGCGATATATTCAATCGAGTTTTCCCGGACTCTCCACATGAAAATTGACTTGAAATTTTTTTCCAGGTGCGATCATCATTAAGTCCTTTCATTTGAATCTATTTCCAACCATGACACTTTAAACGGTCAATATTTAGAAATTTTCAAATTTTGTGTGTGCGATATATTCAATCGAGATTTCCCGGTCTCCCCACATGAAAATGTACCTGAAATTTTTTCCAGGTGCGAGCAACAATAAGACCTTTCATTTGAATCTATTTCCAACCATGACACTTTAAACGGTCAATATTTAGAAATTTTCAAATTTTGTGTGTGCGATATATTCAATCGAGATTTCCCGGACTCCCCACATGAAAATTGACCTGTAATTTTTTCCAGGTGCGAGGTTCATTAAGATCTTTCATTTGAATCTATTTCCAACCATGACACTTTAAACGGTCAATATTTAGAAATTTTCAAATTTTGTGTGTGCGATATATTCAATCGAGATTTCCCGGACTCCCCACATGAAAATTGACCTGTAATTTTTTCCAGGTGCGAGGTTCATTAAGACCTTTCATTTGAATCTATTTCCAACCATGACACTTTAAACGGGTTATATTTAGAAATTTTCAAATTTTGTGTGTGCGATATATTCAATCGAGTTTTCCCGGACTCCCCACATGAAAATTGACCTGAAATTCTTTCCAGGTGCGATCATCATTAAGACCTTTCATTTGAATCTATTTCCAACCATGACACTTTAAACGGGTTATATTTAGAAATTTTCAAATTTTGTGTGTGCGATATATTCAATCGAGTTTTCCCGGTCTCCCCACATGAAAATGTACCTGAAATTTTTTCCAGGTGCGAGCAACAATTAGACCTTTCATTCGAATCTATTTCCAACCATGACACTTTAAACGGTCAATATTTAGAAATTTTCAAATTTTGTGTGTGCGATATATTCAATCAAGTTTTCCCGGACTCTCCACATGAAAATTGACCTGAAATTTTTTCCAGGTGCGATCATCATTAAGACCTCTCATTTGAATCTATTTTCAACCATGACACTTTAAACGGTCAATATTTAGAAATTTTCAAATTTTGTGTGTGCGATATATTCAATCGAGATTTCCCGGACTCTCCACAAGAAAATTGACCTGAAATTTTTTCCAGGTGCGAGCATCATTAAGACCTTTCATTTGAATCTATTTCCAACCATGACACTTTAAACGGGTTATATTTAGAAATTTTCAAATTTTGTGTGTGCGATATATTCAATCGAGTTTTCCCGGACTCTCCACATGAAAATTGACCTGAAATTTTTTCCAGGTGCGAGCAACAATAAGACCTTTAATTTGAATCTATTTCCATCCATGACACTTTAAACGGGTTATATTTAGAAATTTTCAAATTTTGTGTGTGCGATATATTCAATCGAGTTTTCCCGGACTCTCCACATGAAAATTGACTTGAAATTTTTTTCCAGGTGCGATCATCATTAAGTCCTTTCATTTGAATCTATTTCCAACCATGACACTTTAAACGGTCAATATTTAGAAATTTTCAAATTTTGTGTGTGCGATATATTCAATCGAGATTTCCCGGTCTCCCCATATGAAAATGTACCTGAAATTTTTTCCAGGTGCGAGCAACAATAAGACCTTTCATTTGAATCTATTTCCAACCATGACACTTTAAACGGTCAATATTTAGAAATTTTCAAATTTTGTGTGTGCGATATATTCAATCGAGTTTTCCCGGACTCCCCACATGAAAATTGACCTGTAATTTTTTCCAGGTGCGAGGTTCATTAAGATCTTTCATTTGAATCTATTTCCAACCATGACACTTTAAACGGTCAATATTTAGAAATTTTCAAATTTTGTGTGTGCGATATATTCAATCGAGTTTTCCCGGTCTCCCCACATGAAAATGTACCTGAAATTTTTTCCAGGTGCGAGCAACAATAAGACCTTTCATTTGAATCTATTTCCAACCATGACACTTTAAACGGTCAATATTTAGAAATTTTCAAATTTTGTGTGTGCGATATATTCAATCGAGATTTCCCGGACTCCCCACATGAAAATTGACCTGAAATTTTTTCCAGGTGCGAGGTTCATTAAGACCTTTCATTTGAATCTATTTCCAACCATGACACTTTAAACGGTCAATATTTAGAAATTTTCAAATTTTGTGTGTGCGATATATTCAATCGAGTTTTCCCGGACTCCCCACATGAAAATTAACCTGTAATTTTTTCCAGGTGCGAGCATCATTAAGACCTTTCATTTGAATCTATTTCCAACCATGACACTTAAACGGTCAATATTTAGAAATTTTCAAATTTTGTGTGTGCGATATATTCAATCGAGTTTTCCCGGACTCCCCACATGAAAATTGACCTATATTTTTTGATTTTTTAAATGGTTTCAGTTGATTTTTTTTTGTTGTAGTTTTTTGTTTGTACCACAATTTTTGTGGTAAAAAAACATTTTCGGCTGAAAAATATCGGCTGAGAAATATCGGCTGAAAATTGTCGGCTGAGAAATGTCGGCTGAAAAATATCGGCTGATGCATATTAATATTTGACATAACATATTGTATTTTCGGTTGAGATAGCAAAGACACTATCTGCATTATCGATTTTTTTTAACTTTCAGCTGGAAACTATCGGCTACCTTTAACAGTATGCCTTGGTGTCATATTTTTCCTTAACTCCTTATACACAATGCATCCTCTGTAATTAGCGGTATGGTTTCCCCCACAATTGCTGCACTACTTTACTTCACGTTTGGTTTTGTCTAAATCACACTCGCTAGTTTGCAATACTTTCAAGAATGCCCCAACTCTTGGCAATTGGTGCGTTGTAAGACTGACTTACGTTTGTGTGGCTCTTCCACTACCACCCCTTTATGCAACAGACACCTCTTCTTCAGGTTCCAGCTCAGGTTTGAACATTGGTTGAGGGGTTTTTTCACGATTAATAATGTTGATAACGCTTCTTATATTGAAGCCCTTGGCAGTGAGTTCCTCACGTATATCTTGTGGTGATACAGATGACTCGATTATTTTTATTACTACTGTTAGTCCTCTCGAAATGTTCAATTTGTATATGTAAAAATATTTATTGCTGCTTCTAAGATGACCACAATTTTGCGATACGCTTCGATGCTCAAGGCTTGAATTCTGGTTTCACGGATATTGCCTTCTAATTGTTGAGACGGCGCTTCTCGAAGTTATATTGATGGTGGTCGCTCTTTTTGGTTGGAAACGGTTACTAGGTATCGCTTCTCCTAGTTTTAGCGTTTTTGTTGCAGTTTGCACTGGAGACTTGGAATTACGTTTACGTTTGCAATGCAAAACAATATCCGTTTCATTGACATTGCTTTTATCCATTATAGCGATGTCGCTTGGTACAATATTGTTACCTACCACAATATTTGATGTTGTACAACTTTTTAATGTTTATGAACCGCTTACACTTTTTTGAATTTATGAATTTTATTTATGCCAGAGGTCGATGGCACTAGAGAATTCGCACGATTTATTGCACTTAAATTTGTGACGGATTGCGATCGATGTTGTTTTATTTTGCTTGGAGAAAATAAACCTATTGTCATATTCCGCACATTCTGCACTTAAAGTTTTTTTTAATTTTTTTAAATTTCACTTGTAACTTATCACACAGAAAAAAAATGATTTTGTAGGCAATGCACTTCTAATTATTAATATTCTACTTATATTTACTGCACTCATCGATTTTACGTCCGTATAACTCGCGACGATTTAAATCGAATAGGTAATTATGTTTAGGTAAATCCGACCAACTTCGGTAGGTCACATATACTAATTGTTAGCTGGCCAAATTTGACTGCATAGAATTCAATTGTCCAGACCAACTATTCTAAGTCATAACGGACCGACATAGGCAAGACCATTTCTGATGGTAAATTATATGCGAAAACTGTGCGATAATAGTAAATCAACTTTGACCGACAGATGAGAACAAATTCTGATGGTCATTTGTCAATACAGAAATGCACCAATAGTACATCGATATTAACCACCGAATGCGACTGGAATCAGGCGATCATTTGACAGTGCATAGTATCATAAATAAGATAGCTGGGATCGTGACTCGTGAGATCAAATGGAGGACAGTTAAATTTTTAAATTCAGTCATACACAACATTTAATAAAATGGCAGCGCCGCCAGCTATAATGGCAAGCTTAGGAAGTTACAAATCTACGTTTTTGAATCAACTTAACACTAAAATTGTTGTTTATTTTCTGGACGTGATTTTTTTTCTCAAATGTTTTGTTTGCCTAGATGAATGCGACGTCTCTTTGCGATTTTGTTTCTATAATAAAAGCTGATAGTTATGTGGGCAAAATAGAGAATAAATATAAAAGCTTTCCGGTAAAGGTAACGCAAAATAAAAAAAATGGCACGGGTACAGTGGCATTTATATCCCCAGTTTCTTGTATTTTCATTATCTTTGTGAATTAACCTTATTAAGGCTTCATTATGTTCTCCGAAAGTGCAAAATCGTTGTCCGCACCGAAAACGTAGGGAATTGTTGAATAGCCATTTCCAATTATTTTGGGTTCAGGAATATTTAGATGTTTCTTATTTAATTGTTTTCCAAAAATAGTGTGTCCGAACACTCCACCATCCGAAACCACTCTCCCGTTAGCGCCAATATCCACCATAATGAAATCAAAATTTCTATTTATCATATTCATAACGACGATGCTGAAGGTGTGCTTGTAGTTTAAGTAATACGATCCTGTGTTACGTGGCTTACGTATTGCAATACCAACACTGCCCTATATACTTTGTCCTGTTGCAAAAATTCGTCCCGTTGCGCAATCCATTTGCAGAAAATTTTGAATATCTGCAGACGAATATAACTGTAGCTCCTTGAGGAGGTTTTCATCGGAAAACCTAGGCCGTGTTTTAAGCCATTTCTTCATCTATTTTGTCTTGGCCCAAATTAAAATTAGTGCCACACATAAATATTTTTTACACGTTATGCTTGACGTTATGAAAGAGCAATAAGGCTTGCACACAAGATTGTGTAGTGTATGGAAACTTGCTTATACAATGGAATCCGCTAAATATTGTATGTACCACTGCGTGCTAAAAATTTTTTCGGCCCACAGAAAGCTCGCGTGATTTTCATATCGGTTAATAAGCGTATACCGATACCTCCCTTAACTTTAATCCCAGGTGTTTGTACACGATCCTGTAACATTTCTTGATAAGTTATTTGTAGTATCGGTGCTACGCAGTCGCCGATGTAATCCACTTCGAGTAATTAGTCAAGGAATCTAGAAAATAGGAGTTTTTTGAAGGAATTGTTTCCGAGTTTACCAAAATCTCTTTTAACGAGATCAAATAAAATGACGTTACATATATAGGATTCATTTCTATTCATAACGCCATATGACGCTAAGTTCACGGGCTATGAAAAATATTATCTGTACAATGCCGGCTGTCATACACATCTTCGAAACGAATATTGCATCGACCTTAACATCCTTTTCTTAAGCAAAAATGTGGCGTACAGATATGGCGTGTACATGAAAATTTTTCTGCCTGCTGGTTTTCAAGCTCCATATAAATATTGAGGTATTTGAGTGGTTTTATTGGAATAAAAAAGAGCTGTTGTTAATTCCTCCATGAACTGGTGCTTTACATTTTATTGCGTAATGATGATTTTGTTCATTGAAGAACCGTCGCTCAAAGCAATTTATTTTGACAGCTCTGTATTTAGTTTGTAAAAGAAACTGCATATAAAGTTCTACTATTTAACATAGGTTTGTGACCAAGTAAAGCATAATACGAGTATGTAAGAAATATAAATTTTTCTACCTTTCAGTTTTCCGAGCATAGGAGGACGGCATTGCTATATAAAAACTTGCAAGTAAACCCATTTTAAATGTTTCCCATGAAGCCGAAATAGTTGAATAAACCAGGAAATCATAGAATTTTACTGGTTGATAACAGAAACAATAATTCTCGACATTGTTTACAGTCTCTACATTGTCGACGTCAAAATTGTATTTGTTTACAAACATTCTCTACACGTGTAGAATATTAATTATCTACGTGGTGTAGATAATACGGCACAACACCAGTGTTAATAGACGTAGATAATTAATATGTAGACCTGTGTAGACAATGTACTCGTATGTAGAAAGTTACTAAAAAGGCGTCGATAATATAAAGTAAAAATGTTTTAAAATCGTTTACACGATTAAATGATGGAAGGAAGATGATGGAACTTGCCGCATGCTCGTGAACCTGTTGACTAGACAACACTATAACCTCCCATGGTAATTTGCAAACACTACTGAACAATTCACTACAGATTTGACAACATCGAGCAACTGGCTGCTATAACCTAACAAATTTCGAGCGTCCCTATGATCCCCCATCAAGTTTCACTTGATACTTGAAGCAATATCTTTTTGGCTTACCTTCTCTCTTGTGGGTTCCGTTTTAGAGACCTACTTGTCATTTAATTCTGCGATTTCCTCAATGTGGGTAATCCATATCAAGGAGCACAATATTTGTTATTTTGTTGGGCCAGAAGCACCTCAGTATTCTCCTAAGGCATTTATTTACAAACACCTGTGGCTTATTGTTGATCGTATGTGTACGCTTCCAGGTTTTGCAACCGTACAGCAACACTAATTTCACATACGAATTAAACATTCTCAGTTTGATGTTTGTGGGATAGGACAGGAGTGTTCCAGACTTTGTATAACATGTTCAATGTTGTTCTAGCTTTGTTGATTTGTTTCTTTATAACTTCATCTCTGCCACCCGTTTTCGCTAAAGTACAACCAACGTATACGATTTCATTGGTGTGTTTAGCCTCATCGTCTGGCTTTCCTAATATTTATTTTGAGGCCAACTTCTATTGCTAGATTTGAGTAGGTGCAGTGGTGAATTACATTCATTAGACTGCTCAATGAAGATGCGATTTGTTTTAATATGATAACATTGGTGTAACTTCGCCCTGGTCTGAAGCCAGCACGTTCCTTTCTCAATTCCGGGTTGACTGTTGGTGAAATTATGTAGCAGATGGCCATTATGATTATGTTGAGGAGAGGGGGTTTGCGTGTGAATTCTTGGTACTCGATCCGATTGTGTTGATAGCTGGTTCGGTACAGATTTCTTAAATTTCTTTCCACTGTTAGTCTCCACTGATGGCTGATTCTTTGGTTTCGCTGGATGTGTTTCTTGTGCCCAGCATCTTTTAATCTGTCGGTGTTTTTCCCGATTTGTCTTGATGCGTTTTACAGCGACAGATTTTTTTTTGCCTTCTTTGTTTGACTCGATCTTCTCCTAGGATCTCTTGGAGGTCTTTGTTTTCTAGTACCTCGTATTTACTTCTCAGGTCTTCGTATCTTAGGCATTTCTCTATCGCATGTCTTGCGTCTTCCCGTGTACCGCATACGTTGCATCTTTCATCGTAAACTTTTCGGATTAATTTTAGGTATTTGGTGTCGAACGTATAAGATTCATTCGCAACCTCGTCAATGATTTCACCAGACCTGCTTGTAGCCCCCCTATTATAAAACCAGGGTTTATCTCTAATAATTCCATTTGTCTTCTCTCGATGTATTCTGCCTTTCTGCATTGTCGCTTCTAAGAATCTCGTCCTCCATTTGTCATATATTCCCGCTTTGAATATTCTGTTTGATTCTTCCACTGATATGTTGAGTTTGTAGATTCTGTTTGAATTTGTTCCCTGCTTTGCTGCCTTGTCCGCGTCTTCCTTTCCCGTTACTCCCGTATGACTTGGAATCCATACGATCGTCGTTTTTATTTTATGTCTTATCGCGGCGCTGATTATTTTATCGTCGTAGTAATTTAAATTTGTTTTGAGATTCGTTAAGATTGTTAATTCTGCCAATTTAGCTTGATACTTATTCTACGTACCCGTTATAGATCCCAATCCCTCTCTTGTTCTCCGCGATGGACCCATCCGTGTATGCCTTGTTGCGTGCCTTCTCCATGAATTCTATGATTTTGCTTCCCCTTTGTAAGTTGTTGGTATATTTTTGTTATTCAAAATCTCGTGGAGTCCCATGTTTATCTTTATGTATTCGTCAGTGTTCCCTTTTTGAGCTGTATTGGTTTTCTTTCATTCCGGTATTTTGTTTAGTAGAGCTTCTTGATGAGTTATTATCTCGTTCAGGTTTTTGGGTGCGATCTTTTTTGAATCGTTTTTCCCGTATCCTCGTTTTAACAGATTTTTTTCGTTATGTAATTGAATTTGTATAGCTCAGTTTTTAGGTCGATCGGTATGTCTCCAGCTTCAACAGTAATGGCCGTTACTGGAGTGCTGTTTGTTAAACCCAGGCAGATCAGAAGTTTGATTCTGTTAATTACCTTTTGTAATATTTCTGTCGATTGTTTCTCTTTCACTAATGTTGCGCTATACCTTACTCTGTTTTCCATAAGGCTTTTATGAAGGTTCAATAGGGTCGATGGATGTGCTCCTCCGCGGACAAACATTAATTTTTTAATTTATTAATGTGTTTGTTGTAGTTTAATTTGCTATCGATCAAATAACCCAGGATTCTTATTTCTTTGGTTTCCGTTATGATGATGTTATTCGGTGCTTTTGCTTCCGCCCATTATCATACATGTAGTTTTGCTTCCGTTTATTTTTAATTTCAAGTCCTCTAGTTTTTCGTGGAAGATCTTCATTCCCTTGTTTATGTTCGCAACGGCCTCGTTCTGGTTTCTACCGTTTGCAATTAATAAAAAGTCATCTGCATATTGCAGCACTTTTACTCCATCTGATGTGATGTCGTGTAGACCGCTCGAATATATGTTAAATAAATCGGGGTTTAGTGGCTCCCCTTGTGGTAATCCCTGGCTGGTTGTTCTTTTGAATGTTCTTTCTCCACACTGAATTACTATCTTTCTGTTGATCAACGCGTTGTATATCCAGCTGACAATTTCTGGAGGGATTATTATACTTGTCAGTATTCCCACCAACTTTTCTGGTTTGACGTTGCGATTCATGAAGTTCTCGATGCTGGTTTCATTATTTAGCATGTTTATCGTCTCTTTGTGATTTTTGGAGCTGTTAATTTTACCCCAAATGCCTAGTTGACATGTTGGGGTTGATGCTATCAATTAGGCCTTTTTCAACTCCATCTCTGCATATTTATTGAATCTGGGTTGATTGTAGATTTTTAGTTTTTCTTTCTTTATGAACCACATCCTATCTATCTCTTCATTCCACCAGTTTTTATGTAAACGGTTGTTTCTCGGGAAGAAAGTTTCGGAATTTTCTTCGATTTTATTTCTAATTTCCTAATCTTCGATGCTGTTGCATGCTTCTAAGTTCAGATTTTCGATTTCTTTCAGCACTTTTTTGTACTCTATCTTTGTAATCATCTTGGTACTTACTACTCATTCTCGTGTTCTCCATTGCTATAATTATCGGTAGATGGTTGGTGCTGCCAATTTTTGTTGGATCGATTTTCCATTCTATTTTGTTCCCTATGTCCGTTGAGCTCATTGTTATATTAATTACGGATCGTTTTCCATTTGCGCTCATCCAGGTATTGTCTCCGTCGTTCATGTTGATCAGCTGAGAGTTGTTTATCGATTCTGCTATTTTTACCCTGTAGTCTGCTCTGCTCTTCGGGTCCCAAAGCGGATGATGAGCATTAATATCACATCGAATAGCGCATTCCTTTTGATGTTATCACGTAATGTAAGATTTTTCCATTTTTCAATTATGCATTAGTTGTTTATGTTGGGAGGAATATATAAGTTTATTATTACGAATTCATTACCTTATTCGTCTACTATGGTTGCGCTTATTGTCTCTATTGGGTTATATTTGCTTTCCTTTTTAATTTCTTTTATATTTATTATTTCTTCTTCTTGCGACAGGTTCAATTTTGAATTATGATATTTTACCAGTAGGTGTTCACTGCAAATATCTACACCACTCGTTGCCCTAACATCTTGTAATGACTTGAGAAATTTATTGCTGGTCATCACGTTTCGTCACCACATTTGTTCCATTATTCTACTTCAGGTGATGTCCATATGTGTATATTTTTGTGTGGAAATTTACTGCCTTCTATGAATTATCTGGTTTGTGACGCAGTATAGTCGATGAACCTTACCCATTACTATTACCCATAGAGTCTATATTGGTTGTTTACCACCCATATGATGGTGTATCAGGTCGGTTCTATATTGATTGATTGATTGATTGATTGATTTTGAATGTACGACCAAGTTCTTAGGCTTGAGTTCCCGGATGACGCCGGGTCCACCGTACACCCTTTTTTACACATAACAAAACCGAAGGATTGGATAGGTTAGTTAAGTGGGACAGAATCGGCCCGGTTACAGACACCTAGGTATAGCCGATAGTTAGTAACACAAAGACAACACAATTCTAATCTACTAGATGAAGGATAAAGGCTTAATAGGTTAATGGATAACGATGGTATTGGTCTTCAACAATTGCTTCTTTAAAACGGCAACCTAAGAAAAAATATTATTATTTCACATGCATCTGGAATTTTCCTGAAATTTAATTCTATTAATACTTTTCGGCTTCCTAACCAAAATTGGTTGACTCGACCCGTTACAGACACCTATGTAAAGTCGTTAGTAATAAAATGACAACACAATTCTAAACTACACAATCAGCAATTACAATGAAGCATTAATTCACAAGCATCTGTAAATTTCCTGAAATTTAATTCTAAATTCATATTTTCCGGCTTCCTAAATAATTGAAACATTTATTAATTTAATCATTCTGCAACTCCGCAACTTACAGTAGAATTTCCTGAAACCAAGGTATTTGAACTATATTCAAAATAACTCTAAAATTCATTAGTATTTAACCGTTGAATTGGGCGAACACGAAATAGCAAAAAAAATTGTTTATAAAACTGATGAATTTTTCCCGACGCCCATCCTTTTTCACAAGGAAACAAATACTTTTATCACTACTTTTGCACTAGTTCTGGAACTTCTTCTATGTTTGCTGGGGATATATCACATACAATTAATCTCAGACATGACACATGCGGCTCGTCTATGACTTGTCACCTCGTATTAGACTTGTCATAAACGATTCATCTCAGACTGGCAACAAACGTAAATTAGTAATTAGTGTGTCGTCAATGGCTTTCCTGCTGGAAGGTAATATTTAAGTAAAGGCAACTAGATAAAATTTGAAAAAAATTATTCTAAAATGAATGATAAATAAGTTTATTTTCTAATTTTTATAATTAAATATAAATCGTACCAGTATCTTAAAAGAGGGATAATATGTACTCGTATATTAAATATATTTGAATGAGATTTCCTGAGAACCGAATAATTTTAATATAATAGCTCGGCACTGTACATGTAGATTAATATTTAGGGTTGATTTGAAATTGGGAATTAATAATAATAATTCTTGTACTAAAACAGTCAAGATTGGCAACGTTGCATTTTATGACAAACATCCAGTCGTTGGTGTATTGAAGTATACTCCTTCTCTTTCTTTTGAATAATTATATTAATTATATCAAATATTTCTAGCTTTTCAGTTACATAGATATAACGAAGTTGCCGATAAACAATTCTTTATGTTAAGATTGTTAAAGTCCCAAATCCAATATCGCTAATAAGCTGTGAGAAAATACTAGTAACCCATTGAGTGTCACAAAAAGGCCATAATCGCACTCCAGTTCTGAGATTGATAAAAAATTCCGTCCTTGCTAACCAATCCATTTTGTTCATGAAAAAATTCGATAAAACTGATATAAATTCAACAGACCATTAAATTAGAAGTGCCGCAAAATGCAAATGAACAAAACATTGATCGAAAAGACCGTAGTAAAATATTTTCTTAAACAATGATCCTAAATAAAAATCTAAGGAATATATTAGTGAATTAAGAAAAACAAAAACACTTTTAAACGGCTACAATACTGACATAGGCAGCATTATTGATATACAGTGCGATCCATAACTATAAAGCCACTCGCCACTCGACTGATTTAGAGAATATCAAGAAATTAATGCCAAAAAATAAATGAAGTATGTATGTGATTCGTCATGGAAAAAATCGTTTCAGGATTCAATTATTTTGAGGAAAAACAGTTTTTTCAAAATTGTTTAGTTCCATAACTATATAACCTCAGTAGCCTTTGATTATATTTTTCTCGCTAAGCATAATAAATGAATAAAAATGTAATTTCATTCTTTCTAGTGGAAAATACTTACGAATCCACACACTGAAGAGGATGTGTTAGTTGATTATTTAAAACCCAATCAGGAAAATTTAGACGTGGTTGACTGTCATATACGGCTCCCTAAAGGCAGAGATAAAACTAAACTCACATTTGTTTCGTTTAAGCTTACTTTGGAGAGAAGATTCGCAGTACAAGTTTTGTAACCTTCTTTTAGGCCAAAGGGTGTCTTAGTTCGACGTTTTGTGCATAAAACCGGAGGCTCAAAAAACGGCAGAGAAATTTCCCTACCACAAATGGGAATCGACAATTTTTATTTTTGCCGAGAAGATCAACAGCTACACAAGTACTGCCATCACAGTAAATTATACAGTGATAATCATATTTCATTCAGTGTATCAGGTCGGTTCTATATGTTCAAATTTTTGCTTTGAAATCTCGCCTTCTTGTATTATTATTTAGATCATTTTCTTGTGTGTCCTTGCTATTGTGGCTTGTTCATAGAACTCATCCTTGGTTGTTTCATCTTCGTCTTTTGTTGGATTGTATCACTGAATATTAAAGGTTGTGGTTTGTATTTTTGTATGAAATCCTGTTATCGCGTCCAGAGAATATATTAAGTAATTTCGCTTGTGTCTATTTCATCACTGTTTATCTCACTGCACTGAGGTCGAGAATTTCGTTTCTCTTCTTTCTCTAAACGTCGTGCGAAGCCTTCACGTTTCTGTTATAGTTTGGATGTTTCAATGAACTGAATTTATTTCACTATTTGAATTATTAGTCCATTGAATTCTTCCAAGACCTTGCCTATAATATACTGGTCAGGGGGAGGGGGTTCATTCAATTCGTTATTCACTTTTTTCTAAGATGATCCCAAGCAGTCACCCAACATTGTAATTATCCAAGAAATGGTTGATGATGGTGGTGTAGTTGTTGTTGCGCTTCAATTTCAACCTTTGGACGAACCTTTGGGACGAGTGTTCTCCTGAGCTGACCTGAGCAAATTGGATATCGCTTACATCAAAAACCCCCACCTGTTCTCTTGTTCAAGACAAGATCATCGTACCAGCTATCAGACAATTTTTGTCTAGAAAGCACATTATCTGTACGAAACATCTTTTTTGTATTTAAGTTTGATCAAAATACAACCAAAACCAGTAAACAATTAACAAAACTCATTTACGCTATAAGTTTTGTTGTAACCCCAACTACTTTGCTCAAAAACTAACTTTAAAATCAGAAATGAAATATTTGTTTCGAAAATGTACGGTACGCGTGGCACAGTGAAACAAGACTTTGATTGACCAAGATTTTTAATTTCACCTATTTGTTTAATAAAAATTGAATTTTAACTGCCAAAAATTAGGTAAAACCCAATTTAAACTGGAAAACTAGAAGATGACGACTTCGCACAGAAAACCAATTTAAAAAAAAAACAAAAAGTAATAATCTACATTGTTTACGAATTTTCTACATATTCTACCGATTCTCGACATTGTCTACTCAAAAATCAATTATCTACGCTATTTTCGACACCAACATGTACACGATTAACAATGAAAGAATAAAAATTAGTTTTAGCCCAAGTATAAAATTATTTTGTGTAAATTTTATTTAATTTGGAACATCAAATATATTATTTTCGTAAACCGAAATATTATTTTCGCTTATTAAATGATTTTCATTCTTATTTTGTTAATATTGTTTATCGCTTTTTTAGAAACAAATTTTATGCTTTCTTGCTGTTCTTTGCATAAATAATCTTATATTCCGAATGTGGACAGTTTCACCGATTTCAAAAATAGGGCCCCAGATCATATAAAGCTTTCTCTCAACTACACTTCTTTTTTGTATCTCAACAAAAATATTTAATATTAATTTTTCTCGTCCATGAACTTCCCATATAGACATTACGGTAACCTCAAAAAATTTAGCGGATGGTTTTCGAAATGAAACGCCTCGAGTAGAACAAATAGAAATGTAGACACAGATAAAATTTGTAACACGTATGCTGTAACTCTTGACATCCAGATTAAAACTAGCCCATTTTAAGTTTAATTTTCTAGATAAGCAAAGTAACAAAACGGTTAGGATAATACAATTATGAGGTGAGAGCATACATATTAGCTGCATTTCATGACACCACCGTGATCCAGATCAGATCAAATTTTACATGTGAAGCAACAACAACACATGATCCAATTTTGATTTTGGATCACATATTTTGATCTAACAATTAGTGTATATTTGAAAATGTAGGTGGACAATTTTTATTCTAAAAGGTTGGTAGCACTGAAATAAACAGAAACCGAACGCATCCAAAGAAAAAATGTGAAGCACAATTATTAACGAAAACAAAATAACAAAAAATGACAGTTGTTTTTCTAACTATTCGATAGTGAAATATGGATGGAATATGGTAACTATTTTTGTATTTTATATAACTTATATAATTTATGTAAACGTAAAATATCGATAAAAACATTTTGTAATTTCCAGTAGCAAACGAAGTTGGCAGAATGCCGAGACGCGCGCATTTCTCATTGTCTATATGGCGAGACAGGCGGAATTTGAAAATTCCAAAAAAAAAAAAATATGCAATGGCAAACGTCTTGGAGGATTTAATATCACAAAACGTTTTGGTAAGTATATGTACCAGTGCAATGTCTAAAATTTACGATGAGCTAATAATTTAATGTTTCGTTGTAGACACAACCGACTACGGTTACGTTATTAAATACCAAATTAAAAAATTTGTTACGTGCCTATAAAAATGCCAAGGACAATAACAAAAGGACGGGTAGTTGTCTGAGTACCGCACCATTCGAAGATTTAATGGACGAAATTTTTGGGCACAACCCAATTTGTCAGGCGAACCAACAACGGCGCTTGATATACAAACGAGAAACGAGACCCAAAGTAGCTCGGAGATAAGCATTGCATCGACAATTGATGTTTGCAGCGACAGTTCCAGCCAGCATAATATTACCCATAAACCGAACATTAAAAGAAAATCGGCAAAAGAGCGGTATTTGGACAAAATGCTTAAAATCAAAGAAGCATACTACGAAAATAAAATCAAAGAAATGAAGCAACGACGGTTGGAAAAACTGGTACAACACAGAGAAAAATTAGAGGCTCTACGAAATTTGAAAACTTATTAGTTCTATGTATTAAAAACAATTTTAATGAATTACATATTTTTGTATTTTTTTTATTAATTATTTAATGAATTAATGTGATTACATTTTTTAGAATAAATGTTAATTTAAATTAATAAATTCGTTTTATTTTAGTTACCTATTATATTCCTAGAAACTAATTCGTCGAAAACCACCTGGCGTCGATTTTGAATGTTTTCGTTGATTATTTCATTAGTGGATGTTCCTGATTCGTCTTGAAATACGGTATTAATATCCAAATTTTCATCAACTGCGATAACATCGTTCTCCATTAAACAAATGTTATGCAAAATACAACCACAAACGGTCAAATTTACCACATTTTCGATATGAGTTTGCTCTGTAAAGTGAAGCAATCGTCGAAATCTTGTTTTTAAAAGCCCAAAGGCATTTTCGACAACCATACGAGTTGATGAATAGCGGTAATTAAATTGTTTTTGTGCTTCAGTCAAGCTACCGGTATCTTTGAATGGGCTTACTAGCCAATCTAAATTTGGATAAGCTGAATCCCCTAGTAAAAATGTTCCGTTCGGAAATCTTAAAGATTTATTTTCTGTTGCCTTACGATGTAGTGGTGATCTACGCAAAACGCGACTATCGTGTAATGAGCCGGGTTCACCGCAATGTACGTCGATGAATTTTTTGTCGGAATTCACAACAGCTTGAAGATGAATACTATAACCATGTTTTCTGTTGAAATATGCCTCTTTATCAATATGTGGAGCTTTAATACTTATGTGTGAGCAATCAATCGCACCTATAATATGAGGAATTGCTCAAATTTGAATGTTGCTTCAGAAATTTCATCGTCGATGGGCCATTTCACGTATCTATGTCCAATAGAAATTAACCATTGAGTTACTCTGTATGTTACTCTCCATGCGGATGCATTGCACACATTAAATAAATTTCCGATAATGCGAAATGGCTCACTGTTGCTTATGTACCACAAAAACATATAAATTTCTGTATCCGCACTTACTTTTTTTCGTTTTTCGTCGACCGCAACATTTAAAAATTGTATCGATGTTTTATACATATCTAAAATGCAAAAACACGGTAGTAAACGTTCGTTAAAATTATATGAAATATTTAATAGAGTTTTATACCTATGAGTTTTGTAGCAGTTGCTCGGCTCAATCGGAAATGAGTTTTAAATTGATGTTCGTTGTAGGCTTCTATAACGCATATAAAATCTTGTTTGATTTCTTCCAGCTCTGACTCTGAAGATGATGTCGAACTGCTGCTGGATGTCTCCAATAGCTACAATAGAATCAATATATAATTCGTAAATTTTTAATACAATCAAATTTATTTGTAATTCAAATATACCTGTGAAATTTGGTCGAAATTGTGTTCCATTTTCTGTGACACTACACTGTTTATAAATAAATTATTTCTATATATGTATTTCGAAATTGAATTATTATTGATTTAATGATTATTTTATAATTAAATTATTATTATTATATTATTGGTTATAATTTGTTTATTAAATATTCTTCATCAAAATTCATAATTTATTAGATTTTTACAAATTGTGGCAGCTTTATAAACTAAATGAATGACATTAAGAAAATACGATGAATGTCATTTTGAATAGTGCCTTATAAATGTAATTTGGAACTGTTTCTTCTGTAACAGTAGTACCAACCCCATGGAATTATTTTTATACATTTTTGTGTTGTTTCGTGAGACATGATCTGATCTGGACGTCAAGAAATGCAGCTAATATCGTAAACTACAACATACCCGTTCAGCCTACTTTCAACAGCTTACTGTTCCCGCTCAAATTGATATCATTGTGATATGATTTTGTAGATAGAGCCGTTTTGCATAGATCAAACATTTTCTCCACATATCGTTATCGTATTTCACATAAATCATTAAGAAATTTAAACTTATCAACCAAACTCAAAACTTAAAGATATATTACGAGTGTTAATGAGAAATAGATAATTTATGAACGTTTCGTGCGAATAATGGCCGTGTTTCATGACACTGATTGATCCTGATCAGTTCAAATTTTACATGGAAAACCTGATCCAAATTTTGTTTAAGATCACATGTTTTAGATGTTCATTGATTTGAAATCTAGCAAGCGCCTTTGTGTTGTTTCATGAAACATGAACTGAACTGGATCAGATCAATAATTATAATTGCTTTGCCTTTTGGTCAAACAACACCTTTAAAACAAAATACAAATTTTATTCACCACAACAAAAAGTGTCGCGCACGTGACCGAGGCGTTAAACTTTCAATATTATTTTAGTCCTAACGCAAATGTGCAATTAATAGACGTTAATTGGAGAACCGTCTCAACTTGATTATTTTCCCAATTTCATTGATGAACTAATGATGGTCTATTTTCCCCAATCATATTCTTAAGAGTTCTTAGATACGTTTGTATAGTAATGGTACGCCAACGAGCGGTTGAAACCTAATGATAAAACGGCTGATAATAACTGATACTCATCAGAGATGATATTGTCGATACTATAGTACTTTTTCGATAATTTGGCTGTACGAAAAGTACTTCGATTTTTAGTACTTTCGAGAAAGTTTAAGAAATATCATTCGTAATTCGATCGATGTAATCCATTGGGTTATTCACATATCAGAGATGTTCAGCAGCTTTAATTCAAAGAATAAGATATTTAATACGTTTTATTTTTAAAATTATTTACGAAGCTTAATATTTTGAGACAAGTGTAAAATCTTGTAAAGACCTTATGCGAAATTCAACTATTTCTAATGAAACTCTTTGATATAACACAGCAATAGCCATATTTATTGGTTTAAATAATAGGTCTAAAGTCCAGATAATAGCCTCGATCGTGGCACAATCATTGCTTGTAATGATCTCGGCGGTTCTTCAAGTATTTTTCACATACCACTACATATCCAATTAATATTTGAAAATTGTGTTAATGTTAACGTAAATTTTAATTCTAGTGAGTCTTTCAATTTTAATAAGGGAAATTATAATGCTTTAAATGAGTTTCTGGAATTGAACTTGGCAATTGAACAATTTATTCCCCGTTCATCTGTAGTTTCGTCGATGCGCGAGCCATGGTTTAATAGTCGCCTCTCAGGATTAAAAAATCGGAAATCTAAAGCTCATAAAAAATATAAATTAAACCCATCCGCCGTAAATTATGAAATATTTAGCGCTCTCAGATCTCAATTTAAAATTTTAAATCGTTTCTTGTATAATTTATATATAGTCGAGATCGAATCGAATATTAGAAACAACCCTAAATGTTTCTGGAGTTTTGTTGATTCGAAACGGAATTGTAGAGGTATACCCTCGCGAATGTCTTTCAATTCTTTGGCGGCTAGTGATCCACAAATTATCACTGACATGTTTGCAGCATTTTTTGAAAATGTGTATGTCCCGTCTTCGAGAGGGAATGACGATCTTGTTTTTAATAATAATCCAAACATTCAATTTCAATTTACTACCGATGACGTTCTGCACGCTCTTTTGAATGTAAATGTGAATATGAGTTGTGGCCCGGACAAAATTCACCCGCTTGTGTTGAAAAAGTGTGCTTCGGTCTTAGTTCAGCCGCTGACGAACATCTTCAATTTGAGTTTGAAAAGTGGGGTTTTCCCTTCAATTTGTAAATCCAGTTTCATTAAACCAATTTTCAAGAGTGGACGGAGAACGGATATCGAAAATTACCGCGGTATTTCTATCTTATCGGCTATTCCTAAATTATTTGAATCGATGGTCAAGGACCGCATCTTTTTCTTAATTAAAAATTCCATCTCAGTAAACCAGCATGGGTTTTACCTCGGACGGTCAACTGTGACAAATCTTGCTTTGTTTACAAATTTTTTGACGCTAGCATTAGAAGGTGGTGATGGTGTTGAGGTAGTGTTTACTGATTTTAGCAAAGCTTTTGATAAAATTGATCATGTTTTGTTGGTAAAGAAACTGGGACAGCTCAACAAGTGTGATGACCTTCCTTTAAAGTGGATTTTTTCATATTTGACGAACAGAACTCAAAAAAATTTTTTAAATAATATTTTATCTAGAGACATCAATGTTTTGTCTGGCGTCCCACAAGGTAGCCACATTGGACCTCTATTATTAATTGCATTCATAGATGATGTGAAGCGGTGCTTCAAACATTGTAAGTTTCTGATTTACGCTGATGATGTAAAAATCTTTTGTAAGATTAGAAATGATCGCGATCTGCTAAATCTACAACAGGAATTAAACGTTTTCTGCGACTGGTGTAGCTTGAATAAGCTTTGCCTGAACGTTTCGAAATGTAAAGTTATGAACTTTTCTAGAAGACGTTATGGACGTAATGGACATGATAATAGTTTATTCTTAAATGGCGTTATGATAGAGCGAGTTCATTCTTTTCTAGATTTAGGGGTTTTGTTTTCACGGGATTTATCGTTTAAGGACCATATTGACAGATGTATTAATAAGGCTAATTCAATGTTAGGGTTTTTAATCCGTTTCTCCAAAGACTTTCATGATCCATATACTCTAAAAGTCCTCTTTGCTTCATTTGTTCGATCGCACTTGGAGTATGCGTCAATTATCTGGAATCCGTACTATATCAATTCCTCTAACCGTATAGAATCAATCCAGAAGCGATTTATGCTGTTTGCCTTAAGGCGACTTCCTCGAGAGGTAAACGCTCCTAAGTATGTGCTTCCGCCGTATCTAGGCCGTTGTTTGATATTGAATATTGAACCATTGTTCGTTCGAAGACAAATTTCTTCCGCAATGTTTGTGCGCGACGTTATAATGGGCCGAATTGATTGTTCACAACTACTTTCCTTGTTTTCAATACGTGCCCCAGTGAGATCACTCAGACACCGAGGCTTAGTGATTAATCTGCACTTCCATGGGTCTAATTTTGATATGTCGGACCCGGTTTGTAATTCTAGCCGTGTATTTAATAATGTATCTACCGTGTTCGATTTTAATTTGTCCAGAGATGAATTTAAAAGAATTCTAAAAACTTTTTTTATTCAAATTTGATTTATATAAATAAACCTAATTTTAAAAATACCAGATGTAAATTAATACTGTTGGTAAAATAAATAAATAAAAATAAATAATAAATTTAAAATTAAAGCTCTGTAGCTTGGCCTTAACAATTACTTAATTTAATAAAGTTCCATTAAAATTTATTGTTCTCGGGACACGGAGGCTTGTGTTCTAATAGGTCTGCTCTAACAAAGTTTTATGTGTTGTGTTTATAACTGCCTGATTAATTATTTTAGAACCTATACCACAGCAGGATTACATAGAAAGATAACAAAATGTCTAGTCTTTCAGTAATTCTAAAATAATCAGAAAATAGGACTTACTTGACGTCGCTCTATCCAGTCTAAAGTTTCAGGATTAGAAATAATAATTGCGGAGATTATGATAAGATCTATAACATGACGCAATAAAAGGGTTTAATTACCAAACGAGGAATGCAGGTCTGCAACAGCAAACGTAGCTAAGTAGCAAAAGGTAGTTTAATTCCTTAAGTAAAATCGAGCCCTATCAGGACCGACAGAGTTTTAATGATTTTCTGGAAACATTTTTAATAACAGCACCAGAGGCACTCAACTATTATAATCCCTGCCAGGCAAACAAAAAATTGTGGATCGTTAACTACTATTTTTAAACTGAGGTTGTTGGTTATTCATGGGCATTCAAATAGACCCGATTCTAAATTACGAAAGATTTACAAGAATTTTTTTGATGTGAGTATGGTCGAGATTAATTGATTTAACTTGCTGTGCAAGAATGCATTAATTAAAATTATGACTTGGGTCCTACAGAATGCTATTTTTATGTGAGTATTATCAAATTTAATTCCATTTATCTTGAAGTTTGCTTGTAAAGATTCTGAAATCTTGGTATGGTCGATAAATGTGCAGAAAGTACTTTCAAGCTGGATTTAGTACTCTGATCCTCATCAATTTAGTACTTTTGATTTCTTGACAATATCATCCCTCATACTAATAATTATTTAACTTAAAACTGAAGAGAAAAACATATTTTATCCTTTTTAGTATAAAAATATTTTTGTCATTTTTATTCAGTTTTGCATAAAAATCTGAACAAATTATTTGACTTTAAAAACATAAATTATTATGCTTTGCAGTGCAGAAAATTTTTAAAACTTAAAATTGTATGTCTATCTTTTCTATTACTTTTGTGGGGAAGTAAGGGATTAGTAAGTCCGATAAATGAATTTTAATCTTTTGGACAAAAATAAAATTTGTTAAAATTAGGACACAATTATTTTTATTTTGCAAACCTAAATTTTATTTATTTGGGAAGGATCATTTTAATCCTTAGAAAAGGATGAACATATAGTTATTCCGCAGAAGGATAGGAAAAGAATGAATATCATCCTTTTATTTTTAACCGTGCAGACAATTCGGAAATACGCGTAGACGCACAACACAGCCAACACTGCAAGGAGGAAATAATTTAAAAATATCGTTTTTCTCCTGGCCTAGGTCTTATGACAGCTGACAATGACCGATGCCGAATTGTTGCTGAATAGATAATTCCTAGGTACAACAGCTACGATAATTGACATTTTGGTATTACTATAACTATTAAAAAACTTGTTTAAGACTCGCATTTTTCCACATAAAGGTTCCAAAAAGACTCGACTGTGTCTTGAGTTCCTGATGTTTACCTACTGAAAAACTATACAGTAAACATACAACCACGTTAATCCTTAAGTTATAGACCATAAAACTATTAAACTTGTTAGATCTTTCGAACCTTTTTGTTCGTTTCGTGTTACTGTTGTGACAGTCATAATTTTCTAATAAAACATGAACACCTAAATCCTACTTAAAATATGAAACCGCGAGCCGGTAATTTCCATATAAATTTACTAAACACTCCGAATCGATAAAACCTTAAGCTTATTACCATGTTTTCGGCTACAAGCATTCAACAAATTTCCAAATGGTCTACCAAAACCATTAACTAAAATCTAAGGTCTATAATACGATAAACAGCTTAAATGTACATTAATTTTATTAAAAATCCATTTAACTTTTATCGTTTTATGCTCTCTTATATCTATCGATCTATTCGTACTCTGCTTACAAAAGACTGTATCGAAGACATCATAAAAGTACCTTAACAACACAACATTTAGTTCAAAAGGTAACGCGACACACCTATTGTTTTTATAGAAGACTCCTCCGGTGCTTTATTCTTCTTGACACGACAAAAACGGACGAAGGATAAACGCATACGATTTTTTATTTATTTATTGTTTGGACATGTTCCCTTCGGTGATCGTGTTTCGAGCTTATCGTGGTGTGTGGTCCAAAAATAAAAATTGTCCCTCGACGTCGGCATATTTCTGTGTGACAAAAAATTAGGTGAGATACGATCTGTATACACGAACACCCAACAAAACAACGAACGTAACATACAAAACGATTGTTGTGCATTGTGTTGGAAGTCTTGTGTGTTCACAAATAAAGGGATTCATTCAGTCTCATTGGTTGATACAAACTATAAATGTTTAAAGTATAATGAGATGCATTTTATAAAACCGAATATCCGTGTGAACATATAAATACTCGTACTCTTAAATACAAAATTACCATAATGTCGTTTTACTAATCGAACGACCAATAACATTTGGTTTTATTAGAAATTTTCTTAATTTCTGTCAGATATCGTGCGATCATCCCAAATACAAACACCAAAGTCTCGGATACATGATTTTAGTTTCATGGGGCAATAAAAACTGATTTTGAGTATGAGTCCGCGGTTCTACCTTTTAATTCTATTGTAATGTTAAAGGTTTTTCATGTTTTCTTAAAGATTTAATTCTAATTTACAAATGCACGCATCAATAATGATGATGATGACACCGAGTTTTTATGATTAGAAAATGTCATTTCAAAATTGAATAAACTCTAATTTACTGTAAAGTGAATGTTAGTTTTTCTCTATCTGAATAGAACCCAGTATAGAAATCACCGGATATTGATTAAAGAAATTAGGTATGGTTAAATTAAATACAAAGTCCAATTGATCTCGAACCTGCTTTGATCAAAATCGTCCAGAGTAGAAGACAACCCGTTATGTACTCTGATTTGATTACTAGTAGTGTGATCGGTACAGCCACTCGAAATCACAATCTCTAATTTAATTACAGTGGTCGTCTGTCGCGTAAATTATTAACAACTCAGTCAATTAACAGCTTACTGGTAAAAAAAAAACTTCGCCTATATTGGCTTAGAGTGTGCCTCTTTTGCGTTCACAGGTCAAAATATTTAGAAATACAAAGACGACAAACGTAAAAATCGGAATATTCATATACTATGCCGTTGCGCCGCACACAACTTTTAAGGCAGGTGCTTTTAGTCATATTTGTTTTTCAAACACCTTAGCCATTTAAATAGATTATAACTGAATTTGTGGTTAGGCAGGCATGAATTGTAAATGATATAACTGAGATGAATCGTGTTGGAGGCTTAGACCTCCATTTCCTATCAACCAAGCACGTTGAGGCTACAATATTACACATGTTCGTTGGTTTTGTTGTATTTCACTTTATGCAAGTTTAAATATACCCCGGCATTGACAGAATATAAAGTGATCAAGTTAACGATGGTCAATTTAACTGTGTTGGTTGTTCAACTGCGTTTGGCGGCTAGGATAATTATGGTTACAATACTTCCATACGATACAATATATTGGTGTACGTCATATTGAGTAACTTGAGTAGATGGCAATATCTCCTTTGGGGATAAGTTAATAGTGTCGTCTATAACTTATCAAATCAAAGCGATTTAAACAAAGCGAAAATTAAAAGTGAATTAAGGAGTGACATATATCAAAAAACATTGTTTTACAAAAGCCTTTATAAAGACTATACTACCCAACGACTATTGTATCCATTACTATTACCTCTAAGCGGTCGAGGGGAGGCTACGAAGAAGTGGTGCCACCACTTAGGGTGAAATAAAAATCCACTGCACGGCCAAACATAGTGCAGTGACGCAGGTAGTGTTGGGAAGGGAATCCGTGCGATCTTAAATATTTAATAATTTAAATATTTACTAAACAAGCATACGCTTATTTATTAGCGAATTACCCAGAGATATGGGTAAGGGTTCCAGGCGTGAACCGGATCAGTCTTCACAAGAAGCTGACGATCAACGAGCACCTAAACAGGTGAAGCTTGACGTGAATCTCAATGATTCTAACTCGGATACCGAGCTTGTCGGCAATGATGAGAACACGGCTGAAGTTGAAACTACTTTGCCAAGCAGTGGTCAGTTAGCACCAACGTGCGAAAGACCCCATGAGAGCCTTATGATAGAAATCGTTTCTCTTGAAACGATGATCGAGCATACTAGAAACACGAAACTTACTGAGCATAAGTTTCGGGAATTAACTAATCATATTAAAAATATCAAAATTCAAATTCTAGAGGTGGTTGCGGAAACTAATCTGGTTGTTGGCAAACTGGAGAAAACACGCAACCATAGGTGCACTTGCAGCCAGAAACGAAAACCATTGGTTACTGTGGAAAAGACACCAGAGATGGCTGCACAGCATTCAGTTCCAAGTGCCTACCCAGAAAACACTAGAGAAGTTGTAATTAACCAAAAAGAAAATGAATGGCAAACGATCGGCCGGAAACGCAAGAAACAGAGATACAGAAAGCGTTAGCAGGGTAAGACGAAAAAACAAAACTTATAATTATCTCAGCTAGATGTAATGATTCCAGCCATTCGACTACCGAGATTACAAAGAAAATCAAGGAAATCATACGTCCTAGTGAATCTAACATAAAGATTCACTATGTAACTAATGCGGGACCTAATGGTGTTCCAGTTACTGTTGATTCTTCCTCGGATTTGAAGGTTTTCACAGAAAACACCAGTTGGGAGGCGTGGGTCTAAATTCCGAACCAGAACCTGTTAAGATATTACCTAAAGTGATTATCTTTGATGTAAGATCTGAGCTTGATGGTGACATGCTAAAAAACTGCCTAATAAACCAAAACTGCCTGAATCAAAAAGATTTTAAAGTTCTGTATAGAACCGGTGCGAGAAATAAAGAGACCGTGCACTGGGTGGTAGAAGTCGAACCAGCAACCAAGAACATGTTGCTAAAGTGTGGAAGACTGCACTTAGACTGGGTACGATGCCGTGTGAGAGAGTTTGTGACTACAACTAGGTGCTTTAGGTACCAGCGATATGGTCACATTGCAAAGAGTTGTAGGGTGCGCACAGAGACCTGCTCTCACTGTGCACATCATGGTCATGGCTATAAGGGCTGTCCCAACAAAGGCAAACCAGCCAGTTGCGCAAGCTGCAAGGAATTGCAAACAGCTCATGACCACCAAGTAGGTCGCGTTTCATGTAACGCATACAAAAATGCTGTGCAACGTCTGAAGTTAAGAAATAAACATGATGATTAGCCAAAATCAAAGACATTGTAACAGCAACCTATAGGTTAATTGTAACAGGAACCGATACGTATACGTATCGGCCACCTCAACATGCAAGGCGCTAAAATATTGGATCAGAGATATGTGAACGCATCTTCATTCACGACATAGATAAACTATGTATGCAAGAACCACACTTCCTCAATGGTCAAATCAGTTGTATGCCTTCTACAGCCAGAGTAGTAACAGGTAGCTCTGAGAATCCCAAAACTGCAATTAGTATTCCACTGCACTTGTGTTGAAATATCATCGGAAGGTGGTTCACTCTACTTATTTTCAATATATGCCCAATACAGTGAACCGATCGAGAGTATCATCTGTGTAAAATCGAAACGACCCTAGGCTCTACCTATATCGGGTCAACAGAAAAGGTAATGATCCTTGAAGACTTCAATGCAAGAAGTAAAATGTGGCATGACCGTTTAACCGACGAACTGGAGAAACTGAAGAAAGGTAGAGGACTTCGTGTCTACGAGTGACCTTTTCATAATGAACTTGCAGGGCACCCAACGACGTTCTCGTCCAATGGGAACTCCAATATCGACCTAACCATGGTCAATGGAGCCTTGCTGGGCTCGATAGTTGGGCGGTGTGTAAGAGAGAATTGGACCATAGAGTCAGCACGTTTGATTTATTAAACTCACCACACTGCAGTCCGCTTGCAAGTAGCAAAACTCCAAGATTTGCCATTAAGATAGCCGACTGTGGTTTATTTGCTAGACACTTGGTTGGCTCTTGGGACTGTGTAGAAGCACTTCCGGAAATAGATAAAATTGATGCTCTCTCTAAGAAGAGAGTTGCAACGAAACGGAACAGTTGGTGGAACTCTAATCTAAGGAAGCTTAGAAGAGCATACTAGGCGGAAAGGAACCAAATAGCAAAAGAGTTAGAATTGTCTCGCTTTAGAGTAGCAAGAAATAAATATTTCCATGAAGTATTTATTGCAAAACAAAATAGTTTCCAACGGTACGTCACGGAACATAGTAATAAAGATCCATGGGGACTTGTATACAAATTTGCCGCTGGCAAAGCAAAACCTCCAGAAGTTTTGAAAACCACCAGGAAGGCAAATGGAGTCGTCACTAATACGTGGCATGACGCACGTTTTGAATTACTTAACTTACTTCTTCAGGACGAAACGCCAGACGAAACTGGGCCTCAAGCAGAAATGCGTGAGATCGCTACCAACCATAATTGGAACGATGTGGAAGACCCCCATTTACGTGGGAGGTCAACAGCGCCTTAACTTGCTTTAAGCGTGACTTGAGAACTTAAACGCTGAAATAATCCAGCTGACATGGCCCATTATAGGGTCTAGCATATAGTAAAAATATGAAACAGCTGCTTAAAATTTGGTTACTTCCCCCAAGGTATGGAAAACGGGTGAAATGATTATAATCAGGAAAGCTGGCGATAGAGATCCATTATCCGCATTACACCGCGAGTTGAACAGAGCGGACTGTTCTCGGACAATCAATTCGGATTTCGACGTAGCATGTCTACTGAGGATGCGATAGTCCGCCTAACCAACACTGTCAAAACCCAAAGTTCTAAATAATATATTCTTGAACATTGCCGGAGCATTTGATAATCTTACGTGGAATAGTGTCATTGCAAGTTTATCGGTCTAAAATCTCCCTAGAAACACGATGAATGTTTTTAGGAACTACTTCAGCAATCGATACGCAGTAATCAGAGACATGTATATGGTTCTGTTTCAAAGCAAATTACAAAAAGATCTCCTCAGGGCTCTATTTTAGGTCCTTTAGTCTGGAATATCGTGTTTAACACATGCATGATCACATGCGAATGATTTAGGCATCCGCGAGTGCAATTTCGAGGGAATTGTACTCGCGGATGACAAAATCATTCTGGTGCACGGCAACTCGAGACTCGAACTTCAGCGCCAGGGTCAAATCGTACTAAATAATATGATCCAATGGTGTAAAGCAAATAAGATGTCACTATCAGCAGAGAAAACAGTGATGCTACAACTGAAGGGCAAATTTGACTCTAGTCGATCACCAACAATATCACTAAACGGTAGAAACATGAAAATGGTCAAGTGCGTTAGATATCTAGGTGTGGACCTTGATGGACGAATGGACGTACCATACCACGTTCTTAGAGTCTGTGAAAACGCTAAGAAACTATTCAATTCTTTGGCGAGAGTGTCAAGAGAGGGATGGGGACTTAATCACAAAATACTGAAGTTAATATACAAAGGAGTGGCGGAGGCGCTTTTCACGTATGCGGCGGCTGGTTGATATGATAGGTTAAACTGCAATCATATCAGATCACTAGAAATTGCTAAGAGGAGTATTCTACTAGGAGTTACAAAAGCTAATCGAACAGTATCTAACGATGCTGCAGTGGTTCTGGCCGGCGTACTCTCGGTTGATATTCTAATCAAAAAACGAGCGAACTTGTACCACCTAAGAAGACGTGGCCAAAATGATTCAGGTTAATATGTACATGCTGCTGATAGTAGGCAGAATCAATATAATAATAAAAATGATATTGAAGCGATGGCGATTGACCGTTGGCAACGAAGGTGGAATGAATCAGCCAATGGAAGGCATACCTTTGGTTTCATTCCAGATATAAGATAGACTAAAAATGAAATTACCACTGACGAGCTCGATGTGCCAAGTTATCTCTGGACATGGTAAGTTTAAAGCATATCTGCAGAGATGCAAGATAACAAACCAGTGTCAATGTCTATGCGGATCGAAAGTAGAAGTCGTTAAGTACTTACTTTTCGAATGTAACGAGCTGACGGTTACGTCACTAAAACATAAGTGACTTGGTGATATGAACATACAAGAATTACCACTACCTATATATTTCTTAGCAACGATTTACTCCCGATGTTTCAGCCATATTGTGCTGAACTGATGAACAGCTGAAATGTACAAACACTGGTATCGGTTAACAACGCTAATTGATTAACATGAAAAATTGGCTAAGTAAACTGATAAAAATTTCAATAAGTCTCAGTTTAAGGTTATACCTAGGTATAAGAACTGACGAAAATTTTTCCGGAAATGTTGACTACGATGAATGAATGAATGAATCTCCTTTGCCCTTAGTTGGTTGATGGCTACCTGTATGTCAACCCACTCCAGGGTATCATCTCTTTTTAATCCAAGATCTTGGGATATTCGCAATGGATTGGAATGTTGAACTTCTAACAGTTGCTCAGTGATGTTTATTGCTAGTAAGACAGAATTATTTAAGGTACTATAACTGACGTGTGGAATCCGGCTCGAATACTTCGTTGATGTTTGATAAGACACTGTGATTATAGTTTTAAAATTCCAGGCCCCTTGATTTGGATCGAAGTCGTAGTTGTCCCGTAAGTAACATCTATGGTATCTACTTCTTTCAAGAAGTAAATCCAGGAATTTGGCTCATGTAACTTTACCCGTTTTAAAGGAGTTTTTGTCCTTTGTATTTTGTATAATGAGAGGTTCGATGAACGTTCTAGTATGCTTAGTTCGCGCTTGTATAAATTTGATTTGCTCACCAATATTCATGTTCGTCAATGTTGTGGCATTTACTGAATTCTGCTTCAGTCATTGGATAGAATTTGTCCTTATGGTCATGAATTGCTAGATACTCTGTTGATGGTTTGATGTACAATTTACTCATCTCCATTTCTTGTTGGTAATGGAAAAACCTTATACACTTGATACATTTGCTCATTGACAAGTGGAATCTTTAAGTCGATTAGTAAATTGTATATTGTTACTCGTAGCTTCGCGGTCATAAACTTAAACATGTTAGCGATTTCATTATCCATCTTACCTCCAAGAATGGCTAATGATTTTTGACTATTTAGATGTATCAAGTTCAATTGTTCATCAAGTTGCTCCCTGGTCAGAATGAGCGGATTTATCTTTCCTCGATGTGTGTCAACAACAATGTTTAGTAGTTCCCTTTGAATACTTTGATAATTAATTAGATCCAAGGCACTGTGTCTACCTCCGTAAGTAACACGTTTGCTGCCATTGTTAGGTTGCGCAGTCCAATTGAGAAGGTTGCCATAGATGTTTGTTCCTTTACTAAGGTAAATAGGTGCCTTTCATTTTCTTCTACACTTTGTATTTTAGACTCGTATTTGTTTGCCCATTCTTCATTAAATAAGTTAGTTAATTGCTGCAACTCTATCCAATAATCTTCCAACTTAAAATGAACAACCATTCCATTCCTCCTTGGCTATAGTAGATTGGGAATATTTCAACCGGGGTGGTTAATGATTGCTCCATTTTTTGGACTGGTGTTATAAGGAACCGATTCTATTTAACTCGTTTGAGGTCTTGGAAACGCAGTCACCATTCCTCTGCACATTAGGAAGATTGTCAACATGCTCAGAGGTCCTTCTAAGATTGGCATTTAGCTTTTCTGGTTGTGTATTTGGTTGGTGTTCAGTGCTGGTAGGTTTGTCATCCTTGAGATTGTCGTGTATGGGCAAATTGCATTTTTTTGGATTGGTCTTTTTAGGAAGTTATTTCCCTTGCAACGAACCGTAACCACACGGACCTTGCCGTCTATACCCGGATGTAGTTCCACAATTTAGTCTCAAGCCCACTAAGATGGCGGTAGATTCGGTTCTTTGATTATAACGATGATTCCAATTTCTATATTTGGCCGTTCTTCGTGCCATTTTAATCTACGTTTATAATAACGTTTGTAATATTTACACGACCATATTATCCAGAAATATTGTACCAGCTTCTGAGGTGACTTCCAACGATTGCTTAAGGTCCAAACTCCTTCACTAATATCTTGAACAGGTGCATCGATTAATGATTCTCCGATAATGAAAAGTTCGGGAGTTAAGATGACTGTGTCTTCGATGTCTAAAGACGTGGAACACAGTGGTCTAGAATTAAGACATGTTTCTCCTTGGCTTAACACTGTTGAAATTTCTTCGTATCTCAATACGGTTTCACCTAAAACTCTTTTTAGGTGGTATTTAGCTGATTTTACGGCTGCCTCCTTTAATCCACCAAAGTGGGGGCTTGCCGGGGCATTAAAATGCCAATTTTTACCTTCATTTGATAAAATATTAATTATGTCTGTGATATAGGTTTTGTTGAACTCGTTTATAGCAGTCTTAGAATTGCTTATCTGCGCCTTTAAATGTTGTACCGCAATCGCTGTAGATGTGGCTGCATATGAAAGCGTTTGTTATTAAATCACTAACAACTTCTAGATGTACTGCCGCATACAGATACATACCGCGATGTAAGCCTTGTAAATTGTTTTACTGCGGCCCACTGAAGATTTTGTTTGATTGGACTGGTATAATTAATTCCCGTGTGTTGTAAAAGGACGAGATGGTCTAACACGCGATGCTGGCAGTATACCGGTAACAATGAACTACATTTGTTGATTATTTTTTTAATTATTTTTACAATAATTAGTTTAGTAAAATGACGATTTTTCGGCAGAATATGATGTTTAGTATCGAATGACACTATCGAGTTTCTGATTCTTTCGCCTACTCGTAGAATACCTACTTTGTCGACAAATGGTTGTAATTGCCACAAAGAACTTTTGTTGCTTCAATTTAACCCCATTCTAACATTCTTATTTCTTCGTAAAATTCAGCCTTCTGAAGGTTGATGATTATTAAGTTTCTACTGTTTCTTAGTTCATCGGTCGACAGTCGGCCGGATGTTCCTTTTAAGTAATACTTGCATCTGGCATTGTTGGTAAACCTTTTTATATAAGTAATGATTCTTATCAATTCCGTGTATGATGAATATTTATCCCAAATGTCACATTGACGCATTGCTGGTTGCGTGGTGATTATGATTTTCTTCACTTCTTTCTGAGTGCTGAAAATTTGATGTTTGGATGATGGCAGATTCATTATTTGAAGCCACTTGAGCCCAGACCACCACAGGTCGTTGCGTTGGATTTCTTTAGGTGTAAGGCCTCATGAAGCCGCGCCCGCGAGAGTTATCTTCTGATTTGACGTGGAACCAATAGGCTGGACTGATGTTGTTTTGTATTTCAGCTTTACGATTTCCTACGAATACCTTTCATTTGTTTGAATCTATGCAAGAGTAATGGTTGAATCCGGATAAGCGTATACTGATGATGTTATTAATCTTGACAACAAAACTGCCCTACATAGCTCTAATCGTGGTGTATTTATTTTTTTTAATGGAGCTACTCTTGTTTTTGATGCTAGTAACATAATTTTAACATCTCCGGATGTTAAAATCACTCTGTTGTATAGGGCAGCAGCGTATGCCGCATCCGAAGCATCACAGATTACATGTAATTCAATTACATTGTCATAAGAATTAATCCACCCGGGAATTTTAATTTTGCCTACAAGCTGTAACTGTTGATATTTTATACAACGGTCTTCCAGGTGACCAGGTAATTTTTCGTCCCAACCAATGTTTTCTTTCCATAGCTTTTGCATCAATATTTTCGCGGTTATAGTTATGGCTATCCAGCCTAGTGGATCAACTATCCTTCCGATGTTTGATAGGACATTTCGCTTGGTGTTAACCTTTTGTGCAGTTAGGATGGCTGGCACCTTAAAGCTAAATTCGTCTGTTTGAGGATCCCATGTAACGGGTGATTTTTTAAGAGCTTGAGAACTTTTTTTTAAAAAAAAACGCATAAAATTTGCAAAATCTCATCAGTTCTTTATTTGAAACGTTAGATTGGTCCATGACATTTACTTTTTGAAGATAATTTCATTTAAATGTTGACCGCGGCTGCGTCTTAGGTGGTCCATTCGGAAAGTCCAATTTTGGGCAACTTTTTCGAGCATTTCGGCCGGAATAGCCCGAATTTCTTCGGAAATGTTGTCTTCCAAAACTGGAATAGTTGCTGGCTTATTTCTGTAGACTTTAGACTTGACGTAGCCCCACAAAAAATAGTCTAAAGGCGTCAAATCGCATGATCTTGGTGCCCAACTTACCGGGCCATTTCTTGAGATGAATTGTTCTCCGAAGTTTTCCCTCAAAATGGCCATAGAATCGCGAGCTGTGTGGCATGTAGCGCCATCTTGTTGAAACCACATGTCAACTAAGTTCAGTTCTTCCATTTTTGGCAACAAAAAGTTTGTTAGCATCGAACGATAGCGATCGCCATTCACCGTAACGTTGCGTCCAACAGCATCTTTGAAAAAATACGGTCCAATGATTCCACCAGCGTACAAACCACACCAAACAGTGCATTTTTCGGGATGCATGGGCAGTTCTTGAACGGCTTCTGGTTGCTCTTCACTCCAAATGCGGCAATTTTGCTTATTTACGTAGCCATTCAACCAGAAATGAGCCTCATCGCTGAACAAAATTTGTCGATAAAAAAGCGGATTTTCTGCCAACTTTTCTAGGGCCCATTCACTGAAAATTCGACGTTGTGGCAGATCGTTCGGCTTCAGTTCTTGCAGGAGCTGTATTTTATACGGTTTTACACCAAGATCTTTGCGTAAAATCTTCCATGTCGTCGAATAACACAAACCCAATTGCTGCGAACGGCGACGAATCGACATTTCACGGTCTTCAGCAACACTCTCAGAAACAGACGCAATATTCTCTTCTGTACGCACTGTACGCATTCGTGTGGTTGGTTTAATGTCCAATAAAGTAAACTGAGTGCGAAACTTGGTCACAATCGCATTAATAGTTTGCTCACTTGGTCGATTATGTAGACCATAAATCGGACGTAAATCGCGAAACACTTTTCGAACCGAACACTGATTTTTGTAATATAATTCAATTATTTGCAAGCGTTGCTCGTTAGTAAGTCTATTCATTATGAAATGTCAAAGCATACTGAGCATCTTTCTCTTTGACACCTTGTCTGAAATCCCGCGTGATCTGTCAAATACTAATGCATGAAAATCCTAACCACAAAAAAATCACCCTTTATATACCAATTGATTTTACATTTTGATCTTCTGTGATTTCAAAATTCGAAAATTATCGATTTTCCTCCGGAGTTATTTGTAGTACTTCCCTTGAATTGCTGAGTCATTTTCTAAGGTTGAAACCTCCACATTTCAACAATTTAATTAGTTCGTTCTGCGTCGATATCATCGACATAAAAACTCTTTTTAAGATTTCTGCTCCTTTGGGATATACGGTTTCTTCGTCATGTGCCAGCTAAGGTAATGCTACTGTGCTAACAAATTTGTTAATTGAAATTTGTTGTTGCAACAATCACCGACCCCAAGAATCATTCGAATCGTTTGTCCCTTTAAGAGAGCGTATCACGAGTGTTCTATAAATCCTACCCACAAGTCAACCTTTTGAAATTTGTTGAACATATTTATTAATTGAAACTTGTTACAAGAACCTTTTGATTGTGCAACGTTTATTGCATGCAACAAATATGGGATTTTTGGGACATATTTCACTTGGGTTAATTTTTAGGTACAGCACCAAATTCTAAAACAAAATATAAGCTTTCGAACAGCAATCAGCGCTCGATTTCGACGCTACAGGTGATTCGCTCTGCGCATTAGAATAGTTGACACGAATTTCTACGAAAATATTGTCAAGACTCATACCCGAGGTACTTGCATGATTTAATTGCTTTAATTCCTACACAAGTTGAATTTTATAAGCACGTAAATCAAGGCCCTTAGATAAAATCTTCCATAAAGTGGATGGACACATCTCCACTTACTGAGAACGACGTTGAATTGATTGATTTGGGTCTTCCCCAATGCTACGCTGTACAGCGTCTATCGCTTGTTCGGTACGCACTGTTTGACGTCTTACTGGATGCGTATTACCATAGTTAACCGGATTACCCACTCTAATGGACGATTATGATGACCGTAAAATGGACGTAATGCACGATGAGTTTGGCGAACAGAACCATTATTTTGATAAAAAAATTCAACAATTTGCAAGCGTTGCTCTGGCGTGAGTCTATTCATTCTGAAATGGCAAATCAAACTAATGATAAAGCAAATGTTACCTGTCAAATTGGTAGTCAAACAAAACAGAGTTGCCAACTTAAAAATGCGAACCTCTAAGAAAATCAAATTTATTACTCAAACTGAGATATTTGCGTAAATGCTCACTACATTTGTTTCACAACTTCAGCGCCAGCCTTTTTGGCATCGCGCTGCTCACCATTGCAATGCAATCGATTCTAACATATTGCTCTGATCATTGCCTTAGTATTTTGCACGAAGCACGAATAACTCTGACGGAGCTTTCATATTACCTAAATAGGCAAGTAGATTTCACATGTAATCTTTCATTGTCTGATATAACCTTCCACATCTCGTTTTGGAAAAATTGGCGATTTTAGTCATTTCGATCATTTTGTGTCCGAAACTGCTAATTTAAACTAAATCACGATATTCCGTAAAACTTAGATTCAATCTTTTAAAATGTGTGGTAAAAATGAAGCTTTCCATCTTGAAATGGTTTCATTTAACACATAAATCGTGAACGTTTTGCTGATGCTAGCTAACAGAAATTTTCGATATTGTCGACATATTGGGGTAGATACTCGATTGGCTAGCAAGCAAACAATTTGCGCGGCGTAATTCCTTTTTCGTATTGTTATAAAAACTTAAACTTACAATTATAAGAACTAACTCGAATTTATATTGGGGCCGTTACAGCGGGCTGCGAAATGCATATAATATTCTAACCAAGTTTGAATGGCACAAACGTTTTAAAATGAGTTCAAGGCTGTTACGGGTTACTCCAAAAATAATTTGTTTTAACTGTCTGGAATCAATAAGATTGATTTTAGTCCAATTACCATCAACCATGAATCAATTTTTGCTTTCCGAATGCTATTAATCTCCGGTTGAAATAAACCATTTGATGATTTGTCCAGATTCCTTAAATCCAATTAATCAGAGGTTAAGAAAATAAAACCTTCAACAATTTTCGTTTTATTTAACAACCGAACATCTCGAAACTCTTAAAATGCCCACCGATAATAATAAAAATAATTGTAATAAAACATATTGATTACGCAGACACCACACATTATCATCATTAATATAATTTGCCTTGCAAGTGATCAACTTTTTATAAAACCATAAAAAACTAAATTATCGTCCGATCAATTCGATCGTTCATGCACTCCACGTATTATATCAAATTGTATATACCCACACATTTACGTATATAGTAATCAGCTCGGTTTTATGATGTGGTTATATACTAAAAACATAAAATATACTCATAGCTCTATTAGCATGATCTACTGCAGAGCCAATATTAATGATCATAATCTTTGTATAGGGTGTACAATCTAAAATGGCGTTCATTTTATAGTTACGTTTAATACATAAAACATTATCATTAATTATTATACATAGGTAGGTACCTAAAGAACCACCATCTCTACAAACCATAATCTTCATTAGACAAGAATTATTTTTTATGTAACATAATAATAAATACGTATTATTACACATGATCATGACGATGATGATGATGATGATCAACGCAGACGATCTTCATCTTATTTTCGAATTAAATAATTATTTTTTTTTTGTGTATGGAGAGCTGCGTACACGAGATTCAACAATAGAATTTCATTTAATTTGTTTCGATGGGTTTTTGGGCTCTGCAAGGAAAAATTTATGTGTACAAAAAAAAATTAAAGATCATCATCATAAAATATATAAATAAGATAAAAACAAAAACCAACTTGATCTTTATATATACTCGTAGTAATGTACAAGAAAATGAAAATAAAAAACTCATCCCTGTGGTGAATTAAGATGAATTAATCATAATTTTGTTCTTATGTGTGTAAATTATTTGTTGTTGTTTTTGGGTTTTTCATTTTTATTTTTTTTAATGATCATGTTGCGATCGTATTTCATATTTTAAAAGATTTGTTTCTGTTGTTTTTCTTTAAGAGTTGGTTTATCATTATTATGTGTATCTATATATACTCAGTCAGCATCATCTCCCCTCGTTGAAGTATTACATATGTATAAGATTGTTTATATGAAATGAAGCGTTATAATGTATGGATAGGTGAGTTAAGTGGTTTTGTGCTCCAAGACAATATTTTCGCCTGTTGTATGCTATTTGTGTGTTTGCTTCGTCCGTTGCTAATTCAATCGCGTTGAATAACAATATTAAGTTATTTTGAATTATAATTATTTAATTAAGTCCGTATACTTAATACATACTTATATGTATATCATAATTTTAGTACTTGAAGATTGAATTACTCGAGTTATATAATTTTACCCTATATACGATTTACAAAAAGGGAGTGTTAGAAAGACGGCTGTGAAGTATATCCTAAATGTGTCCTAACTTTTTGTAAAAAGTACATACTGAAACAACTTGAGTTACCACTTTATTTTTAGAGACAGACCAACGGATTGTATTATAACGAAATTTAAAATTAAAAAACGAAAATATCACAAGTTAAATAATATAGAAACAATTAATTTTGAACGTATGTGAAGTTATCCCACGATTCTATCCCAGAAAATAAAAAAAAATCATCAAGCAACACTAATCAATAAAACCCCATTTGCTCTTGTGTGAAGTTAGCCCAGCCCAGAATTTATTAAAAATCACGTTAAATACCAAAATTAAATTCGTTATTTTTAAATTAAGAAAATTGTATATCAATAGAACATGTACGAACTAAAATTACATTAGACACGCATAAAGGTAATTGGCACGTTAAAAGTATAAATTTGTCGGATTAAGGCTATGTGGTTTTGAGATCGCCACAGCCCTGCCTGACTTTAAGACAAGGAAGAAAATAATCGTCCGTGGCAACTTTGCGAAATTGGGCCCTTGGCCAGATATATCGTTTATCGTATTTGGACAAAAATTCAATTTAAATTTCGCACGTTAAAAGTATACATTTGTCGGATTAAGGCTCTGTGGTTTTGAGATCGTCACAGCACTGCCTGACTTTAAGACAAGGAAGAAAATAATCGTCCGTGGCAACTTTGCGAAATTGAGCCCTTGGCCAGATATATCGTTTATCATATTTGGACAAAAATTAAATTTAAATTTCGCACGTTAAAAGTACACATTTGTCGGATTAAGGCTCTGTGGTTTTGAGATCGTCACACTCCTGCCTTACTTTTAGAAAAGTTAAGAAAAATCGTTCAGTGGAAACTTTGCGAAATTGGGCCCTGGGCCAGATATACCCAGACAATAAGCATTTGAATAAAATTAAATTTGAATTTGGCACGTTAAAAGTACACATTTGTCAGATTAAGGCTGTGTGGTTTTAAGGTCGCCGCACACTCCTGCCTTACTTTAAAAAAAGTTAGAAAAAAATCGTTCATACCCATACAACACGTATTTGAACGAAAATTAAATTTTAATTTCGCAGGTTAAAAGTACACATTTGTCGGATTAAGGCTGTGTGGTTTTGAGATCGTCACACTCCTGCCTTACATTAAAAAAAGTTAGAAAAAAATCGTTCAGATGCAACTTTGTGAAATTGGGCCCTGGGCCAGATATATAGCTTATACCCATACAACAAGTATTTGGACAAAATTTAAATTTAAATTTCGCAGGTTAAAAGTACACATTTGCCGGATTAAGGATGTGTGGTTTTGAGATCATCACACTCCTGCCTTACATTAAAAAAAGTTAGAAAAAAATCGTTCAGTGACAACTTTGTGAAATTGGGCCCTGGGCCAGATATATCGTTTATACACATACAACACGTATTTGGACAAAAATTAAATTTAAATTTCGCAGGTTAAAAGTACACATTTGTCGGATTAAGGCTATGTGGTTTTGAGATCGTCACACTCCTGCCTTACTTTAAAAAAAGTTAGAAAAAAATCGTTCAGTGGCAACTTTGTGAAATTGGGCCCTGGGCAAGATATATCATTTATACCCATACAACACGTATTTGGACAAAAATTAAATTTAAATTTCGCAGGTTAAAAGTACACATTTGTCGGATTAAGGCTGTGTGGTTTTGAGATCGTCACACTCCTGCCTTACTTTAAAAAAAGTTAGAAAAAAATCGTTCAGTGGCAACTTTGCGAAATTGGGCCCTGGGCAAGATATATCGTTTATACCCATACAACACGTATTTGGACAAAAATTAAATTTAAATTTCGCAGGTTAAAAGTACACATTTGTCGGATTAAGGCTGTGTGGTTTTGAGATCGTCACACTCCTGCCTTACTTTAAAAAACTTAGAAAAAAATCGTTCAGTGGCAACTTTGCGAAATTGGGCCCTGGGCCAGATATATCGTTTATACCCATACAAAACGTATTTGGACAAAAATTAAATTTAAATTTCGCAGGTTAAAAGTAAAAACTTGTCGGATTTAGTCTATGCCGTTCCCAATTTCGCAAAGTTGTCACGGAACGATTTTTTTTCTAACTTTTCTAAAAGTAAGGCAGAAGTGTGACGATCTCAAAACCACAGAGCCTTAATCCGTCAAATGTATACTTTTATCGTGCGAAATTTAAATTTAATTTTTGTCCAAATATGATAAACGATATATCTGGCCAAGGGCTCAATTTCGCAAAGTTGCCACGGACGGTTATTTTCTTCCTTGTCTTAAAGTCAGGCAGTGCTGTGGCGATCTCAAAACCACATAGCCTTAATCCGACAAATGTACTTTCGACATGCGAAATTCAAATTTAGTTTTATTCAAATACGTGTTGTCTGGGTATATCTGGCCCAGGGCCCAATTTCGCAAAGTTTCCACTGAACGATTTTTCTTAACTTTTCTAAAAGTAAGGCAGGAGTGTGACGATCTGAAAACCACAGAGCCTTAATCCGACAAATGTATACTTTTAACGTGCGAAATTTAAATTGAATTTTTGTCCAAATACGATAAACGATATATCTGGCCCAGGGCCCACTTTCGCAAAGTTACCACTGAAAGATTTTTTTTTAACTTTTTTTAAAGTAAGGCAGGAGTGTGCGGCGACCTTAAAACCACACAGCCTTAATCCGACAAATGTGTACTTTTAACGTGCCAATTACCTTTATCGTGTCTAATGTAATTTTAGTTCGTACAATAGAACTGATGTAAAATTCTCTTAATTTAAATATAACGAATTTAATTTTGGTATTTAACGTGATTTTTAATAAATTCTGGGCTGGGCTAACTCACACAAGCGCAAATGGGTTTTATATTGATTAGTGTTGACTGATGATTTTTTTTTCTGGGATAGGATCATGGGATAACTTCACTTCAATTTTAAGGAATAAATAACAACTTGTTCTAATAGTGAAATATAACGGTGTTTCTAAAGATTTGTCGCAGAGTCGAAGAAGTCATATGTCCAACATACAAAAAACTTCTAAAGCGATTACTGGTGCCGTGACGAATATCGTTGGATTCGTCTGAGTGTCATTCTAACAAACCGAAAAATTGGGACTTCAATGTCAATTTCAGTTTAAATGAATGCTAACTAGTTTTATGTCGTCACATTATGGGGTGGTATTGAACGGTCCTGAGGAACGAAGTTTAATATTTGGTATAACGTTAAATATCTGGGCCCTATCTTTCTCTCTCTCTCTCTCTCTATCTATCTATCTATCTCGCTCTCTCTCTCTCTATCTCTCTGTCTCTTTCTCTCACTATCTCTCGCTCTCTCTCTTGATAGAGTTGACCAGTACCGCGATGCGACTATTGCTACTTATTATTTTTGAGCAGTACCACTCAGAGGACGGTTTTATGGTAGTTGGGTGGGGTAGGAGTAGAAGCCTTCTGGAATTACATTAATGTAAATAAATTTATTCATCTCTCCGATTACTATCGTGAGAGACAGATGGATACGATTGAGGAGGTTACTTGGTTGAGACATAATAACTCGGATGATACTGTAATATAAGTGGACAATCAAACGGCAATCAATTCACTGAAATGAGCTTGTAGGTCGCCCCATTTAACATCTAGATAGTCTAAATGTCTGATTACTTGGACGACAAGGACAACTTCTGAGCGGGGTAGCTCGCTAGGCGATAAGACACTAGCACTACCGGAGCAGCAGCGCAAATAAAATACACACACGCTTGGACTACACAATAGATAACGTCCCCTATCTCGCAAGCTGTAAGGTGTTAGAAAGGATTTAGAATTGTTCCAGTATGCTTTCCAGGAAATGCTTAAGTTTCTGTAGTACCACAAATTTTTTGTGTACCAGTCAGTACTGTACTATCGTTTTTAACGTTCAAGATGGTTCACAATTTCATTAGGAACTCGGGTGTTTCAAAATTTTTACAACGTTTTCGACAACTGTCCGACTCTAAATTAAATTTCATTACACTCAAATTCCTTCTTTCGACAGTAGGGTTTTTCGATAGTAGTGACCAGTACAGCCAGTTCAGTCACGCCAGACTCGAATTTCGAAAATGATTTACGTTGCCACTTGTGCCCTGGGTAATAATTTTATTTGTCGATATGCACTGGATTTTAAGTAGGGCGGTGAGAAAGTGGCTTATCATTTTATATATGCGAAAAGCTTGAAACAATTTTTAAAGACATGGTGCAAAATCACTCAGTATTGGTGCAACATCCCACAATATTGTGCAACATCATGTAACATGATGAAAAATTTTGTAACATTCTGCAACATGACGATACATCTGGAGACTCCTAAATGAATTATCTAGAAATCAGCACTCCTTGTAATCGTTTCCTTGCATTCGAAAATCCTGTCCCGCCGAATTTTATCAAAATTGTTCAATCCAAATTAAATGTTAAAAGAATGTCCCAAGCCAACATGATGTATGATAATGGGACATCACACAACATCCCTCAACAAGAGGCAACATCAAGCAACATGGTGCAATATCACGCAATATGGTGCGATATAACTAAACATGATGTAACATCTTACAAATTTCAAAACATTATGGGGCGACAGACCATCGTAAGATGGTGAAAAATCACGCAACATGGTACGATGCAACATCACGGACTATCCGGGGAATCCTAAATGAAGATCTAAGAATCAAAAATCCTTCTAATCGTTTCATTGCATTCAGGGAGACAGGGTCCCTAATATTTATCAAAATAGTCCAACCGAAATACAATGTTAAAAGAAAACTCCAAACTTCCTAGCCTCCACCAGATGACCACCTAATTAATTTTCCCGATTTAAAAACCCATCAAATTAATACCCATCACAATCGTATCCAAGCAAACTGGTCAACCCTCTGAACAAATTTTCCGGAAATCTGAACTAATTGCAACAGATTCCTGGCAATGGGGGTTTTCACCCTTCACCAAATTTTCCCGAAATTAAAACCCATTACAATCGGGTTTTAATAATCAAAAACCGCTCCTCCAGCAATTGTTATACAAATCGTACGAGCCAAAAGAATAAAGAAAAGGACCTGGGCCTACTCTCTGAACGGATTTTACAGAAATTAGTACTAAAAACCATCCCTCACCAATTTTTATAAAAAACATGCAAGACCAAAAAAAATTATGGAAAGGTACACGGTACCAATCGCAACCGATACCTGCGAGAATTGGGACTTGGACCCACTGAATGACTTTCTAAACCAATTCCTACAAGATCAGAACCCATAGTAATCGATTCATGGTACTCAGGAAAACAACGCCAGCAGTTTCCATGAAAATCGTTCGAGCCGCTAATAAGCGGCATAGCACAAGATGCTGTGTTGGAAGACTTCTCTTTAAACCTCTAAACCTTGATATAGGGGCTTTAATGTGCGAGAAGAAATCAACCGTACAGCCACTTTAGGGATACCCTGTATTAATATATCTGGCGTCATGTTTCATGGTATTGTGGAAGAATGTTGCACGTTGCTATGTTGGTTGTCATAACTATCAATATTGACTTGCAGCATTCGCTATCTAATTAAAGTTTTAACCTTGGTCGCTTTTTCACATTTGGTTCCGCATCAAACGGTTTTGATGTGTTCTAGTGCGGCCCGGGTCACCTTCTTTAATTTTTTTTCGGCCAGTTGGATTTTGATAAAAAATGGTGAAGGGAATGCCAATGAATCACATGTCTAGAATCGATTTCGGGATGCCAATTTCGGGAAAATTCGTTTATGAGGTTCTTCGGTGGCGCCCGGAAATTTTTTTAAATTTGTTTCTGCTAGAAGGATTCTTATTTAATTTTGGAAAACTTCATTTAAAAATTTTTGGCTCGAACGAATTTTAATAAAAATGGACGGATGGAGTTTCGAGTGCTAAGAATCGTATATTTAGTAGGCGGTGTTTAGCTTGTTCTCGAATTATATTTGAACTCGAGATTTTTGCAAAAAAGGTAGTATGTAAAAAATCCCTGTGTTTCTCTTGCGCGCGCCTGTTCTCAGCAAACCCAGATGAATTAACTGATCGGAATTAAACTTTGTACTTAAGCTTCTTCCATAAATTGGGAAATCCCATTAATTTCCCCCCGGTAGTGTCAGCTTCCAAGGAGCTTCCAGTATTTTGCAATATACAAAACAACCAAGAACTAAGAAATTTTAAATTTGATTTGTAACAACACTTCCAGATACTGCCAGATAAGTGTTTCAAAATTTAAGCGAAAGGACACACTGTACAGCTCAGATAGATCGATCTAGGCAATCGTCTAAAATTGATAAAGAATAAAAAATTAACGAGTGGCCTGCCATCTACGAAATTTTAAGAAAATACTAAATAAGAAATTTATAATTCTCTGGAACCAAAAAAGATTTGACTTTCGATTTTGGCTCGTCATGATGTCCATACAAATTCTGATAAAAATTTGGATATCAGCTTTATGTTAGGATTTGAGCTATAGGCTCATTTGCATATGGCTCACAATATGAAATTTAAAGAAATCATGACGAGTGTAAATCGAGAGTCAAATCTTTATTCACTTCAGGTTCCAGAGAATTATTAATTTCATTGAGTATTTTCTATAAATTTCATGTGGTGGGATGCAAATGCGAATATAGTGCAAATCCTATAATAACCGGCTGATATAACTATGTACTAATTATTATTAGAGTGGACATCATGACGAGTCAAAATCAAGAGTCAAATCTTTTTACGACAGGTCACATTATACAATTGAGCTTGCACTAGTGGTCTTAACCACAATTGTCGCGGCATTTACAAGTATTTTGATATCGGTGAATAAAATTATTACCAGATGAAAATTTTTTATTTTTCCAGGGACGAAAAACTGGAAAGCGTCGTACACTTTTATTTCTTATTTAAGCTTGGTTATATTGGTTTTATCTACTCGATCCATTTTTTATTACAAACCAACTAACAGAACGCAGCCAATGTGTGTGTGCTTCGGCGGCTACCTTCAACCGTTCCGATTTTTCTGCTGACCGTACAATTGCAAAATGAATTGGACCAGGGGCTTTCACTTGGCTATAGCCGCTGCTCTTTGCGAGTAACTAAATTATTTTATCAAACTTGAATTAATTTTAAGAAAAAATCACAATTAACATTAAACCATAAATTTACAAATCAACATTTTTATTTATAAAATTTAACGTGTAATGTGATACTTTCATAAAATCAGGCAGCCAAGCCAGTTTATCATACGTTATTAAAATATTATTATATTCTCGTTTATATGCAAATAAATTAAATTGGCTGTAATAAATTTTAATAAGAGATCAACGCAAAAAAAAAAAAAAATTAAGATTCTTCTAAATAATTTCGTAAGTCGGAGCCAGCCACACATACGAAACGGGTTGACATATCACATTACACGTTTAACCGAAATATGTAATACTGCATGATCACTCATCCTTGTACAAACACATGAAGTTGTTGTTTGTGGTTCGGTAAGTTGGTTTCTTAATTCTTTTGTTCTCCTACCTACATATTTTTCGTATGAATGATCATTTAAATGGACATTTTGATGACAGGAGGATAAAAATTGAAATGTGTGTTTTCGCTTTTTGTGCATCATGATGATGGAGTTGTCGTATATAATATTCAACTTGTTTAGTTTAAGTGTTTTATTTACCTTTTTTTGGTTTTGTGTTTGCTTCTATATGATGACTTTAAGTATTGTGTTCGTTGTCCCTTCTGAATTACGCAAAAATCTGGTAAATCTTCTTATCGTCATTCATATTTTTTTTTGGTTGAGTTATTTATGAATATTATAACGAGTAGAAAACGAAGACCACTTTGGAATGTTTTAATTGTCCTGTGTGACTTGTTTGTATGTTTAGCTTCACGGCCGCCCAGAAAATATGTCACATTGCCTTGATATTTTCACTCGTTTATCTCTCACACATTTCCCTTAAAGTTACTAAAGCCCGTTACAAGATAATCCGTCGGCTGATAAATCCCGATCCTAATACATAGAATTTCGTCTGTTGATTGATGTGAAAAAATTTCCTTTAAACGAAACCATACAAACACAAATTCGGCAGTTATTCCCGAAAAGATTAAAAAGTGCACAAAATCGTTTTGAAAGACCGTACGGTGAAGTTGCGTAAGGTAGCTGACACCTTAGTGATATCAAAAGGCAGTGGATATACTATTTGGAATGAACATTTTAACCATTAGAAGGTTCTGTTCAAAATGTGTGAAGCGTCGATGATTCAGAGCACTTTTGGAACTGTTTAACCCTAATAAACAGGATTGTTTGCGTCGGTATGTGACAATGGATGAAACATGGAACCGCGTCAAACATGGAACACGGAATGAGATTTTGTCAAAGTAAACGCCTATTTTGAGGCCAGAGATAAGTCGTTTTATAAAAAGGCATCGAAATATTAGGGAATAATTAGAATGAATCGGCGCGTTCAGGACTGCCAACTCTTGAAAGAAACTATGTTGATGTATAAAGTCGAATTTTACAAAAAAAAAATGCTTTTTTTTCGTAGTTAGCCGCGAATCTTCTTGACCTACATAGTAGGCACGTCACTTCTTGTTTTCAATTTTTTATTTTTTGTGGTTTGCTTTAGAAATTTCTGGTTTTGTTGCATTTTGCAGTACGCACTGGTAATTTAATCCTTTTTTATTACATTTATGGTTATTCTTGTATGACATTTTGAACTACTGTTCATTCGGTGGTTTTGATCTGATTTTTGTACACGCATTTTCATTCTTCAATGTTAACAATTAAGACAACTATGCTTATGCACTTCAGAGATTTTAATTTTCATCTTCCATCTTTCACCGATTTTAGTTTTCTTCTCTTACAACTTTCTCCACAGGTGGTTAATTTTTTTCCATTTAAGTTTAACCTTATGGGGATCGTGCAGTCCGACTTTGAGCTTGAGAACCTCGACACTCTAAGTGTCGGTGGTTTCAACTATTATTCAACTTATTTCAACTCTATTTGCCGCCGGGTTTGAAGAAGCCTTGCCTAATTCGGATAATGAGGTAGTCTTCGAGGTGCGCCAACTTTGCAGAACTAGATGTAAGTACAAATGGAATCGCCGGTATCTACAAAACAGGATAACAGGTTTCTAGATCCGGTAGCCAAGGTGCCCGGTTCATCATCTACCGTGGTCACTGCTAAACGCTCCCGTGTCCCATCTGGCATTACTGAGGAAAGTGAAGCCAAACTAAGGCACACTCTGGCCCATGATGTCGCTGAGCCTATAGTGAGAAAAGCAGCGATATGCGAAAATAATCCGATATTCTGGATGAGACCAAATTTGATGTGTTTCGTTTGGATCTTCATCGTAAAGTATAAGCTTCTGTTCAAACGGGTAACTTTATTCCACAATTGTTGGGATGTTACCAGTCTGACAGAATCATTATTTGTAGGTGTCTCTAATACCACAGATTTATAGAGTGGTTGTCACGTGTAGGTAGGTGATCCGCCTAAACCTCTGGTAGTATACACTTGGGTCCCGGCCCACCGGAGGATCTTAAAGTTGTATTAACCAATATATGATTGAAGAATCCGATTGTGTCGACTAATGGTGGAAGGTCATTCGATACAAGCGTGAAACTAAACGCCACTTCTATGCTGCTTCTTATTATGTTGCTTCTGCTTGCATATAAAACAGATTAAATTGCACCACTGTAAGTAAGCTTCTTTGGGCTAACGATGTGGCTTCCCCCCGTATTGCAAACAGATATATGCCTGATGCAGCAACCAATCCTTCTTGATGGCGTTGTTTCTCGATCGAATATTTTTGACTTCTCTGCTTAAAACAACAAAAATTTATTACAGAACTCCCGGTTATTTTTTTGGTACCCCTTCTAGGTCTCGAACTAGAGATCTTCAATATGACTGATTTCGATGCATCCAGCCCGTGTTTTGCTTCGGGTCTTGATTGTGAGGTTCCAGAATCGTACGGTGACCGCTTCCACACACCAGCTTCTAGATAGTAGGTTGAAATGTGAACGCTTTTTCATACGTAACCGACAACGCTGTGGAATTTGACGAGCTTCGCTATTTTCTGGGCTATTTTCTCCGATGGAATGTCGATGCTTTAAAACGCCAAGCCTCACTGCAGAGCTACCAATCAGCTGCCACAAGAAGCTCCTCCTAACATCCAGAATCAGTGGCATTCTATACAGTCAGTCATAAGGACCGTGGCGCAAACTACCATTGAAAGAAGACCTCCGAAGTCCCGCGATGATTGGTGCAATGATCAATGCACTCTAGCAGAATATCTCCGCGCTACACAACTAAATACCTTCGACAAAAAAGCGCGATCATATGAGATCATGCATCGAAAACATTAGATCCCAAGCGGAACTTATAAATTCAATGGACTGTTTTGCTAACGCCAGGAATCTCGATAAAGACTTCCAAGAAGTACAGTGATAGAAGAAGGGAATGGAGAGCTGAGAACAAACGTGGCTGATGTTCCGTCAGTATGGGTTTTCCTTTCAAAATCTACTAAATCGAAATGACGAAGTGATCTCCATTAAAGCAATAGCTCCCCCAGGTGAAGAGGTATTTGTCGAATATCCGACAGTGGAGGAAGAAGACGCAACAATTAGCATATTGAAAAAAGGACAGGCATCCTACTCTTGCAACAAATCTATACGATCTCATCGTCTCTATTTGGGATCAATAAGAGCTGCCGGGGAATAGGAAGGCTGCACTCATGTGTCCGTTGCATAAAATGAATCAATGTGCGATAGCGACTATCTTTGTGGTTTTCGTGCCAATCGATCAATTGTGGAAAAATGTGAGCTGCACTCATATACTTAGGAGTTCCATAGAAACTCGATAATCTGTGTAAATTAACAATGTCTAGGTCATTGAAGGAACTGTATCAGACTTCATTGGAATAACATCTGGCGTTCGACAGAGAGATGCACTCGCTGCTCAATTTGACGCTTGAGTACGAAGTGACTAAAACCAACATTGAAATGTTTAATACACCAGGTAAAATTTTTGAATATGCAGGTGATATCGTTTTTCTTGGCCGAAGACCTAGCGATATCAAGGACAGTTTCATACGATCAACCGCTGCGCAAGAAGGCTTGGTTTGGAGGTGAACAGAAAGAAAACCGAATTTTTAGCAACACCCAGAAACATCTCCATGACAAATCCCGAAATTGGCGACCATAATTTTGATAGCTTTGAAAACTTTAAATACCTCGGGTCAGTTATAACATCGATGATTGATATACAAGCAGAAAAAGAAACCCGAATCGCTGCCAAACAACGAGTTGTTCTACGCCCAAAATTATTGCGATCTAATACCCCGATTACGCTAGTCGTGTCGTTTGTCGTTTCAAGTGACTCTTTTAATATGAAACCAAAGTTGGCTGCCTTGCCAAAATATTGAATATGTCTATTATGATAGTCGCACTTCAAACTACAATTGGCGTATTTTATGCCTTTTCTAGTCACCTCAAAATTTCACTCGACTCTAAAAGACAGCTTTTATTTGTTTCTTTTGCGTCAAGTCTTGTATTGGCATGACAACTGCCTAATTTTTCATACAAACAGTATATTTTTTTCGTCACTTGAAACGACAAACGACTCTACTAGCGTAATCGGTCTACTAGCGTAGTCTATCTCAGTCATGCAAGCTCGCACTTTATAAAGCACTCATAAGACCTGCGCAGGCTTTCGGAAGCAAGAGCTGAACAATGACCTCTAAGGATTGTAGATTGTTACCTATCTTTGAAAGGAAGGTCATTTATTCTATCTTTGGCCCAATTAAAGTTGCGAACAACGAATATCGGATTCGTTGGAACCGCGAAATAAGGCACCTTCTTACGGAGGTAGCGATATCATCGAATTCATCAAATTCAATCGTGTTAGAATATTCGGCCAAGGTCTTCACAAAAACGGATGATTAATAAAGTGGTTCACCGACAACCAGCTGGTGTGTATCGTAGAGAAAGACCCATACTCGCTGACGTGATGACATCAAACAAGACCTACGCAGATTAGGATATCGAAACTGAACGATCGAGACGGATGGAGGACCATAGTTCAAGCGGCCAAAGCTAGAGCGAGAGAAAGAGCTATTTCCTTAATCCTCTGTAGGGTGGCATATCAAAGACGTAGTTCATTCAACATCTCATGTTTCTCTAGTTTGTAGTTTAATCACTTCCATGCTTGAACTGAAGCAGGTCAACTTATTAGGTGTGCAAGTAAAAACTGGGCTCTGAAGTTGGTTGCATTGAATGCATCCAAATCGTCCGCCATTTTGGATAAATGCTTAGTTATTGCTGTCTTTACCGGACAAGTGGTGCAGTAGTTAAAGCTTCGGCACTTGGACCGAGAGGTGCTGGGTTCAAATCCCATCAGAGGCTAGATGCAAATCGGATTTTCATCATCGATTACGATCGGTGATGCTAATAAATACAACTAAGACCCTCTGATGGAGTGCAGAATTCCGTGTCACGCGCCAACCCACCTTCCATGTCAATGTACAGGGTGACATGGAGCTTGCAATGTGCAGGTGGTATACTGTAGTTGTGTGAGTAGGTGAAGTAGGTGGGTTAATGATGTGGAGTGAATGAGTGGTATCACAATGGGCCTAAAAATTGGCCTAAGTATGCAGTAAGCAACCACTGAAACCTAAGCTATTGCTGTCTTTATGACATAAATTTCAGTCATTTATAAGCTGTCGTTCCGTGTGCATCAATTTTAAAAGATGGACGACAATATTTACGTCATTGCATATTCTATTCTGTTTTCAAATGAAGCTGCCCAATCTATGGAAATGATTACTTCGACTTTGAGTGAACATTCTGCGAGTCATTCAATAGTAAAAAAGGGATTTGCAAGATTTCGTGAAGGCAATTTTAGTCTTGAGGACGATACACGTCCAGGTGCAGTAAAACAATTTGGAGACGAGAAACTTAAACTTTTACTGAGTGAAAATCCGTGTCAAACTCAAAAGCAGCTTGCAGAACAGTTAGGGATACTCACCAAGCAATATCACTTCGATTACATGCAATGGGGAAAATAAAACAAAAACCGAAGATTTGACATCTGCACGAAGTCTCGGCATACAAAAGATAGAATTTTATGCATAAAACCGTTACAGGTGATGAAAAGTGGATTTTGTTGATCGACAGCAACATCAACCCAGGAACTCATCTTCTCCTTAGGATGGGAAGTTGTACAGCATGCGGTGCATTCTTCAGACTTGCCTCTCTCTGATTACCGCTTATTCAGATGACTGGACATGCGGAAGATGGGTCGGCCCATGAGTTTTGCACGCCGATAAAGGGTCGTGGTTGTGTTTTGCATCCTGCACCTTTCGGGATTCGAACCCGGTACATCCCGATCCAAACGCCAAAGCATTAGCCACTGTGCCATTTGGTCGGTTTCAATAAAGTTGAATTTGACCAAAAAAGCAGAGTATTTACTTCCACACCTAATACATCATAGCAAAGCAGCATCTATTGAGCTGAGTTCATGCTTGCTGCATCTCAGACAGACATACAGATGTGGCCAAATTATTATAACAGTTAGATATTTGGAAGATTATTGCTTTAAAAAGTAAATTTTTCAATCGATCAATTCTGATTTGACTTGAACAGCCCAGATAATTTCAATGGGATTCATATATGGGCTATTCGCTGGCCAATCAAGGATTTGGATGCCGTTGGTCCTTCAATATTCGGTGACTTTTTTGCCTTGTCATACATAAAAATTCCGTCACCATTGAATTTTTCATTCATAGTCGGTACCAGTTGTGATTGCAGAACAGTTAAATATTGATTCGCGTGCATTATCCCGTTTACTACATAAAGTGGGAAGAGTCCTTTACCAAAGCATGACTAACTGGTTGTTTGACCTGCTGTTGGACACAGGAAGGTAAATATTATTCTCCTTTTGATCTACAAACGGTCCCTGGACATTGGTAGTGTCAAAGTCATCATAGTCTCGTCATTGAATACAACCCAAGAAATATAAAAAGATATAGTTGAAAGAGACATTTATTGAAAAGTGTACAAACAATAAAAGATGGCCTTTTATTGTTTCTACGTGTTCCCAATCCTCTCTAGACCATGTAAAATGTTCATTTGCCCAACTTTTTCTTTGTTGTATCATCCTAGCGTTTAATCTTTCCTTCTTGCTAGGTCGTCTTGCATATAGCCCTAATGGAAAAAGTCTACGTCTCACTGTTCTCTCCGATATTTACGCATCTCACCAACGTTACGCATTATACCCCTCAGAGACTTACTGATAACGTTCGATCATCTTTAGCTTTCCGCATTAAAAATCTAACCTGGTTGACTGTTATTTCACGATTGCGACCACATTTGCCTCTTCTTCTAGGTCTTCTTGAAGACTGAGATGTTAATTTTTGCGAAAATTTGCCGACGAATGATCGGCCTATTTCCAAATACGTCGAAATGTTGGCTCCGGTTACAACACTGATGTCCTTTGCTTTACCCATCGTGAATTTTACTAAGTTTACAAAAACCACTTTTACTTTCTCTTTTCAAAGTCACAAACGAGACTGAAATTCTTCAGTAAAATACTAATCCTTCAATACTACCTAGTTGTCATAAAATCAAAACAATTTGGAGATCAAACTAATTAACAGGACAATAAATACATACTCGGAATTCATATTTTGTCGAAAAGGGTTTTTAAGTAGTAATTACTCATAAAAGGCGTATTTTCATATCTACCTTAATGACGTATCATCATCATTCTACCACGAATTTCGTATGAGGTGGTAATAATTTGTCCTGTATGTCTAATTCAGCAACCATACCTTCTAGACGGATGTGATTTCTGGATTAGGTTGAATTGTTGATAAAAGCCTTTATCATCTGAATGATCCGACGTTAAGGTTAGAGCTTACGTGCAGGTGCATCTCTTTTAATATAAAATTTAAAAAACCTTTCTTAAGCCTTACTGTAATAAGGAGCTTACCAACTGAAAGTTATTCTCTTCTTAGCTTGTATCCCTGCTGGTATCACTGAGCGAGATTCCTTTGGCTAGTAACATTAATTTGAAAGTCCTCTTATTACCAAACAAAATACCCGGAACAAGTCTTTTTGGTGTTCTGATCTTAAAAACTTAGGAAAACTGCGAAGAGACTTATGGTAGATTCCATTACCTGTCTTTACCGATTTATACATTTTTATATTTATAGTGATATCGCACGAACTTCTCGATCGTATTTTTGTATATCTGGATAATCCCCTGATTACTTCCAGCACATTTGAAGAACGTCTCGAGTTGCTGTCACTTGTATAGCTAAGAAGCTGTGCGATGCTGGTATAACAGTAAAATTTGACAAAAGCTACTTCCTCCTTAAACGCATTAATTATCTCGGTTATGAAATTGGGGATGAAACCCGTTTAACCCGATAATTTGAAATTTCTTAGTGGATCACTTCATTAGCGCTTAGAGCCACTTAGAGAATTATTCAAATGACATAAGATATTGTTTTGGATTCTAAATTGGTTTTTGATTCGATTTATGTCTTGCTAAGGCCTTCTCTTAGGGCGCCTTCTTTAGGCGAGAAGCCTAAAAAAAATTAATGGCCATACTGCACGAACTCCTACAGACAAAATTTTTTCAAAAACATTTTAAATATTTTCATTTCACATCACCAATTATCTGCGGTACAACTCTTAAGGAAGCCACTCGCTTTAATGCTGCTATTGTTATCGTCACGACTGTAAAATTTAAAATGAAAATCTCTAAATTGAATAAAATGAGATAACATAATATCCATATTTTCATGTTGTTGATTATTAAAACGATGATTTGTGTTATAATATTCATGAGCATGAAAAATAGATTAAAAGTTTTGGAAAGTGTGTGTATGCCTATATGTAGATTACAAGAGTACAAAACAGGGTGATACACACGAATCATAATTTGCGTCTCCATCTACATAAATTTGTGTTTACAGAAAAAATTTTTTGTCGTATTCTAAAACACCAATCGAGATAAATTATAAATGAATTTCCCGCACCACATAAACACGACGACAACGACGATGATGATGATGATGATGATCATGTTAGTGTACATAGTGTGTATTTATCAAGCAACACCAGATTAACAACAACAATGTAAGCTCTATATGTACGTGTGTGTGTGTGTGTATTTAATGTTTATTTAACAACAGCAACAAGAATTATTTTTTTTTATGGCAATGAAGCGATGGATACATAGCCACTTAGTACACGAATTTTTTATTCTAATTTTAATTAAATTATGATTTTATCAAGGGATTTGTGATTATGATAATATGCATGTATATTGTATGTGCGGTGTACACAACACAAACACTTAACCGTACTCGTATTTAATATAAAACATTTTGATTTGTTTGGTTGAATGTGTACGAGTATGCGGGCAGGCGGCACAAAAGGGGTTTTGATATTAATTTTCTATGCTGTTAACCAATTAAGATTTGTTTGTGGAAAATCCCGCCGAATTAAAAATGTTTGTATAAGCTTGTTGTGTCGTTTGTGTAGGTTGGTATACATAAATTGATGAACATGAGTTGGAAATTTTCCTAAGCGATTTTCTTTTACACATTATGTATAGTTGTCGTCAATTCTTTAATTAATTAATTTTTGATACTTTTTTGATGGAATTCACACGCCATGCTGCATTTTCGATACTTTATCGAAGTTTATTTCTCGTTTTCCGAAACTGAAATGGACAACTGAGTTAGCCGAAAATTTCAGCCGAAAAAACCTGTATTCAGCACCCTGATTCTCTAAAATACACGATAATGTGTAAACGCAAAAATAAACAAAATCAGACAGGCTCGTTGTTGCAGTTTGTGTAAAGTGGAAAAGCTTACCATGGTTTCCACGTTTACACATTATCTTGTTTTTTAGAGAATCAGTGTGCTGTGCCCTAATTCTCTAAGCAGTAAGATAATTTGTAAACGTGTAACGGTAATTCTCTAATTGCACACCTAGATAAAATTTAAAACGGTTACGATAAATAAATGTCAAAACACACTTATGATTTATGTAGAATCATATTTAGACTTTGAGGGCCCATAACTACCATTCCCATGTAAATTTCAACAAAAATTTGGATGGATACAAATTATTCAAAATAGCACCTATTCACAAATAATAGTTCAAGTTGTTATGGGTTGTGGTGTGAGTAATTTTACAGGTGAAAATTTTATAGAATAAATTTAAGATAATTTATTCTATAAAATTTTCAAATCGTATTCTCTAAGCAGTTTTTTGACGCAAGAACAAATAATTGGCATCGAGCGAACAAGATAATAGTAAACGTCAAATCGAAATTTTAATAAATTTATATCCTTAATAACTCAAAAAATGCAATCTCTAGAAACGTAAATTCTTGCATATACACTAAAGCCATCTAGAGTCACACATAACCCCAAAAATCACATTGAAAATTAGTCGGAGTCGGGAGATATTTGATATTAAAATCAAGATGCGGTTAGATACAGATATAAAACAAATCAAATGTTTGAAAAGAACATTACAACAGCCAAATATTTATTTACCACGCATGGTAACGACGTGTACAACATAGTCATAAGTCTTATTTACAATTCATCCGTTAAATTTTGATTAATATTGTATAATAGTTCAACTTTCAGTTAATTTTTAATCTTTGTAAAATGTATGGGTTAATCTTAGTAGGAGGTGAAACTTGGATCAATTAACTGTTTCTTTAGAAATCGATTTTATGAAATAGACATCGTATATGACCATAGTGCTAAAATGGATTTTGCAGTAACTCACAGACCATCTAGTTTTAGGATATCCTACTCCTTAAGTCCCCTTAAGACGATCAAGTAAAATATTCGAATGTTTGACTTTACTGAAAGAATATTTTAATTCCAATGATAGCAGTCCATTTTTATAAGTTCACAAATTTACATTCTCAATCGAAATAATCTCATTACTTTTTTATGTAAACTATCGCAGTTAATTAAATTGTTAGAGCTTGAGCTTTTTTAATTCTAAAATAAAACTGTAAGCTAAAATATATTAAAAATTACAATTAATTATTAATAATATTCAAACGACAGCCTTTTATACATCCCTTTGCTTGATTATTCCACGACAAATTATTTGTGATACATTTTGACATAAATTTATCTTAACCCGTTACATTTTATCTTGAAAAAAAATTAGAGAATGCAAATATACTAAAACATCACGATATCCAATATATAATCTAGACTTCCACGATAATTGTTTTCGTATGTAAAAGTTATCACTTTTACACATTTTAATTTATCTTGGTTTTTAGAGAATTAGGGCACTGGTGTGTAAAACAGGGATGTGAAGTATTCCAGACTTTCAAATAGGAAAAAATTAATCGTATTGGAAATTTTAGTACAATCATATAAGTATGAGTTTTTTTTAGAAAATTACTCAAACCTCAATTTAAATAAAAATATATAAACAAACTCAACCACGTATTGTGTAGAAATTATAGCGATTTTTATTAAAACAGATTAGAACTTTAAGACGAATAGAATAAATATTTTAATAAAACAAGAAAAAGGTGTAAATTCAAATTTGAGTTAAAATGACATCGGTACACCGAGAATATGAAAATTCGTAGCAATAAACCCAAAGTCGTCCATTATTAGAAGTAGGTGGTTTTATTTAGGTGACTCAATTACCAACTTCATATACAAGCCAGACCTGAATCACGATCTCTGGGAATGACCGATAATGGCCTTCCAAATTTGAGTAAAAATGACATCGGTACTTACTATTTTAATAAATTTTTGCATCTTGGCAGAGGTACTAATGATTTCTTATTTAAAACTTGGACATCGGTCTGCAATTTTGATAAATCTTCTAATAAAACAAGTTAGATTTAACTATTCACGACTTCCGGTATTTTTTTCTTCTATGAATTTGTATCTTCAAGGATACAGATGTCATTATAACTCAAATTGGTGGTCATTACCAGCCATATCGAGAGATCGTGATTCAAATTTAACAAAAACATAAAGCTGATCATTGAGTCACCTAACTAAAACCACCTTGTGCTGCACGACTTCCGGTTTATTGCAACGAATTTTCATATTCTCGGTGTATCGAAGTCATTTTTACTCAAATTTAGATGGCCACTATCGGACATTCCCAGAGATTGTGATTCAGGTCTGGCTAGTGTATATGAAGTTGGTCATTGAGTTACCTAAATAAAACCACCTACTGCTAATAATGGACGACTTTGGATTTATTGCTACGAGTTTTTATCGTCAAGTTTTACTGCTGCAAAAGGACATTCATAAAATGTAGATAATTTTTAAGTTGATTCGGTATATTTTTTAAGCTCTGGAAAAATCTCTAGAAATTTTGTTAATTCAAATGAAACTCAAAAAATTCTTATTAGAAATTAATGGGAAATTCATAAATGGTTTGAGTTTAGTATATTTGGTTTGCATCTCGACTGTTTTACTACAAACTTTTGATTGAAAATTTAGGGTTATGTTACTATAATATGTTTTCTTCGTGATCTATCAATTAAAATTTTAATTTTTATTTTAGTTATAAGTTACAATATTTTTCTGCCATTTTAATTAAGACAATTTGATACATGTCTAATAAATATACTAATAAAATTTGCTCGATTTCGTTAAACTTATCTTGATATGCTTGTTTTTTAAATATCGTCAATTCAATGAATATATATCTGTCTCTTGTTTTTATCTCACTTTTATTTTATTTCAATGTTTTGAATTAAAATAATGTAGAAATATTGTAAATTACTTAAAGATGTGTTCTATGCTTTCTAAACTAATTAAAATAATGTAAAATCAAACATAATATTTTACTTTTCATCGACAATTTTGCAAATTAAAAATCATAACAGTGTAATCCACAAAACTACATGAAAAGGCTTTAAAATTTCAATTGGAATTTGCAAAAGTCTAATTGGATTTGTATACGTATATGATTTTAATCTATGGAATACTTCACGGGCCCGTGTAAAACCTGTAACCGGGAAAAAAAATTTAAAAATCAATATCACATAACTCGAATATTTAAAGATCATATGGGCTGGGTGAAGTTAAACCAATTCATAAATAGCTGGATCCCGCATTTATAATTTGTCGTGTTAGGGCGATATAAATTTGTGTTGTTACACTCAGTGAACATGACCGGGCCAAAAATCGGGACATATTTTATGTAGCATCATAGTGAAATAAATTAAATTAAAAGCTGGACACATGTTTAATGGTAATTTGGACTGAGTGAAGTTATACCAACAGTGTTGATGTTCAGTGGTGAAAACCTATGAGTTGGAGAAAGAAAAATTAGAAAAACGCTGGACTAAATTTATTGAGCTTAAGGGAGACTGAATTAATGAATTTCGAAATCCACATTTACAAGTGTTTTCGTTAAACCAATTTAATTCAATATTATAAAATGACGAAAGTTATCAGAAATGCTAGAAATGGATTTTAACCATTGCAGTACAAACTTAAATTATTGTTGTAGCGCCATTAATTATCAGATGTCAGTCTCACAAAATAATCGGTAATATATCATTTAAAAAATTTCAATAGATGTAGTTGCATGTAATGGTTGTATTATCGACTAGAAAATAATGTATTTTAATTTTTTTACAAATTTAATTATTTTCAGGTAGATGCTAATTAATTACATTTATTACATTAATTACGTTACATGACGTAAGAAATTTCGCGGAATAATTCAATTATTTACGTGTAAATAATAGCGTAAGTAACGTAATTATTCTGCAGAACACTGGTTACCAATTTGTAAATTGTTGTTAATAGTAGTTCACCCAGTCTAAATTACCACTTAACATGCGTCCAGCTTTTAATTTATTTTTGTTTCCTTTATTAATTACAACTGAGACTGTGCTCATCTAGCAATTTATATTTCAAAAAAAAAATTTTGGTTAGTCCCAAAATTAATTAAAAACCTATTTCAAATACTAATTTTAATTTGGTATGTTTACTAGGTCCAGTGGCCTTGTTCTTTGAAGTCTTCTTTCAACGACAGGGTTATCTATCATATAGCGAATATAGGGGTTTCCATGTTCCTGGAGCCATATTTCGTGTTTGGCGGCGTGCTTTTTTATTTCATCTTTGATGTATTCCATCTGTAAGTCCCTATGAAAGTCGTCATTTCTTGTGTACGGGGAACTTTGTTTTGAAACGTCTGTATATCATTTTGGCATTTGTTTGCATAGTACATGCCAAGAGTTGAAAACTGTAGGTCCACATCGACTTCAGTATTTGCCGATATAGCAGCAGCTTGTTGTGTATTGTAAGCTGAGAGCCTCTACATATGAGCCAATACATTTTTCTGAACTTAATATTAAGTTATATTCTTCTTGACATGCTCTCTCCACTTGAGCATCGAGTGTCATGTCAAGATGTTTAGCTTTGGTTGCATGTGGCTCCGGTTTTGAGTTAATTTCTATCGGTAGATGGGAAGCTTTTTGATATGTAAAGTTAATATGCGTAGATTTTGTCTCATTAAGCTTGATTCTCCAGCGCTTAGTTCAGTTACAAACCGCATTGGTAATTAGCTGGAGCTTGCTCGTTGCATCAGCGACAATACTTCCAATCGCCATGATTGCTGTCTCATCTGCAAAGGTGGTTATGGTTCCTTCATCTGTTGTTGGAATATCCCTTGAATATAATAAATACAGGATTGGTCCTAATACACTCCCCTTTCACACGAAAATGTCTGTTGGATAAATAAGATCTTAGTATGACATCTCTCGGCAGATCTCTTAGCAGCTTGGATTCCAGTCCACTGTGCCATGCTTTATCGAATGGCTTCAATTTGGCATGTTAGCCAAATTGCACACGAATAAGATGTGCCTTCATCGACTCCACTGCTGCTTCCCATAAGCCTGCAAAATTTGTACTGGCTGGAGAAATAAATTTCCAAGACATACCGTGGTCGCTAAGGTAATCTGAAATTATACTAGTATTATTAATTTTCCTAATGTTATGGAAGAGTTTAATTATTTTTCGATGTGCCCCAACCAAGTTTGTCCCATTATCAGAATTGATTTCTAATGGTAATCCGCGTCGAGCAATAATTTTGTTTAAAGCAGCATGAAATGCATCCGCTGTTAAATCAGAAACAAACTCCAAATGTATAGCCTTTGTCGTCATGCACACGAAGACTGATATATACCCTTTCACAAATTTTGCCCCTCTTCCCATTTTAGTAGCAATCGAAATTGGCCCGCAGAAGTCTACGCCCACTCGACTAAAGGGTCTTGTGGGCTCCTCGTGCTGTTGGTAATGTGCCCATTGATTGAGTACTAGTAGTCGCTTTTTGCCGCACGCATATTTCACATTTGTGTGCAACTTGTCTGGTCATGCTTCTGCCATTTACAATCCCGAATTTTTGTCTAAGAGAGGATAATAGGGATGGACCAGGGTGAAGATATTTGTAATGGTAGCATATGGCTATCATTTTGCTAAAGATATGGGAGTTTGACAAAATGATAGGGTGTTTTGCGTTATATGAACATTCAGAATTCTGCAGTCTTCCGCCCACTCTGAGAATGCCGATTTGGCCAGATTTCTTTACAAAACCAGAGAATTCGTTACAAAACGTGTGCAAAAACCAAGTATACGTCGAATTTTTCGCCAAGAAGAAATGCGCTTAAATAATGTCTCCATTATCTCATTTCACGAGTTGATGCATATTCAAACATTGCACCCGTTTTTTACGTTCTTCGTTTAGAACTAATTCAGTGGTTGATGGATATGTTGTGTTGATTTTCCAAGATGATTCGGACTCGTTTAACCATTTTGGCTCATGCCACCACAAATCGAATCATTTTAACGCTTTCGGAGGTAGGCCTCGACTAGCACAATCAGCAGGATTTTCAGCAGACTTTACATGATCCCATGTGTTTCGTGGTAAAGTGCAGAGAATTTCCGATGTTCTGTTCGCCACGTAAGTTTTCCAGCGACGAGGTTCCGCCGATAGCCATGCTAATATTATTAAACTATCAGTCCAACAAAAATTCCTCGATATTGAATTGTGCAAATTCTTTCTTCACTTTGGCAAACAACCTGCTCAGAAGCACTGCATGTGACCTGCTTTAATGGGGCAACCTTTATTTTTTATGTCAGCAGATTGACTTGAATATTTCCAGTATTATCTTCAAACCTACAGTAGGTCACAGCTGCATAAGCTGCCTCACTTGCGTCACAAAATTCATGAAATTGAACAGACGAAATATTCCATGGGATGTATCTTAGTATTCTGATCGTTTCTAACACATCGGATCAAACACTTTAGAAGATTCTGATAACAAGTTTCTTTTAGTATATTTTATGTTATCATTTAACTTAACGTTGAATTGAAAATTGTCCGTTTTAGGATCCCATGCTAGCCCGAGAACCTTGATTGTAGCATCTTTATCGTAAATGGGCATTGGATCAGCATCATCACATAGACCAGATATGTTGGAAACCCATTTCCTTAACGAAAAGCCACCGGAGTTTAGTAGTGCGATCAAATCATGTTTGAGATTAAAGGCTTCATTGATGTCTGTTGTACCAGTTAATAGGTCATCGACGTAAAAATCGTTCTTAATATTTTGAGCTAACCGTGGAAATTTTGATTCATTGTCATTTGCCAGTTGGTGTAGCGATCGAATGGCTAAAAACGGTGCGGCTGAGGTCCTATAGGTCACGGTCTAAAGAAATCCGGCTAAAGAAATGTTCGATGGGTAAGTCTGGTGATTTCCGCCATGTTATCCGTTGAAAATTTGTGTCCTTTACCTTTACTTGTCGGTACATCTTTTCAATGTCTGCACTTAGCGCGATAGGGTGTATACGAAAACGAAGTAAAATTGACCATAAGGCCGGCTGAATCGTTGGGCCAACCAATAAAATATCATTCAATGATTTCCCATTAGATGTCTCGCATGATCCATCAAAAACTGTTGTAGTTTTGTTGTTGTGCTAGATGATTTGAGGACTGCATGATGCGGCAAATAACAATGGTAAGTATCGGTAATCACGGTTTTATCTCCGTCAATCTTTTCCATATGATCTAATTTTCGATAATTTTCCATGAAATCTGAATACATTTTTTTATATTGATGATCTTTCAGCATTCGACGTTCGACAGACTTTAATCGATGAATAGCCACGGGTGCAGATTGACTAAGTGCTGGGTCAGATGGTTTGAATGGTATGGCGACAGTATATCTACCGTTCAGTTATCTGGTTGCATTCACCTTGAAATGTTCTTCTGCAGCCTTTTTTCTTCGGTAAGGTGGGCGTTGACGGAAGAATCTACTTCTTCATATTCAAAAATTTTTCTCAGCGTACAATCAATATTGTCATCATCTATATTATTATATTAGGATTGAATATGTTCGAAGTTTTGGAGCTGATCTCTCCTGACAGTACCCATCCAAATGCTGTATTTTGTAATTGGGATCGGCTAGTTGTAAATTTTCCAAGTAATCATAACTTTTTATGTTGAAATTCGTAACTGGCGGGATTGTGGTTAACTTTTTCAAAATAAACACAGTCATCTCGAAGCTTATTTGTGATTCAAAATGAGATGTTATGATTATAGACGTCATCCCTCTGTTGTACTGATTATTTGTAGCAATGCCCGATACAGTGAGTTTGGCATTTGTTCTTGACAAACATAGCCTCTGCATACAAGACTCCGAAATAAAGGATGCTTGCGACCCAGAAAGCGGTTGGTAATATGGTAGAAAAGCATGCCAGGTTTGTCATAAGATGAACTTGTATATCTTGTTGCTTTACTCCAAATTCTGATGTATTCTCTCCTTGTGTATTGTTCGCCTTTATTGTTTGATTGGGAACATCGGGGTTTTCTTTTACTTGATTATTGGACGTATCAGCAGAAGTGAACGCGTTGTCATGCAATAATGTGTGATGTCGTCTTTTGCATAGTTTACAGCCAAACTTTGAGGAGCATGTAATTACACGATGGTTCCGCGATGAACAATTGTATCAAATTCTGTTGTTCTGCACGTAATCCCTTCTTTCTTGTGTAGCAAATGTTTTGAATTTCTTACATATAGCGAAATGATGAGGTTCGTTGCAATAAATACAGGGTGGCGATTCAAACAAAGTCGTATTGAGCTGGGTGGTTCTGGGTAAGACATTCCTAGATTTGTGACCCGTGTGTGAGGTTTGAGATGATAAAGAAGGCCCCGCCAATATTTCAATTTCATCGCACTCCTTCGCTAAGAACTTCATAAATTCTTCTATCGTAGGGAATTTTTTGTCTGAAGAGATTTTTGCCCAAGCTGCTTTTGTCTCCTTATCTGATCTTTCTAATAACCAATGGATCAACCAAGAATCGCGCCTTTGAGCGTTACTGCCTAATGCATCTAAACCTCTCAAGACTTCATCTGCAACATTATATAGCCCTTGTCTTAATCTGCTCCTTTGATGTATTTGCTGAATACTAAAAAATGTATTTAATAGATTAGCAACAACACATCTTTTTTTATCATAGCGTTCAATTAATTTGGTCCAAGCTCCTTCGTAATTGGCATCGGTAACATTGATATGTCGAATTAAAGTTGCAGCTTCTCCCCTTAATAATCCCTTCAGGTACTGAAACTTTTGTGCATTTGTCAATGGTTCTCGATTGTGCACAGAAGATTCAAATAAATCCTTAAATGCCGGGAACTCTGCATAATCTCCGTCAAATTGATGACTGACTGTCATGATAACCGGGGAATGATCCTATACTAGAATGCTCGAATTACTGTCTTCAATGTGAATGTAGTTCTGGGATATATCTCTTGCTATACATAAAAGTCTATTTGGTCAGGTATCTTCGTTCCGTCACTGGGCCAATATATTGGGAGACAACCAGAGTAAAATTCACATTTTGATGTCTGCCTTGCGATTCTTTATCTTTTCACGTCGTAAGTCTAGATCCCCAATAGGTGTTTTTCGCATTAAAGTCACCTCCAATAATAAAATTACGACCAAGCGATTTAAATTGATTAAGGTAGTCCTCCCTTTTCAAGTTATGCCGGGGCAGAGACAAAAAAAAATTTGCGATTCAAGCACAGTAGTTTGAACTTCATACTTGTATTTGTTCCACAATAACATAACAATCCAAAAATGCTACGTCATTGAATCAATTTGATTTTATCTTCCATGATATAAGAAACCAAATATTGGGTACAGGGAACAGAATTACGTAAGTATTTACACCATCGTTCCTTATAATACGTTTCATGGATTTTCTGGCAGATGTTTACATAATGATACTAATAACGAATGGTTCGCATATACACATAACACCCATAATCATTATTATCTATTATTTATTGTTAACATTTTTATCATTATTCAATTTCGAAAAATGAAAAATCGACGAACACACAAAAACTACAAAAAATATTGAATCATTTTATGCTAAAAAATATCCTCCCTAAAACGTGTACGACTATTAGGGTTCGAACATATATTGGATAAATAAAAATGTTCCCCTAATTTGTTATGCTTGAACCCCGAAAGAATATTACCGAGCAAAACAAAAAAAAATCAAATATGGAGTTTTACTGTAAGCGGGGTTATGTCGTAATTTAATAAAAATGCAGCGACGATATAGCACCGCGCGCAATAAGCAAAAAAAACCGTGACGAAAAACTAAAATGGCAGATTTTCGGTCGGCCGGTTGATGTTTATATTTTTCTAGATACACGGCATTGAACTAATCATTAAATTAATTTTTGAGCTAATTTAATTTTTGGGGTGATTATGAACTGAAAATGTGATAATATTATTGAAACTCGGCGAAGGGAAATGCTAATTTTAATGGTAATACAAAATGATGAGCTCTGTGGGTAAATAAATAAAGAAGTGTGTGCGTTTATGAACGAGGAGTGCCACCCTCGTAAATGATTTCGTTCCACATAAACATACATATGAAATGTTATTGATAGAGTAACAACATTTTTGTGTGTATTAAGTGTTTGAGACCGAGGCTACAAATATTTTAAGGGATAATGGATTTCATGATTAAAATTAATTTATGCTGTCTAAAACTAAGTATTATGAGGGGTGCCGATTTTATCATAAATAAACAAATAATATTTTTCCATTTGCTTTATGTGCGCCATATAATCCTAGTTTTAAGCTCTTACCAAAAGTGAAGTTTTTTTTTAATTTGTTGCTGTAACTCTTTAGTATTATTTGCTCTATGACAATATAATTATAATATTTTCTACCATATTGTCCTGAAATTAATCCGGCACAAAAAATTTACATTTTGTATAAAAATTGTTCCCTTAAAATAAGAATGGAAAATCCACAAAACGTTGATTAAGTAAATCTTTCCAGTATAATAAATTTATTTATTTACATTGGGACACCTTCAACGGTAGCTTTGTAGTCGTGATATAAATGATATGCAATAGAGTGAAAAAGCGTTGGATATTTTTATAATACTTCGGCTATTGTTGTGGGTTTTACAAATTATACACTCTCGGGTAAACTGCTAGTAGCTTAAAAAATGCGGGGATGGTGAGACAGCGATCATGCTTTCCTCACTCCATAATACAATTCGATCGCCCTATTTTCATTTTTCAGAGGATCAGTTAAATCCTATGTAGTGATGTTTAACACAAAGTTTGTGAAATTTAATTATGCGCAACGAAATACTCAATAAAATCAAACGCTGAAACGCGACAAGATGAGCATGAAACGGCAACCAATGCCTACTCAATCTGTGTCTGAGATGAACAACGCCATCTGTTGCCAGGCTTAAAAAATAATACGACGACAACGCCAATTTTTAGATGCATCGGTCAACTTTAAGTTTTTATTAAGTTTTACTTTAAGTTTCAGACTGAGAGTATTTTTCTACTGAGATAGAAAGAGAGTCGTTAAAGATATTGTAAAGGTTGCAGAAGGAAGGTTGCAGAGTTTAAAAAATTATTTTCTACTGAATAAAGTTGTAGTCAAACCCCAAACTACCTCCATTATTGCCGAGTATAATAGCTCAGTTAGATATTATGTACGGCGTACATCCATTATGTGAATCCTAACCGCAAAAAAAGAACACGTCAATGCTCCCGATCGAGTGGAAATCGAACAATTGTTGTCTGGTCTATCCAGGCACATTTCCACCTATTCATTGAGAATCACATGATTTTAGTCGACTAAGCCGAAGAAGATGCTATTTGCTCATGATGAAAAAGAAATTACTTCGACTACTCTTAGATTGTATGCCAAAGCCGGAGATTGAAAATTTTCGTAGACGCTGAGGCCGTGCGCTAGAGATCCAGTATCGATACCCATTTTCGATGGATGAAGTTGTCCAATGACAACGAGGCATTTGGACGAAGTGTTTCCAAGAGTTGATGACATGCTGATTTCCATCGAGAAACGGGCGTTGAATATGTCATCAGTACCTCCTCGAACCAATACCACCAGTCCAAAGTCAGTCACCCTAACGATACCCGTCGAAGAACGGAGAAGCAGCAAAGTCACCACAACGGGGTTCTTCAAATGAGGAAGTGTCAGCATTAATTTGCCCGTGCTACTCATAAACGCATCATATCTACAAATGGCCAATCTTCCATAACCTTAGTATCATTCAGTACCAGGACGTAGTGAAGAACCTCAGGATGTGTTTCAATTGTTTAACTTCGAGTCACAACCATCAGCAGTGTCAATCAGACCTATTCACCCGTTGTCGTCAGCGACATAGTACACTACTGTGTAATGGTACATTGGGATAGGCGGATAGTTAGGGCTAACCACCTAACACGTCGAAACCTGATAGAACTCAATTGGCGCATTAACAAGCTTTCCTATGTGCTAGCCATAGAAAACACAGTTTTCTTGAATAGTTATGGTGACAGACATATTTGCAGAATACTTTGTGATCCTTGAACGTAATTCTGAACTCAATAATCTGAAACTTCGGAAAAAGTGATATGAATTATCATTCGAAGGAATCGAGACACCAGCTAATATCAAACAACTGTTACTATGCGTTCCACGATTAATGTTATCATTGAATTACGTTTCGTAGCTTATATTCTTCATTTCATCTGACGTTGGAATCACGAAACCAGCATTTGCGAAACCTTGACGAGTGGACGGCCTTATTGGTGTCAATTTTAGGGGCAATATAACTCGGGAAGGAATTGTCATTGGATAGCACAATGAACCCTGAACTCCTCGCCATACATTTACAGGAAATAAGTGTGTCGGTGAAAATCAAGTTCTGGGAATTAGCAAGCCAAGCGATCGTTTTCAATTCCCCTTCAGATCTCTATGAACAGATTATCAAAAACACATTCACTCACATGCCAATACACGACATAATAGTATGGTTTGGAAAAACCAACTAACCCTGTAGCATTGTATGCTTCGTCTAATGAATTTGCCAATCTCAAAAAATATTCAACCAATTTTGATGAAATCTTCGTCATTGTACTTTGTGTGGGTTTGTGGTGGTTTTAGCCGGTAAAAATTTAAATTTTTTAAAAATTGATCAAAGTTTTAATTTAAAATAATTAATAATCAAATGATTTTTTTGTCACATTCTTTTAAAAAAGATCATGTGACAGCTGAATTGGTTCAAGTCCTCATTACTAACTTAATATCATATGACCAAGAGGTCTAAAAATAAAGTTTTTTAAATTTTAGCAATAGGAAATGGATAACGAAACCCCCAAAGAACGTAAACGGCGTCTAAATTTAGAAAGACAACAACGTTATCGCCAACACTAGATACCAACCGCAGCTGCAGTTGAGAGTTGCCTCAGATGCTCAAGCGGATCAAGAACAAAGTGCAAAAACAAAAGAGAACCAAGAATACTTAAGCCAATGTCACGCTCAACAACAATGCAATGCATGTCATATGTAAGTTCGGCTAGTCAAAAAGTTTCCTCTTTGAGGAAGATCTTTTGAGTAATTAAATCTTCACTATAGCAAGCACTATAGTTTCATTTGCTTATCAATGGGTGCTGACATTGTGAATATTCCCAGTCAAGGCCCATACGTTTTGAAAGTTGATAGTCAGACAAACCACAAGATTCTTGCAGCTAACCAAACCCGCAAAATGCACAGCCCTATGTCATTGATAGCCCGCAGGTAAATGTCTTCAGATCATTATCTTTCGAATCGACCGCTTCTTACGACAAACTAATCGATTGGCACATACTTATCGAATAATTCGCGAAGTTGGGCACCGTGAGAATGTTGCAGCAGCTACAGCAAATCTTCCTGCGACTCAATTCTTTTTGGTCTTGAGACGTGTCGTCAATCCGATAAGATCCGGTTGCCAGCGAAATTGCCATGATGTTGTGACTGCAGATGGCGAGCCTCCTGTCGACCATGGCATTCACATTTATCCGCGAAATCTTGAAGACTCTCAGCAACAGTTCGAACTCCACCGAGAAATATATCAGGGGTTGATGGATTACTTAGAACATGCAGCTGCCTATAAAAATGTTCCGGCTGTGTCAGTGATTCCCTCATCATCCTTCAACGGATCACCGCGACGCATGCACGAGCTTTAATGCGATGCCAAGTCGATTTTTGCTAAACTTGGATCACTCGATATCTTCATAACATTCACGGCAATTTCGGGCTTTCATGAAATCAATCAAAATTAAGTTGTTTTTTTATATAAAAGAAATTTTGTCCAGCAGATGTAATGTCCTTTGAAGGTCAATGAATATCCGCCTTTTCATTCCCGACCACACCACCCATTCACACAATTACAGTATACCATCTGCACATTGCAAGCCCCATGTCAACCTGTACACTGACTTGGACGGTGGATCGGCGCTGAATTCTGCACTCCAACAGAGGGTCTTATTTGTATTTATTTACATCACCGATCGAAATCGATGACGAGAATTCGCATTGCATCCACCCTCTGATGAAATTCGAACCAAGTACCTCCCAATCCAAGTGCTGAAACTTTAACTACCGCCCCACTTGTCCGGTGAAGCATGAGTCTTGACGAAGTGCAAACCATATGTATACAAGATTGAGTTCCTGAACCGTGTCACCCTCAAGCGCACATTCTAATCGCGCTCAGAGCAGAGGATAATTTTATAATTGCTGAGAAAATTGATCATTTTGTTTGTGCCGAAATGAGTGAAAAATCTACCATGCAAAACGAAATTTCCAAAAAATTCAACGAAACAACAATCCCAAATGTGAGCAGTTCTGTTTATAAACGCCGCCAAAGTCAAAGAGCATTTGTCCGAGGTGTCTGGATGGATAGCAAATCTGTCGTGTCTTACAATCCATGAAATATGCACATCTTAGACAGTCATCAAGTACATATACGAGCGTATCTTTGATTCGAGGATGCTGCTATAGTACGTGGCCTACTGGAATCTAATTGCAAGTGGGTTCGATGTTTAGAAGTAGTAGTAACTTATAAAATGGAATCACTCCATTTGATCTAGGAGAACAGTTTAAAAATAACTTCAGCCTTGACTTTTCCAATTATGCGTTGCGTATTTGGAAAAGTTGTCTTAAAGAGAGAAGAACCATTAATAGTGTTTTCAAACTTCCAGTTCTACTTCTTGACAACTCCGCTTCTTAATCATCATCGTTGAAGCCGTTATCATCGGTATCATAATCGGTACAATGCTGCCTAAGGAAGGTCCTAGTTTCAACGGTCTGTTGCTTTGAGAGATAACGAAAAATGGCCGGCATTTCGGCGAGAAAGTGCTAGTCGTTTGTATTGATTTCTACTAAACACAGTCTGATGGTCCACGAGGCAGCAGAGCCAACAATGTCGAAAGCTGCATCAAGTCGAGTCCACAATTGCGACGACAATTTGCGGTGATCCCGACCATTTGCATTACTATGAACAAATCACAAGGACAATCTTATGATATGATGGTAATCGATCTGCAAGTTCTAGTATTCGGCCACGGGCAACTTTATGTCACCTTTTCATGTGCTCGCAATGGCTCCAATATCAAAGTGAAAATTTAACAATCTCAAGAGCAAGGCCAGGTACTGCATGTCGGCCAAAAAACCACTCAGCATTCAGTAAACGTTTTTCCGATATTCGAATTTTCGACATTTGACAATGCAAATGCATTTTGTAATTTCTCGTTATCCTGCGCCGTTCACGTGGATCCGCTATATGTAAATTGAAGATGGACTGCGAGTAGCATAGGAATGTGACGCCCAACCAACAACACATAAAGTATTAAAATAAATGTTGAATCTCAAACTAAAACTGCGAGTTGATCAGCAGTGTTTTTCGTCAATACCTGAGGTGTATAAACGAACAAACTTGATGGTTTGTCAACGCGAGAACACGCAACATATAATTGGCCAACAAATGTTTGGCCTTGTGACCTATGACGCCTGAATGGAATGGGCGAGTCTGTAGGGATCATTGGGATCCGTGGCAGGAGAACAACTTCACCTTGAAACTTGCGGTTCAAAATGGTAGCTTCAAGAGCATTGCCACTAATTTTTTTTAGGACTAATCGTGTGCCATTGCATAGCTTTGGTGCATTTAAATTCCGAAGCAAAATGATTGATGAACCAATTTTGAATCGCGAGTTATGTGGTGGCATTCTCGCTAAATCCAGTGAATTCATGGAATCAACAAGATAGTTGACTGCTTCGTCAGGATCGACAACAATGTCGATCGATTTGAACGACATCTTATTGCCAGACAATGACTGTTGTATTTTAAAATAGCTCGTTTACGTAGCCACGCATGATTAATGTAAGTAAAGTTAATCAAAGCATCTTTCGTGGCAGCCATGTGGCAAAAATTGATGCATTGTGTATTTCCATGCAATCGAATTTTTGCAACAGTATAGTTGCCAAAAAAAATTCTGGTATTATCGTTGAGATCTTTCGTCGTTCTATCGAGAGCTTCAAGTGAATGCTTGTGGGCCATAGTGCAATCATCCTATAGATAATAAAGTTTAGCCATGCCGGAATGCTTCGTTATATTGCACATAGCGTCTGGATTTGTGTGAACGTTCAATGGCAACTTGAGTGCTGAATGTGCAGTCCGTCGTCCACCAAGCACAATCGCTGTAATAGCTGATGAAGCAATTTCCAACACAATATGATTTTGTGATCGAATGAGCGCAAGCATCAGTAAGATTTGCAATGTTTGCCAGTGGCGTCCGGTGCGTTCAAAAAACAGAATGATGCAATTGACAAATGAATTCGATCGTATATGTGCTTTTGTTGCTGAGCAGTTAGGCGATGGCATTCCGAAATGAATAGCATATTCGAAATGAATCAAATTTGTCATTTGTCATTTGCTCATTGAATCTTTATATGTGTCCCAGATAACAGAAGCCTGCAACGGAAAAGATGGCGTCAACATTATGGCGAATAATTGGCGAATTTGATGAGGAGAGGAACCCAGTACTGCATGCGCAAGCATGAGAGCCCAATGATTGTCATCTTCCACAAATACAAATCGCGGTCCGCACGGTACACACTTCGGTCCACGAACGTTAACCAACAACAAACGCATTCGCGATGTTTGGGTTGGACTGTGTATAATCGGCCTAATCTGTTTCACACCTCGCTTTCGTGGGAGCCCACATCTTTGGAAGTTTGTTCCACTTGAAAAATCGTGGCACTTCAGTATAAATTAATGTATTTGAGAATTGATTGAAAATACCTGGTCGATAGAGCAGTCTCTTCGGTGAAATAAACACGCCGTCCATTTTCAAGAAGCACGGCCAAATGTATAACAGCATGGTCTCTGTTGTGTATGGTAAAATACAAAATTCGCCGCACTGCTTTATTTCGTCGTTATCCTTTAAATCTCGAACAGTAAACACAGCCATATCGCTGCCCTTATGAACGTATTTGCACATGTATTTGATGGACTTCACCGAACTGCAGAACTCAACGTTTATGTGTGTTTTGTATAGGTTTTGCACAGCAATGGCGAATACGGAACCACTCAGTGATTGTCAATATCAACCGTTCCACCGTTTGACATGCGCTATTGAAATGATTGGCCGCCATTGTCTGTGCCACTATGACGATACACTGTTCATATACACTCTTCTGTGTATCTGTGTATCGATATTCTGATCCGAAATTTCTGCTGAAATAATCAATTTCTTCTGACTGTACTTTGTCGGCCAACCAAATCAAAATATGTGGATGTGGCAATCCTCGTTTTTGCCATTCAACAGAATACAGTCAGCAACGTGTTTCGCCGAATACTGAGTGAAGTGTAATCAAGTTCATCAACGATTTTGATTTTAGTTTGAAAATACGTGTTTGACCAAAATGTAATGAACAAATCTGGTTGGCTGTACGTGCGCATGAAATGCATGGCGTTTTGAATGTATTCGTGCATAGTAAACTTCATTTATGATTTAAAACGTTATTTCAATATGTTTTGTAAAATCTACGGCGCAAGTGACTTACGCGTGTACCAGGTGTGTAAATATACACCTGGAATTTACCAATAAATGGTGCCACCTGCCAATGTACCTTTCGACAAACCACGTCATCGGCGCCAGAGAAAACTGCTGCAGATTCGCATCGAACGCTTGTCAAAGCTAACGGCGAGCATGCTCTTGGTAAATCACAATGCTCTGAGTGGTTTAATAAATTCAAGAGTGGTGATTCTGACGTGAGAAACGAAGAACGTGGAAGACCACCAAAAAAGTTTGAAGACAGTGAATTGCAAGCATTATTGGATGAAGATGACACTTAAACGCAAAAACTACTGGCGGATCAATTGAATGTATCACGAGAAGCTGTCTCCAAACATTTAAAAGTCATGGGAAGATAAAAAAGCTTCGAAAATGGGTTACGCATAAATAGAAGGAAAGGTAACAAGTGAAAATCACTTCTCCATCGAATTCTGACTGGCGATATAAAACCTTTGTGAAGTTAGCCCAGAATTTCATCCCAGAAAAATAAAATAATATCATCGGGTAACACTAAAACTGCAATGATATCCCAGCCCAGAATTTTGTATGGTAATTTCATTCAATCTCGAAATTTTATTCTAGCCCAGATTTATTTTTTCAATTTTTAATTTAAAACCAAAATTAATAATTAAGTAAAAATAATAAAAGTTTAAATTAAAGAAATTTAATTGATTTAGCACTGAGGGTCAAGCTCGTTGATACTCGGTAATAACTAAAAATATTCTACAGTACATTTTTATTGTGTATCAGAAGCCAGTAAAGGAACGTATTCTATTCGACACGGCATAGCATTATCTAGGTCTAGTTTTAATTTCAAACCGATTTGCATGTTGCGAACCGAGCTATATAATAATTTGTGTCAGTATAGTATCGCGTCCATATAATATCCAAAGGGATTCGGCCTGGTATGTCTTAGTGAATCAGGTCAGTAACGGAATATAGGTCGAATAAAATACATTGCGTTACTGGCCTCTGATACACTAAGGCATACCAGGCCGAATCCCTTTGGATATTATATGGACGCGATACTATACTGACACAAATTATTATATAGCTCCGTTCACAACATGCAAACTGGTTTGAAATTTAAAAGAATCCTAGATAATACGCTCCCGTGTCGAATAGAATACATTCCGTTACTGGCCTCTGATACACTAAGACATACCAGGCCGAATCCCTTTGGATATTATATAGGCGCGATACCATACTGACCAAAATATATATAGCTCGGTTCACAACATGCAAATCGGTTTGAAATTAAAACGAGTCTTAGATAATACGCCCTTGTGTCGAATAGAATACATTTCGATACTGGCCTCTGATACACTAAGGCATACCAGGCCGAATCCCTTTGAATATTATATGGACGCGATACCACACTGACCAAAATATCATATAGCTCCGTTCACAATATGCAAATCGGTTTGAAATTTAAACGAGTCCTAGATAATACGCTCCCGTGTCGAATAGAATACATTCTGTTACTGGCCTCTGATACACTAAGACATACCAGGCCGAATCCCTTTGAATATTATATGGGCGCGATACCATACTGACCAAAATATCATATAGCTCCGTTCACAACATGCAAATCGGTTTGAAATTTAAACGAGTCCTAGATAATACGCTCCCGTGTCGAATAGAATACATTCCATTACTGGCCTCTGATACACTAAGACATAACAGGCCGAATCCCTTTGGATATTATATGGGCGCGATACTATACTGACACAAATTATTATATAGCTCCGTTCACAACATGCAAATCGGTGTGAAATTTAAACGAGTCCTAGATAATACTCTCCCGTGTCGAATAGAATACATTCCGTTACTAGCCTCTGATACACTAAGACATACCAGGCCGAATTCCTTTGGATATTATATGGGCGCGATACCATACTGACCAAAATATCATATAGCTCCGTTCACAACATGCAAATCGGTTTGAAATTTAAACGAGTCCTAGATAATACGCTCCCGTGTCGAATACAATACATTCCGTTACTGGCCTCTGATACACAATAAAAATGTACTGTAGAATATTTTTAGTTATTACCGAGTATCAACGAGCTTGACCCTCAGTGCTAATCAATTAAATTTCTTTAATTTAAACTTTTATTATTTTTACTTAATTATTAATTTTGGTTTTAAATTAAAAATTGAAAAAAAATCTGGGCTAGAATAAAATTTCGAGATTGAATGAAATTACCATACTAAATTCTGGGCTGGGATATCATTGCAGTTTTAGTGTTACCCGATGATATTTTTTTATTTTTCTGGGATGAAGTTCTGGGCTAACTTCACATACATGATAAAAAATGGATCTATTTTGAGAATCCAAAGCGCAAAATGTCTTGAATTAATCCAGGACAACCATCAACATCGACTGCAAGGACAAATCGCTTCAAACGGAAGAGAATGCTCTGTATTTGGTGGGATCAGAAGAGTGTGATTTATTTTGAGCTGCTAAAACCTGGTGAAACCGTAAATACTGAACCCTACCAACAACAAATGGTCAATTTGAATAGAGCTTTGCATGAAAAACGACCAGAATATGATAAAAGGCAACACAAAGTGACTTTTCTTCATAATAACGCACCATCACACAAAGCAAGGCCATGGAAACATGGAAGTATTTAATTAGGAAATACTTTCACATGCGGCTTACTCGGCAGACTTGGCTCCGTCCGCTTATCACTTATTTGCATCGATGGGGCACGGGCCTGCTGAGGAGCACTTCACTTCCTGCGAAAATGGCTCGATAACTGGTTTGCCAGTTCGTATTGTCAAAATACTCTTAAACATTATAATACGATGAACGTGTACTTTTTACTAAGAAAAATATGGTTTCATATTTACACACCTGGAATTGATGCGTATACGTCAAATACCACAGAATTCAGGGGGGCGGTAGGGGTGAAATTTTGTGGTTACATGTTCTGATATATAAAAAAAATCGACAAAAAATAAAAATAAAAATTTTCTAGATCCCGATCGCATCGCCACCTACCGGGTCTAATTGTGAACCATCCACGGACCAACTCAAAAACACAAATAATTTCTACAAAATCGTCCCAGCCGAAGTTCAATGACATACACACGTACAGAAGAATTATATATATAAAGATTGGGGTAATGGGGGGGAGGGGGCGTGAAATTTTGGGGTTATATGTTCTGATGTTCTGATCTAAAAAAAAATTCGTCAAAAAAATAAAATAAAAATTTCCTACAGCCCGACCGGTATGTAACTCCTATTAGCAAAGTTATTAGTTCTACTCTAGCACTGTTCAAAAAGTTCTCAATAACAATTGAAAGCGATTGGTTCAACAAACCAATATTAAATTCTACACCAACACATTGAAACATTATAAACTTTTCGAAATAACTTCACAACCATTCAAACGTGAAAATTTTATAAATTAATCGATCAGTTTAAGAATTTCCATTATTACTAAAAATTGGTTTCCATTCGTAACAACAATTAACCAAATATATCTACGCACACGTATGTAATCCGGCAGATGTTCCAACTAACCCGCATGTATGATACAAAATGGGTATCCTTACATTTTTTCCAGATTTCAAACTCTCATGATTCCATTTAGCGCAGTAACAGACAAGATCCTTAAATTAATTTTGTTGTTATTACAACAAAGAGCATAGTGAAAGGAGATGGAAGACACGACGAACACAAAATCAAACATTAATAATATTATCCCTCCCATATTTATCCTGAAATTTATGTTGCCAATGCATAGAGGGATTCCGTGTTTAGGGGTTGGTTATATACAAATAAAAAAAAAAATTCGGGGTGTTATCACATCGTTTTGGAAATACAGACATACAAAGTGCACATGAGAATGAGATGAGCCATGCTGCGGGACTTGTCTATTTGTTCATAACATAAAACATAATGAAAAATCATATATCATGCGAGGATGATATGTAATGTTCCTTTTATTAGTCGTGCACGAATAGTATTGTTGTTGTTGTTGTTGTCAGAATGGTAAAATAAATGGTTTCCATAAATATAATGTCTTGTGATATTTTTATGTTGGTACAAATTAACCGAATTGTTGTTTATTATTTGTGCGGATGGATGCGGCCCCTGATTTATTAAATTATCATTTATGATGATGTAATTGTTTTGTCAATTGGTAAAATAATTGATTTTTAGATTGCGAGGGGTTAAGAAAATATATTGGCAATGAAAGGGTTGGGAACTGGTATTTTAGGTGCCCACTTCTCATTTATTTATTAAATTTTCATGCATTAACGCAAACGACTCGATTGTATTCAAGATACTGGTGTGCGTCTAATTTCAAAAGGGTGAGAACACAATAGCAAACAAATAGATGTTATAATTAAGCATTTATATATACAGCTATGGATTTTCAAACCCGAAAGATTCAGTTCAGCTTCGAGAAACAAGGAATACGATTGGCAAACGTAATATTATTCTAAAAGGCAAAATTTCAATTTGGGGGACATCGTGAAAATCAGGTAAGTAACATTGTTTGCTCTAGCGAATACGAATGAAAAATCTATTCCTGAATACGAATACGTGAAATTCGAATTCGAACAGTTTTATACGTGCATGAACGAGTTTGTGTTCGATGTCACTTTAGTTAGCGACGCTAAAATTACAACAACGAAAATAAAAATGTAGGTAAAATATTTTTAAATTTTAAAATATTGCAAGTAATTAAAATGTTTACTTTTACATATAAATAAAATTACAAAATGTTTACATACTTTTGGGGAGAAATTAGCTTCCGCCTCAATATACACGGACCAGGGATGACATTGTCGATAATATAGTACTTTTTTCGATACTTTGGCTTTATGAAAAGTTCTTCGATACTTTCGAGTGAGTTATAGTACTTTTGAGAAAATGTAACTTGTAATTTGATTCGAGAAACTTCTGTAGAATAACAGAAAATAAATAACGCAAATCCGCAATATTCTATGACTAAGACAATTAACCAGTTTTGAGGTTAAAGCTATTAACGTAGTTTAATATTTGGAGCCAAGTGTCAAGTGTAAAGGGTCTCTTGAATTGGATATGAAGCCCAGTATATTGGTCCGAACGATCACTAAATGTTGACACTTTCAATTAAAACTGTTGGTGTCAAGATACAGGGGCTTCCATTCGAAAAGATCTGCTCTAACCAAAGTTTTGTGTTTATGCGGTTAATTATTTTTGCTCATGGCACTTCAAAATTTCTTGCATAAAAAGATCACATCTCCTTTCTTTTTAGTAATGCCTAAACAAACACGAATTCATTTTTTTTTTGCGTCGTTATTTTTCGGAAAATTCAAAAATATAAACAATTTTACTAGAGGAGATTTATCGATCCCAATCTTTAGTTGCGAAAGTCGAGTAATGTTCAGACACAAGGAATTAACGGCCTTATATCTAATTAATTATGAATACAGAAAACTAAATTTTGTGCGTTACTATCTGGAAGAGGTCTGGAAGATTCAGTCATTTTCGCCTACAGAAGAAGCTGTAATAAGATTAATTGACCTCAATAGCGCTGTTGATGGGACCGCTGATTCACAATCGCTTGAAGCAAACCGACCACATATAAATACAGAGCCACAACGAGCGGGAAAATCTTTACAACGGGATTCAAAAAGTTACAAAAGATTCGATTAAGCGGCTGGTTTGGCTGAAAGAAAAATCAGTAGAAAAAAAAGGAAATTAAATTAAAGAACGGGAATTGGAATTGCGGGAAAATGAGATAAATTTGAAGGAAATGGATAGTTTAGAAATGCGAAAATTAAAAGTGGAAGATTTTTACTTATTTTATTTATCGTACCAATAAACAACATTGGATTGCAGTTCGCAAAGCCTTGTGATAAGTAGGTTAAAGTTTTGTTCGCTGGATATGAAATTACTGGATATGAAATAAATGTGATATAAAACTTAAAGTTTGTGTTATAGAATTTAGAATATTTTGGCGAATTATATTTTCTGCTTCAGTTGTCGTAAATCCGGTTCTTTTGGTTGGTTGGAAATCCAAATGCTATACATTAAAATGTAAGCATATACCAATACCTTTGGCAGCCGCTCTGAACCGCTTTACAAGCCACGGTTCTAAGTGGTATCCAGAGTCTCCTAATTAAAAAAATAAAAATAAGAAGTTAGTATTAAACTAAAAGTAATTCTGACCTAGATTTTGTAATTACCTAGTACCAGATGTTGTGGGTAAGAACTTAGACTCCAAATAAAGGAATCGTGAAGGATACCTGCATATCTAGAATCGGTCGACATTACCCTCATTTTATGGTTACACGCCTACGTTAAAAAATTAATTTATTAATTGTTTGATAAATATCGATTAGAAAGCAATTGCAAGCTTACTAACTATCATTGTATTTATACTATGACTTCCCTTATGCGATTGAAATATATACAAATGCTAATTTTCCCTTGGTCGCACAATATTGACATGCGTTCCGTCAACATATCCAATAACGCCAGGAAAGCCGATTTGGTTGTAAAAATGATCAACTGCCAGATCTTTTTCTGTTTCTGATTGACGGAAGGAAATCCATTTTGAAGATATATTATTTTTTATCGCATTGAACACTTCACTCATTATTTTTGGCCCACGCTTTGGTGGTCCCACACATCTGGCATGGATAACCTATTAACCTATTTAAATACTCGTTAACTGGCACCGAAGGGACCTGCCGTTCAAGATGTAATAAGTAAAAACTAAACAAAAAGTACAAATAGTGAAATAATATTTGAGTAACTTACCATGGATTATCTTAGTAGTGATTGAAAAGGTCAGCAAACCCCAGCAGAAAAAGAAATGAAACTAAGAACAGTAAATCTGCAATGAAAACTTTATACCCATGGGAACATAACTGAAATCCCAGAAGAAGAATAACTGTTCCACCGCAGTAGCAAAGCTGCCAATTCATACAGCCGATATCCATCAGAAGACACACGCCATTTGCCGAGTGCACAAAAACCGGAGGCGCACTCTAACAACCTCTCTTGGAAAGAAATTCAAATTATAATTTAAAATTATTAATAATAAGTGACGAAACCGTAATATTTTTTATCATAATATTTTAAAAATGAATTTATAAAATTATAAGTGATAATAAAAATTAATTAAATTAATAAAAGTGATAATCAGAACTATCAAATTCAATAAAACATTTAATAAAATACAGAGCTAGAGAATAATAAAAATCATAATAAAAAATTACTGAAAAATTAGCCGCCATCCAAAAAGCCTTAACACAATTAAACGGAGCCCTTAATGCTCAAATTGAACGAGTAAAAAAAATTGAAAAAAGATTGGACAAACTAGTAAACCCTGTGGTTCCAACGTCAACAGCAAATACATTGGTGACACCAAATAACGAACAGGAGTTAAAAGATGACAAATATTTGATGGCGATCCAACCCACTACTTCTCGTGGATACACAACATCGAGAATAGTTTACGAGATTATAACATTATGCGAAATAAACCTATACATATATCGGACAATCCTTCCACATACACGGCAAAAAACAAAGAGGCAGCGCTGATTCCACTTTAATATCTTACAATATTTTTCATAATGAATGGGCATCAATAAAACAATGTGGGTCTTCGCATTACGCGGATAAGCGAGATCTATACGCACATTAGAATACCTGCTCAGCATGTTAATGCAACGAAACTTGGCAGGGGATGAATTTTATGCAACCATATGGTAATCAAAATTAAAACAACTTTCCACCACCACGACTAAGTTATCCGAAGCCGCCAACACCAATGGAGATCGATAGATCAATGCAGACAAGACAACTAAATTACATAAACTGGGCAACCAACCACGAGAACCAAAGTGGAAGACAGGAACATTCACATCTCAATGAGCCGCGCAACCAACAAAAGGTCAATTATATCGAACACATATCGAAACACAGAGAAGATGACTCCGAAGTAAATTTTGTGATACAACCCTCTCTAGCGTGCCATACATAGAATACAACAGAAAAAAACAGAATAATTAGCAGATAAATCTTCAAAAGTATCGGAATCAACAAAATTATTGAATTCTTCGTATATTACCAGAAACGTAATATGTTAAAAATAACCCCGTGCTTAAAAATCCCATTGCACGAGAAATGATATATTGTCAAGTCAACAACATAGAAACCTGAGGGAGCCTTCTTTCGCCGCAAACAAAAGATCAACTCCCAGTTATGATATCAAAATTCAAAATGGTATATTCGGCTCCGTAAACAATACGGAAATAATCGACACAGGAGTACGAGCTACAATTAAAACAACTATACCGCCGAACCAGCATACAAGTATTACCCATATCCGTACAATATGAGGCAAGAAGTCGAGAACCGAATAAACTAGCTGCTAACGGACGGAATCGTCATCTCAGAGCTCATATAATTCACCAATATGGGTTGTCTACATAAAGATGGATGCCTCACAAACCAAAAAGTATAGGATGATTATCGACTTCAAAAGGCTAAACTCCAACACAACAACGGATTCATATCAAATTCCGGATATATCAACTACTTTGACGAATCTGAAAAATTAAAAATTTTTAAGGATGAAGGAATCCGATATAGAAAAAATGAACGGAGAATACGAGTTTTTACGACTTCCGTTTGGCTTAAAAAACGCGCCCGCCATCTGTCAAAGGATGATCGATGACGTAATAAAACAATTGGAAAAGGCCAATCTAAGAGTCAATTTGGACAAAACAGAATTCCTGAAACAAGGAATTTTAAGATTATCTGATCACAGGAATCAAACCCTACCCGAGAAAGGTAACATCATCAAAAACGTTAAAAACCTCAAAACCTAACAGATCGAAAGTCGTTCCTCGGACTAGCATCTCACTATAAGCGTTTTATTCAGGATTGCGCAAAAATTGCCAACTCAATCCAAGAAAGTTCAAATCAATTTGTACGAGGAGGAAACGTAATCATTCTTACATATCAAAAAACTACTTTCAACCAACCCTTCCTGTAACTGAAACGATACAAAATATTTTATTAATTTAGTTTCGAAAATTTCGAAATTTCCAGTAATTTACACCCCATCAGTGTTAGGCAATGTATGTAGAAAATAAAAATAATGGCGTCGACAATGTAGAGAATGTAGACAATGTTGAAAATTATTATTTATCTTAGCAATCATCAAAATTCTAGGATTTTTTTAATGAAACCGTTTCAATATGGACAACACGTAATGAAGCACATTTATGTGCACCCTGTCACGAAAGTAACGGGAATTGATCATTTAAAAACCCCGCTTAAAGGGATTGTAAATTTTTTTTGGCGAAGTTGGCATAGAGGACACTCTATCTTGACGTGAAGTTTGAGCGCGATCTGTCATTTAGTTTGTTTACAGGGCTCTATTTTATCAGTTCATGTCAAGTCTGTTTTCCAACTTCTATAATGAATAAAAATATCGAACAAAGAAGAAAATGTTACAGAAGGCTTACGGTGAATCGACTTTATCAAAAACAAGTGCATATGATTGGTACAGTGGATTCAAAATAGGTCGAGATGTAGTGGAAGATTTGAATCGATCTGGTCGGTTTTGACTGAAGTTAACATCAATATAGTGAGCAAATGGTGACAAAAATCATCATTTAGATTTGACAGAGATAGCCGCCGAACTTTCTGGGTCTCACAATTGTACACGATTGTTGGCGCGTAAAACGTGTTGCCCCTCAACTAGTTCCGAACGACCTGAATTTTCTTCCAAAACTCAATCGCTTAAAGGTCGCTGAAGATTCCAAAACGCATTATAACTGATGATTAGACATTGGTTTACGGGTTTTACATGCAAACCAGTCATCAAGCTTCAGAAAGGCGCCTTCTAACTGAGCCGAAACTGAAGAAACCTCGTTAAATTCGAGCAAAAGTTAAGATAATGTTAACTGTTTTCTTTGATTATCGCGGGAATTCTTGTCAGAAAGCGTTATGCAGCGTTTGAGAGAGCAAATTTACCGAAAAAGGCCAAGTTTGTGGAAATAAAACACATGAATTTTGCACCACGACAAAGCGCCATCTCACAAGACTATCATTGTGAACGAATTTCTGGCCTAAAACTTAACAAATAAAGGAGGATTTCACTGAGGTGAAAATGTGTCTCATCACTGAAGATGATTTTCTTCGAAAATTGTTCATCCACTATTGCCATTTCTTGCCACCATTCTGACCATTGACGACGTTTGGAATTGTCAAGAGGCTTTAGTTCTTGAGTCAATTGCACCTTAGAAGCGTGTAAATGCAAGTCTTTATGCATAATGTTCATCAACGACGAGCGTGAGAGGTGCAATTGTTACAGCCACACTATCGCGAACAGCAGCAATATTTTCTGCTGTACGAGCTGTACGAGCATGCACTGGTGTTTTAAAAACTCCTACAGACCCGGTTTGCTCAAATTTTTGCACGATTTTTCCGATTGTACGCACATTTGGACAATTAAATTGACCGAAACAATCACGAAGTGCACGATATACATTTTGATTTGAACGCCCATTTTCATAATATGCCTGAATAACTTTAACGCGTTGCTCGATTGTGTATCTTTCCATGGTTCAAATTGAGTTAGTCTGAAATTGAGAAATGTCAAATTAAATGCAGAAAAAAACTTAACGTTCAGGTGTGGTTCACATTCAACGTCGGCCCTTAAAATTTAACCACCCTTTCTCATCGAACAACCACGTATTCACCTGATATGAATCCGGTTGACTTTTTTCTTTTTCTCTTTCACTTTTCTTTGTTCGTTTCAGATGGATTGACGAAATAGAGCACTGTAAAAAATCTACATGACAGGTCGCGCTCAAAGTTCACGACAAGATAGAGGACAGTTGTGCTAACTTAGCGACAATACAATACCTTTAAGCGGGTTAAAAAGCCCAATTGATGATTAATTCCCGCTACTATCTTGACAGAGTGCATACTATTCGTCACGGTTAAAGAGCGAATTCGTTAAATAGTTAAACGATTAAAAATCGATCGTAAATGTAATCGATCGTAATTAGTTGACTACTGGGAACGTTTATAATGATTGAGCTACCAGTATTTCCGATACGTCGATCAGGCCCAGCAAGAGATTACCAATAAAATTGATTTTTTTCTAGCTTTACCAAGTTCTAAGTCTTCCATCCAGTAAGACATGGTGGTTGTTGCTGTATATATTTTCGTGGTACATCCAGCTTTCTAGGTTAAGTAGTGTATAAAGTTGTTTTGAATTTTCTCAATGCTTTTGATATATTCTTCGTAGAATGGACACCTCACAGTTACAGCATATTCATATTCGTCCAACGGTTGATAAACCCGAGCATGGAGTTCGCTCTACCGAGTCTAGGTGTTTAGTTTCAAGTACTACCTGAAGAAGTTCACCTCTTATCTTACAGTCTTTTGTAACAGGGTTACACTTTTCGGTGAATGATAGAGATTTGCATTTTTTAATGTTCAATCTTACAGCTGCTCGTCCGATTTTTCATTCCAGAGACCGTCTTAATCCATCTCCGTAGCTATAATCCATCTCCACTTGTACTTTGTTATTATATTGGTCCAGAAGCCTTTAGTTTGATGTAGCGGGATAGGGCAGTTGTGTACCACAGTATATGTAACATGTTGAATGTTACTCTGTCTTTATTTATTCGTTTCTTTAAATCTTCAGCTAATCCACTTCTTTGCGCTCGAGTACATACAACCAAGGTATACAAATTAATTGATCGTTCAGCCTAATCGTTTCTTTATTTCTGTTGCATTCCGGCGTGTTTATTTATTAACAGGCATATAGCATTTTCCTCCAGCCAGAGTTAGACTACACAATTATGATGCGTGTTGTGTTAATATGGTAGGTGCCGCCTCGCCCTGGTCTAAACCCAGCTTGTTCCTTTTTTATTATTTTCGAGTTGATTGTCTGTGAAGTTCTATCTAAGATGATAATTGATAATATTTTAGCGGAGTTAGATAAAGTTCTAACTAAATTTTCCACTTGCCCATCGTGCGCGTTGACGTAGAGGCGCATGGTTCGGGTTCTTGTTTTCACTTCATTTCTTGGTTTCTCGAAACCACGAATAATCTTCGTATTGAAGTTTCAGCTCCGACGTATTTTGCTGGCACATTTGCAACTTAAGTTGAGCGAATTCTTTTCCTGCTATATACCCGAGTGTGTTGATAGTTGCTTCTTCATTGGTTTGGAAGCTGAGCTTGAAGAATGTATTTCTTGTGTCGACCCCTTTTAATCTGTCGGTGTTAAATTTTTTCCGATTTGAATTGATACATTTTACAGGCTTAATTTTGAATTGTGATATTATCAGTTGATGGTCACTGTAAATGTCTGCACCTCCTATTTCCTCGACATCTTGTAATTGTCAATTCAAACAATCTGTGTTAAACTGTGTTTATTTGCTGACATTCAATTACAATGTCTTGCAACTCGTTCAAAAAAAATGTCCGCTACATTTACAGACATCGTTTAATGTAATCCCTGCGATTGCCAATTTTGTTACGATTGTAGTGGGCTTGACCGTCCTGCGATTAACTCAATTAAAAAGTACACCAGCATTTGCTTTTTTGGCAACTGTCCAAGATTTTCAGGAAAATTGATGTGATAGTGGACAAAGCCGCTGACAATTTTGACTTAAGGAAAATTGAATTGGATGTGGCTGAAAACCGTAAATTAATCAACGCATTGACTATAACAAACTCGATGATGATAATTCCAACCCGACAACTGCTGCAGAAAGTGTCAAGCCTAGCTCCAATATCCATGATGTATCGACGTCGCCGCAAGCTATTGTAGGGTCGGGGCCTCCGTCTCAACCAATCAGATCGTTAGCTATGTCTGCGATAAACTTCAAAATTGTTCGCGCGAAACAATCGTTTCATTTAAAATTGATTTGAAGGAGGCTGATTTTAATCTGAATTTAACAATTCTGAAGTTTGGCCTGCTGGTGCTTTAATCCGCTCCATTTACAAATTATTCACGCATATCAAAAACCGGACTGTGGTCACGTTTCAACAGCCGAAGTAACTACTGCATTAACCAGACAGTTTAATTTATCAACGACCGTCGCTTCATCTAATACCATCAACGCCTACACTTGTTTAAATTGCCGTAAAGAATTCAGTCTCCATTGAAGCTCCCTTCCCATCCCTGCCTTGATGGCATTACCATTCGCATCAGACTAGCTTACAATACCTCAATTGTTGCCGTCACCGTTTATATTCCATACGGATCCTATATCTTGGAACCATGTCGACGTTGTGTTCTCTTCATCCTCAACCGACGAGAAAGCATTGACTATCATCGATTATACTTCGCTTCCATATCAACAACGCAGCTTAACCGCTTCAGCAACAGTCGAGGAAAATTCCTGGACCTGCTATTTGCCAACGATGTCTTGCATGCCGATGTTGCTCCGTGCTTGGACTTCACTGGACGTGAGAGCATTTATCACACACCAATTATGATAAATATTTTTTATACCAAATGTACAACTAATTATTTTTCTAACGATTTTCACTTTAATTTTAGAATGGCCGACTACGCATCCTTGAATGTATTTCTCAGCACTGCCGATTGGAACTTTTTGCAGCACGGGGCGGATTTTAATGACACGGTGCACAGACTCAATAAGCTTCTCCGTAGTGATACCGAGAGACACGTTCCGCGGGTTATCAATAATAAATCCGGCTTTCGGGAGCCATGGTATAATACCGAGTTGATGCTGCTCGAGAAACAACGCAACAAGTTTAACGCTCACAATGAATTTAAGACCCTTAATTGATTCCTTTTCCTTACGTAGTGCAAATCGAGCAAGTTTTGACAGTCAATCCCGAAAAATTTTGGAACTTCATTAGCAGCAAGAAAAAGGTATCTCGAATATGGCTTACCAGACCTCTACCGCCAGTCCGCCATCAGACATTTGCAATTTGTTTGCCAAGTTCTTTGCATCGGTTTACAAGCCATTTCGGTTAACAGACACCGGGCCTCCTACTAACGGAGCGGGTTATGATGGTCTTCCACCGATCCTATTCAAACGTTGCGCTGTAAAGCCTTCGTCGTGGTATTTTTCCAGATCCCTGGAAAATCTCATGTGTTCATCCAATTTTCAAGGCGAGTAATAGAAGTGAGGTAAGTAATTATAGTGGGATCGCCATCCTCTCTGTTTTACCCAAACTGTTTGAGTCCATGGTTCACAGAGTATTGCACTTCCATACCAAGAGACTTATTTCTCCTTTACAGCATGGATTTTATCCCGGTAGGTCTACCGTGTTTAACTTGTCCTCATTTTGTGGTCATCTATTTGACAGTCTAAACTCCAAGCAGCAGCGTGACGTTGTCTACACAGACTTCGCTAAGGCTTTCCATGTGATTGATCAATCCATTATTATTAGCAAGTTGGAGAGTCTCGACTGTGATTTCGTTCCCAAAGACTGGTTGCGTTCTTATGTCTCAGATCGTTGCCAATCTGTTAGGATTATGGATTCTTCATCCTCATTATTTCGGGTGCCATCCGGCGCGCCTCAAGGTAGACATATCGGCCCACTGTTATTTTCATTATTTATTAACGACGTTATTTATTAAACGCTTTAAGTTCGTCAACTGCCTCCTCTTCGCAGATGACATGAAGATATATATTACAAAATAACTTAAACAGCTTTTGCAGTTGGTCAATTAACAACTTACTGGCTTTAAACACGAGCAAATGCAATACTCGTCCATGTCCTCTCGCCTGTTTTGTATCACTATCAACTGTTCAACTAAACCATTGATCGGGTTGAGTTCATTTCTGATCTTGGTGTGATCTTTGAATATGATGCTACATTTACCAGACATGACAACGCAATTATTGCAAAGTCGTACATTATGCTTGGCTTCATTAAACGAAACTACAAGGACTTTAGTGCTATACCTATGCTCTGTTCTGTCCATTTTGGAGTATGCATCTCCTGTTTGGTCACCCTCTTACCACTGTCATTTTGAGAGGATTCGTCGCGCTACGACGTTTACCATCCATTCGTGTTGTGGACTACGTTCTTCCGACTTATCAGAATCGATGTAATATTTTAAAACTGCAACGTCTAGATAATCGCCGAGATGTAGCTTCCGTTTGTGCGTGATATCATCAATTCCCGTGTCGATTGTATCGAGTTACTAGCACGTATCAACTTGTACACTCCCGAAATGGAGCTTTATTCATCAATCGAGCGGTAACGAACTAAGGTCTTTCTGATCCAATTCCGAGGGTATCGAGGGTATTCAACAAGATCTACGGAGCATTCGATTATCACTTGTCGAGAAATTCATTCAAGAAAGCTTTATATAATCTTTTGTAGTCGAGCTCATGTGCCGTAATTTTGTTTACCAATTATTTTGTTGTGCCGATTGTAGTCACTGTAGGCCCATTTATACGAGTATATAAATAAATAAATAAATAATTGCGTGAGAAATTGTTAATCATTACGTGTTCTGTTTGGTTTCTTGCTCAGCCATCAATACCATATCAATAGTGTTCATAGAACTCATCCTTGGTTGTTTCATCTGCGACTTCTGTTGGGGCAGCACTGAATCATGCTTTGTGTTTCATATTTTTGAATGAACTCTTGCTAAGATTATTTGGATGAACCCCCAGTTAGGGTTCCATCCCATTAGTGCCTTCTTTGCTTTAGCCGTTGTTAATATATCATCGCATTCAAAGGGAATTTTCTTCGCTTGTGTTTACTTTGTACTATTTTTCCATTTCACTTCCCTGAGGTCAAGAATTTCGATTTTATAATGCTTCATTTCAATCTATCGAAGAAATGTTTTATTTGGGTCGATACAAAACCAAAACATCAAAACACTAAAATCAATCCAAAAGCTATTTTCTAAATAGTAACCCCGACTAAGTTGCTCAAGTTCATAATGGACAGAGAATTTTATTGGCACACAAAATTCCTTGTAAACCACAGCCGAATTTAGCCTCCTATTCAGAGTTATGTTAACCTATTAAGTTCATAAAAGTACATTACATACCGACATCTTATTTGATCTCGTTAAAAACTAAATCGATTTCAACCTGAATGAAAATGATTAAATTCTATAAAGCTCGCTGCACACTGAAAAAATCTTAAAAATTCTCCAATTTTTCGGCTTCCTCTTCGAAGGATTAGAACGACGCCAATATAGAATCAATAATAACAAAAATGGCGAAAGAGTAAGGAAGTTAAAAAGTGTTATGAAAAATTAGTTTCTTAATATTTCAATTATCATATTAAAAAAGTGGAAAGGAAAGGAAAATTAAAAATAAAATTAAATTATTATAAATTAAATTTGATATTTTCGCATTTTTATAAATTTCTATAATATTGACTTCAAATTATAGCTTATAGCTGATAATAGAATCATTAAAAAATTCTTTTTCTATTGTAAATGTGTTAATATACTGTACATGTACAGCTAGACTTAAACAAGCTTGTTGCGCACAAATGTGCATGGTTCCATTTTGTGTTCTGTTAATAAAATTGTGATTTGGACTCATATTCTTATGGTGTGCATCATTGCAATCCAGTGTTAACAATTTGGATACTAATAATAACGTTGTGATTAATTGTGCAAATTCCTACTTAGTGAGAATCAGTTGTAATCGTAATACCTATATTGCTAAGTAGTGTAAATAAATTCACCAAAATGGATCTTGATGAAATTCTGAACATTAGTGCTCCGTCTAATGCGCACATTATGCAGGCTATTGCTAAGCTGCTAGAATTTAATACGTGTAATCATAAGGAACTAACCTTAAACACCACTGAAACTAAAAAAATTCTTGAAAATTCTGTGCGCGAAATTAAGGGCGAAATCAATAAAATTTACTGTAAAATAGATGATTTGGACGAAAAAATTCATGTTACCAATTCTAACGTGGCCGAACTTCAATCAGAAGTTAATTATTTGAAACAAACGGTTATGCAACGAGAAGTTTTAGTTACTGGATTTCCAATCAATATCAACGATAAGAATGTCATCACAAAGTTAAATAATATATACAATTTTGGTATTGAAAACATTGAGTCATCCTAAAGTGGTGGTAAAGGGGCTTATAACCTACTCATCTTAAAACTAAGCAGCATGGACTCTAAAAATAAAATTATGGAACGAGTTAGAAGTAATGGACCACTGAAATTAAAACAATTATACCCAATGTCATCAAACGGTGAAATTACTATAAATCTGCGGGACAAACTTACTCCTACAAACAACACAATTATGAAACAACTTCTTGTTCTAAAGAAAAACAACACCATAAAATATTGCTGGTTTCGTCATAACAATTTATACATAAAAAAAACCGATGCTGATCAACCCAAAATCATATGGTCAATCAATGACGTTGCGAAAATTAAATAACTGCATGTAATGTAATGTAATTATAATTACCTTTATTATCATCATATTATTATTATTATTATTCACTTCTTTACTTTTTTTCTCTTTTTAATTTTATTATTTTATTTTACATTACCTTTTTTTTGTTTATTTCTTGTTATGTTTACTTTTCTGCTAATATATTCTATTGAAATAACTAAATTTTATGCAAATTAAAATTTTTTCAATAACATTTTTTTCTGTTTTTGCATACAATAATATGTTATACAATAATTTTCAGCCCCTCAGCCTAGGGTACTCAGAGGGCTTCGGCTGTCTCTGTGTACACCTAGGTAACACCAAGGTAGCCGCGTCCTCGTCGCGGGGGGCGGGTGCTGCTTCGACAGTAGCAAAGTGCTACCGGGGACCAAATGCCAGTGGTATAAATTGGCTAAAACAAACAATGAATACAACAAATACGGAATGTAATACCCCAGGTGGTACAGCAGCAGATATGCTGCCAAATCCACACTCTTCGGAGGCAGGCCCAACAGATTCTGGGGTGGGCCAATCATTGTTTAACCCATTTGGACGAAGTTCCAAATTATCAAGATCACCAAGATCTTCAACTGGAAATATATTTCAGTACGAGAAGGAAAATGCCGAACTCCGTGAACAACTAAGAGAAATAAAAGAATTTACCGCTAAATTGAAAGAAGAATTTACAATTTTAAAGAAAGAAAATGAAGAACTCAAAAAAGCAGTTGAAACACGTGCAGAACTTGGGACGACACCTAGCCCAACAGTCGATGATGGCATTAATTCATTCCATACGGATGAAGAAGAATTAGAAAGAGAAACAAATTGGATGTTGAACCGGAATAAAAGACCAAGTAAGAAAAGGAAAGCGCAACACTCACCAGAAATGGCGGAGACTTTACCATCAACTTCAAAACAGGATGCCAGAAATCAGTTAATCATCAAGAAACAACTAGCTCTAGAACAACAACCAGCTAAACCGAAAGAAAAATCACCTCCACCAATAAATGTCGTCGGGATATCAAATTTCTCCACTATACAATCGATTATGAAATCGATTACGATAGCCGAGTACAAACTCGTATCTCTAAACAACGGCGTCTGGAAAATTAATGTTGTAGACTCTGAAACTTATAGAGCTTTGGCTACAAAGCTTAATTCCGAGGGGCATCAGTGGTTTACCTATGAGGATAAGAATGATCGCCCAATTAAAGTTATGGCTAGAGGACTTCACCCAACCTGTGCAGAAGAGGAAATTATTGAGGATCTCAAGCAAAAGGGTTATCAAATAGAAAATGCCGTAAACATAATTAAGAAAGAAAAAATCGAAACTGAACAAGGAGTTCAAGTTAACAAAAGAGGGCTTCCACTATTTATGCTCACTTTTAATAACAAACAAAAAGTGGAAGATGTGTATAATATCAAGGCAATACTTAGCATGAGAGTTAAAATAGAGCCATTGAAAAAGAATAACGGATTAATACCGCAGTGCAAAAAATGTCAAGGTTTTAATCATACGCAGAAATATTGCCAAAGAGAAATTAGATGAGTGAAATGTGCCGGAAAGCATCATGCCCAGGTATGCCCGGTTAGTAAAAATATTGCTGCAAAATGTGTCAATTGCAATAAGTCACATCCCGCAAACTACCGGGGATGTGAAATAGCTAAGGAGCTACAACGAATAAGAAATAAAACGCGAAAACAAAGTCCAGGAGTATCGGTAAAAAATTATCAAACTTCCACCAAAGAGGAACCTAAACCTCATGCTAGTAAAACGGGAGAACCAAAACCAAAACTGTACTCGCAAGTAGTCATGACAAAACCAATTATTTCGGAGCACACTACTGAAGGTACAGCAGTGCTCCAAAAGATACTAAGAAGCATGGAAGCTCTTAACATTCGTCTAGCTAAACAAGAGAAATGCCTTCAAGCTCTAAGCAACAGGTTAGATAAGCAAGACTCTCTAAATGAAATGAAATCCATGCTCTATTAAAATGATGCAAACAACAACAAATAAAACATTAAGAATAGTAACCTGGAATGCAAATGGGCTAATGCAACATATTCCAGAATAAGAAATTTTCCTAAATACTGAAAAAATAGATATATGCCTAGTATCGGAAACCCATTTTACTTCAACTTCATATCTTAAAATATATGGATACAATTGCTACCACGCCATTCATCCAGCAGGAAGGGCAAGGGGAGGATCGTCGGTGGTCACTTTATAGATCTTAAAATTGAAGAGGAATTTATGCAAGTCGTCACCTTAAAAGTATTTATAAATAACAACAAAGAATATAGTGTATCGTCAATATATTGCCCCCCAAGATATAATTTAATTAAACAAGACTATTGCACGTTATTTAAATCACTTGGATCAAGTTTCATAATCGGAGGTGATTTTAATGCAAAAAACACCTACTGGGGATCAAGAGTAACCTCTAAAAAAGGAAGAGAGCTGTTTCCAGCAGGAAGACTATGCAATTGCGATTTTCATTCTGGAGATCAACCAACTTATTGGCCTACGGATAGAAACAAAATACCCGATATCATTGACTTCTTTATCACCAAAGGTATAGACGAAAACTACATATACCTAGAAAGCAGCGAGGGGATTATGTCGGATCATACGCCTGTTATTATGACAATCAGTGCAACGATTATTAAAAAAACTAGTCCACCTTCGCTAACGAACAAAAAAACCTGCTGGGAGAAATTCCAGAAACTTATTGAGGATAATATTGATCTTCAGGTGCCAATTAAAAACCCGATAGAGCTAGAAGAAGAACTAGAACAACTCAACAATAGTATACAAGAAGCGGCGTGGAGTAGTACCCCCTCAAGTTCAAAGGAAATGCGCCGAAATGCTACTTATCCTCTAGAAGTTATTGAACTGGTTGCAGCAAAACGACAAGCAAGAAAGGCCTGGCAAAGAAGTCGAGCGCCAGAATATAAAACAACTCTTAATTTTTTATCCAATAAACTAAAGTTGCTAATTAAAGAAATCAAAAACGAATCCATTAATAAATACTTGAGTGGCCTTGCTGGGGAAAAAGATACCGAGTACTCCCTTTGGAAAGCGACAAAAAGTTTAAAACGACCTAAACTACAAATTCCACCAGTAAAAAATGAAGATGGTACATGGGCTATAAGTGCAAAGCAAAAAGCTTCGTTGTTTGCAACCCACCTCGAGAACACGTTTCAGCCACTACCTAGACAAACTGCAGAGGAAAACATACCACCAGTATATAAAATGGATAACTGCAATATATCTCCTGTCACACTACAAGAATTAAAAGAGGAAATCAATCTCAATCTAAACACAAAGAAATCTCCAGGATATGACTTAATTACAGGACAAATAGTAAAAGCTCTTCCTGAAAAAGGTCTGCGTAAACTACTCCAAATAATTAATGCAGTGTTCAGACTTAAACACGTTCCAAGTCAATGGAAAGTAGCAGAAGTAATTATGATACCTAAACCAAACTAACCACTTAATGACAAAAATTCGTATAGGCCGATTTCCTTACTCCCAATAATTTCAAAATTATTCGAGAAACTACTCCTAAAGAGACTAAAACCAATAATAGCAGAAAGAAATCTTGTAACTCCACATCAATTTGGCTTCAGAGAAAATCATTCAACAATAGAACAAGTACACCGAATTACAAACATAATTGAAGACGTACTTGAAAAAAAGAAAGTATGTTCAAGCGTCTTCTTGGATGTAGCACAGGCCTTTGACAGAGTATGGCATAAAGGTTTGGAATATAAATTACAAAGAGACTTACCAAAGCAGTTTTATGAAATTCTAAAATCTTACATATCTAACCGACACTTTCGAGTTAAATTAGATGGCGAATACTCAGAAATAAAGAAAATATCAGCAGGGTACCACAAGGTAGCGTTCTGGGACCAACTTTATATGTTCTATACACCTCGGACCTGCCAACGATAGAGGATACTAACATAGCGACGTTTGCGGATGATACGGCCATCTTAGCAGTTGCTAATTGCATAGAAGAATCTACAAGCAAATTGCAAATAGCTACTAATATTGTCAGTACCTGGACCAAAAGATGGCGAATAAAACTTAATGAAACAAAATCTGTTCACGTAAACTTTACCAACAAGAAGGTCAACTGGATACCAGTAGAACTGAACTCCCAGCAAATTCCCTATGCAAATACGGCAAAATATCTAGGCATGACTCTAGACGCGAAACTAAAATGGAAAGAGTATGTGAAAAAGAAAAAAGAAGAGTTAAACATCAAATACAGAAAGATGGATTGGCTCTTAGGAAGAAATTTTGAGCTAACTCTACATAATAAATTGCTACTATACCGGCAAATCCTAAAACCTGTGTGGACTTACGGTATTCAGCTCTGGGGCTGTACAAAGAAAACCAATGTCAATATCATCCAGTCATTCCAAAGCAAAGTCCTTCGTGGAATAGTTAATGCACCGTGGTACATAAGAAATGACAACCTCCATAGAGATCTGAAGATGGATTTCGTTAGTGAAGAAATAAGCAAACACGCGAGAAAACACATGCAACGTATTAGTCTACACCAAAATGCTGAGATACGTCGTATGTTGGATGATTCAAACCTAGTAAGACGGCTGCGAAGGAAGAAACCGCATGATCTACTAGATCCAATCAGGATCGACTAAAAATATAATAAAATTGTAAAGGGGACTAGCCAAAGGGCTACAACCCTCCAAACAAGAATATAAATTATGAAAGATAAATTACTAGATGATTTATAAATCAGTTGTAATAAATAAATATATAAAAAAAAAAAAAATAATAATTTTCAGTCAAACATCAACAGCAACAAACATTTCATCAATTTTAGGGATTTTAATGTGGAATCAAATGCTTTCTTATGTTTAAATATTTTATATGTTAATATCAACAGACTTGAGTATAAGTTAAGTGGGCTTGAAGTTTTATTATCTTCGTTCAAGCAGAGAGTTGACGTGATCATACTTACTGAAACCTTTTTGCTTGAGTCTGAAACCAAATATTTTAATTTAACTAACTATATATCATATCATAATACTCGCGACTCTCGAATTGGTGGTGGCGTTGCCATGTATATTCATCGAGACCTTGACTTTACCTTGGTTAAGATTCATTCCTTCTTAGAAAACCAATGCGTTGTCACTTACTCTAAAATCCAAAATTTATTTATAACGGGCATCTATAAACCACCTCACACGTGTCATCAAACTTTTTTATCATTTTTGGATAATCTTATGTCCATTCACAAAAACCAAATCATTATAGGTGATCTGAATCATAAAGTCTTAGACAGTTCAAAATCGCACATATGTAATTATTTTTCCACCTTACTTTTAAATAATTACTTCATCATCAATGCAATAGACGCATTATATGCTACGAGAATCCAAGCGTCCACAAGAACGATAATTGATCACATATTATCTGACCATAAAGAAAAATTCTTTATGTTCTATGGTGATACGAGCCTAAGCGACCATCGGTTTTTGTTTACCAAATTTGTGTTACCAAAAAAATCAATTTATTCAACCCAAACTAGAAATATCATTGATTACGATAAAGTACTAACTGACATTACAGATAAATATTCATCATCATCTGCTTCTGATTTCGTTTCATTTTATAAATACAGGTTATCCAATTCAAGCTTGATAAAGTAAACTTAAAAAAAACACACAAAATATTCGGAATGTATTGTAATTTTTATTTCATTTTACAGATTGATCCTTGCCATTTTTAGTTTTCAATTCGTCAAGAGTTTGAGGATTGTTTGCGTAAACACGATCTTTCGCGTAGCCCCACAAAAAGAAATCCAAAGGCGTTAAATCACAGGATCTTGGAGGCCAATTGACATCAGCCAATCGCGAAATCAAACGTCCAGGAAATTTCTCTTGCAAAAGATCTCGATTTGCTCGTGTTACGTGACTGGTTGCTCCATCCTGCTGGAACCACATATCGTCAAGATCATAATCTTCGATTTTCGTAAAAAAATAATCGGTTAACATGCGGCCATAGCGCTCAGAATTGACGGTAACGGTTCGTCCATGGTTGTTCTCAAAAAAATACGGCCCAATCACACCACCAGACCACAATGCGCACCAAACAGTGACTTTTTCCGGGTGTAATGGCTTCTCTACAATGAATTGTGGATTTTCTGAGCCCCAAATTCTACAGTTTTGCTTATTAACGTATCCACCAAGCGAAAAATGAGCTTCATCACTGAAGAAAATTTTGTTCGAAAAATCAGCATCGACGGCCTGTTTTTCCAACACCCAATTTGCGTATGTTCTTCGTTGTCCATGGCCAGCAGGCTTTAGCTCTTGTGTCAAATGGACTTTATACGGATGAAGATGCAAATCCAGATGCAAAATGCGCCATAATGAGCCATAAGATAGGCCTAAATGTTGAGCTCGACGAGGAATTGACAAATTTGGATCTTCTTCCACACTTTCAGCTACAGAAGCGATATTTTCAGCATTGCGAATGTTTCGATGATGCACAGACCTTACAATATCAGTAACAGATCCAGTTTGTTCAAATTTATTCACTGTATTCAATATGGTTTGCTTTGTAGGACGATTATGACGACCATAATCTGCTCGTAAAGCGCGAAATGTGGATACGGCAGAATCACTATTTTTATAATAAGATTTAATAATTTTAACGCGTTGGTCGATTGTTAAATGCTCCATATTCTTAAATGGCAGAATGTCAACTAAATAAATGACAGCGTACTTGACGTTTATCTTTGACAGATGTCGGTATACAGATTTCTACTTTATCAACCTCGAATTGGATAACCCGTTATATCCTTGCTTCAATCAATCATAATACTACAACTTCTACCACTAAAGTTAAAATATCTGCATATAAAAAGCCGTGGTTTAGTGCTAAGCTCTCCAAGCAAGCGGTCCTTCGGGATAAATATTATAAATTACATAAGGATTATCCACTAAATACATATTTTGAAGAAAATTTTAAAAGATTAAATAAAGAATTCAAAAAATCAATCATAAATGCCAAGAAATCCTATTACACTACTAAGTTAAATGGTAACATTAATAATTCGAAGGGAATGTGGAATGTTATAAATGAAATTCTTACCAATAATGTAACTTCTCAGAGGCGTAATAATGAACATATTTCTATAGAACTGAACATTAATGATACCATAGTAACTGATCATCTAATAATTGTAAATGAGTTTAATAAATTTTTTGCTACAATTGGAAAAAACATTTCTAGTTCATCATCATCTAACATTCATCTTCCTACACCAACACCACTTTCCGTTAAAAGACAACTAACAGCCCTTGGATCATTAGTTGAAGTTGATATTAATAACATAATAGATAACCTAAAATCTTCGTCTTCCCCTGGCTATGATTACGTTACTGTGCATTTGGTTAAAAAGCTTGTGCATATCATTTCTCCTTTATTAACCAAAGCGTTAAATGCATGGATCAATGAAGGTGAATTTCCACTATTTCTTAAAATTGCTCGTGTTACCCCTATTCTGAAATCTGGTGATCCTTTGTCTCTTAACAATTACCGACCAATTTCTATTCTTTCAGTTTTTTCTAAAATTTTTGAACGAGTAATTCACACAGCCCTAGCGGATCATCTAGATTTTAATCAACTTATCAACATTAATCAGTATGGATTTAGAACCCGTTGTAGCACTGCTTCTGCCGCACTAAATCTTGTAGAATTAGTTTATTCATCGCTCGAAAACAAATATGCAACGTCATGTTTATTTCTTGATTTTAGGAAGGCGTTTGATTGTGTCAACCATGCCATATTAATTAAAAAACTTATAAGTTTTGGAATCTCTGGATGTGCCTTAAGGTTATTACAAAGTTATCTTAGTGGTAGGAAACAAACTGTTCGTATTGGCGATCATGAATCTTCAACTATTGATATCTCGGTTGGAGTTCCACAGGGGTCGATTTTGGGCCCAATTCTGTTTTTGATTTATGTAAACGACATTTCCAATCTAAATTTGAAAGGAAAGATCCAACTGTTTGCTGATGATGCCGCACTTATTTGCAGTTCTAAGACATATGACCAGCTCCAACACGATATGGAAAGTGATTTGGCCATTATTAATGACTGGCTAAATGATAATAAACTAGTATTAAATGCCACTAAATCCAATTTCATTGTTTTTTACTTAAAACATAAACCATCACAAATTTTTGGTGACATTAAATTTAAAAATGAGAAAATTAAACGTGTTGACTGTGCTATGTATCTTGGATTGCAAATTAATTCGCAGCTCTCTTGGATTAATCACATCAATGGAATTAAACGGAAAATATCCCCTATCGTTGGTGCCCTGCGGCGTGTTGGGCGGTTTATTCCAGATTCTCTAAAATACAGTATTTACTATAGTTTTATTCATTCTCACTTAACATATTTAATTGAAATCTGGGGTTCCTCAAGTGATGTTCATCTGAATGACTTACAAATTATTCAGAACAAAGGGCTAAAAGCGATTCAAAATTTACCAGTTTTGACTCCCAGTAAAATTCTTTATAATGAAAAAAATCTTCCTATTCTATCACTAGTTGACTATCATTATATTTTGACAATCTATAAGATTAGGCACGGTTTATTGAGGCTTAATACTGAGTTTTTCACTAATTTTTCTGTTACAGCTAAACTAACACGAAATTCGTTGAACTATCGCCTTCGTAATTACAAATTCACGACGACTCAAAACAGTATTTTTTATAAAGGTGTCAAATTATTTAATGCATTGGTTGATGACTTGAAAGATGATAGGATTTCAAAGCTTAAGCAATACTTGAAAAAGTCACTGTTTGACAAATTTATAGAAGATTATAACCTTTACCAGTGATATTGTTCTTGGAATTGATGAAGTTTGTTGTTGGTTGTTTAACATCTTAGCTATGCATTAGTTGCATTACTTAAAAAAAAAAAAAAAATTTTTTTTTTTTGCCATCTTATTTAACCTTATATGTAATATTTTCCTGTATAGAACTATTGTTTTTTTTGGAGAATAAAAAAAAAAAAAAAAAATATACTGCAAATCAGCAAATATTACAGGATCGTGTAAACGTTTAGTATGAAAGTTACGAGACCTACCAGTGTACGCTAAAGAAATGCCAACTATTAAATCAGGAGTTATACCAATATCGGAGACATCGATTGGCCAAGACATTTCAATGAAACCAATTTTATTATAAAAATTGAATTTTAACTTCCAAAATATAGGTATATCCCAATTTAAAACCCACTTTAAGAATACAATAACTTTAAGATGGCGACCTCGTACATAAAAACAGTGGAAAAAATAACAAACAACAAACAAACGAATTGTCTACACTTTTTCGACACCAATATGTAAACAATTGTGAAATACGCGTACGCACAACACTGCATCCCGTATAGGATCTACATGTACTCGCATATAAGCTCGCCCGGTACTCATCCCGAAAAACCGCGATGGCAACACTAAACTATCACTATCATGAAAGTTTACTATCCCAGCCCGATAAATATCACTATCGCGACAGTAAACAATCATGGACATGTACCACCGGAAGTGCTTTAGTTTTTTGTCTTAAGACTGAAAATATTTCAGAAAAATTCTTTGTATAAATGTGTGGGTATGGATATATTTTCATATAGAGTTACACGACTTTAACCAAATCGTGTAAACTATTTATCGTCAACGTAGAATATACTTGAGGTCCTTAAGGGAAGCCCGCTCAAATGATACCCCACTAATTTTAATTTTTAAGAAATGTCCATTTCACATCTGGCTGATGTCTGAAATTAATATATGTATCCAGAACTCTTAATACAATGGCGGATCTTAATTTATCAGATCAGTTAGATCTGATAACCGTTATTTATTATCGTTGAATATCCCGTCTGTTCTAAATGAGTAAGGTATTTTTGGCCCCATCGATCGTTACACGTTAATATGCTTGTATACATGTTTGGGATTAAATTTATGAATTTATTATCATCGCCGTTGCATATGAACGAAAATCTCTCGTTTCGGGAGAGACAGTGTTCGCATTTTTTACCTGAGTATTTTAAATTTCGTCGATTTAAATGGTTTGATATTGGTGTCATTTTGCTGCCATACGCTGTCTACACGTACAAAAGAATTTTCAGATGGGCGGTTGCATATTTAACTATATAATACGAGTATATAAAGGTATTAAATGGTATTATTTACCAAATCACATACACGTAATCGAAAGGTAAATATAGCAAAAATAAAAATGTGTAATGTCATTTAAACATACAACACCTGGGTTTTATAATATAATTGAATCGGGAGGTGAATACACAAAACAGCTAACCGAATACCTTTTGTGTATTTATACGTATACACGTAAGAAGAATATGACTTCTTATTATCTCGAATACTGTATACGATGAGACAGATGGGTGTGTAATTTACCTGATCTAAGGTTCTAACAATGTTTGTGTGGTTGATTGATGGTTATAATACCAGATAACATTATATTACGCTATCAAATGCCAATCATGTGAACCGCAACAACTAAACACATATTCCACCTAACTATACCATTTCTTATAAGATATTACCTTTCAGATATAATTTACTTATCTAGCTACAAAACTTCCATTTTAAAATAAACGTAAAATGTTTTATGAGTCAAAAGCGATAAAAACTCCAAGATACGATTTTTTTTATAAATTTCTTATCTTTGTCTGAATATAAAATACTAAAAACGATTAACAATAAAATATTTAGTTATTAACAAATAAATAAATTGTCTGTGTCACACGGTTGGCCGTATCGTGGAGGTAAGACACATAGTTTATAAGAATAAGAAATATGGGATTTCTCGGATTTGAAATTTTTTGTTAACATTTTTGTGGTTTGCAAATTATTATGGAGAATGTGGTGGGTCACCTATTAGCTTGTGCTTGGATAATTTTTTGTCAGCCCTCTTAAATATTCGATAAAATGGTGAGACGCAGTGTGTGGTAAAACATTCATTCGCTAACAAACTACAAATGTATTAATACCATACATAAATTTGTACTAAATCACCCAAGCGATATTCTTAATTGCCTATGGTTGGTTTATGCGTCATTGTCAGTGTTTTAAAATGATCGATTTCCCTACAATGAGGTGATAATCATTAGCAGCAGGAATTAAAACTGGTGTGAATTTCCTTTATATCCAAATTAATAGATTTGATCGACTGATAAGACACAGATAGGCCTCGAGTTTAAGCAGCTTATTATCTCGACTAACTGTGTTTCCACTTCTTCCTGTACGGCTTTGCTGACACTGGACTGAATTTCAACTGGTACACCTCTCCTTGCTACTAATCTCTTAACAGCCGCTAAGACTTGCTGAAACATGCTTTATAAGAACGTTGTCCTCTGCCTTTGGTTAAATATATTAACATTGGTCCAGAAAAATCATAAGAATCTTGCCATCTTCTGCAAACGACACATTTTCTAATAATTGCGCATACTACGGTTTTTCGTCCACCTATTGACCAGTATATGATTGGCGCAAAACGGAGAGTACTAACGATGGTCCTGCATGATGGTGCTTTTATGACAATCTTCCAATCTTGTGAAAATAGATTTGAGGCAGTATCATGGGAGTTTTGTATTATAAGATGCTTTACTGTTTTCAATTCTTCCACCAACTCGAAGTAGATTCTCTCTCTCCATGAATGGGTTTAATGAATTTAAATTGCCCGATTTGTTAATTTTGCCGTTTCGTTCGAGAGCAGTTACGTATTCATAATATGCCCTTTTCTGTCCGTATTCGCAGATAACTATAAATGCCTTGGACAATTTCAAAAATTTACCTCTGCTTCTTTCTTTCTTTAGTTTCTTTCTGTTATTTTCCATGAACCGGATCACGAATGCAAAAATCCTCTGAAATTTGTAAACCGATGAATATTTTTATAGTATTGAGTCGAATAATTCGTTGTACAGAAATCCCCCAATGGGGGAACACCACTTGCAAGTAGTGTTTTGTTGCATAGACCAGTAGTCTTTGGGTTCCCCAAGTTTTGAGGTAAACATGCCTCGGCTCGCAGAATCTGCGATATCCATAATCAATGAGATTCTTTAGCAAGCCAGTCGAGCACGATTTTTGACTTTCCAGGCCAAAATGTTGTTGATTTTTATACTTGTTTCTCGTTTTACTGTTTCAATGAATTTGATTAAAAGGACAGCCCCACATTACTCCAATGTAGGCAACGAAACTTGCTTATTGAAACTAATATTGAAAACGAACGGTCTTTTTCATAACTCGTGATGATCGTCTTAGAGGAGTTGGCTGACTTTCACTGGCAGTTGGATCTTGCGACCGTACTGGACATGGTGAGGTTGCGGATTCACCAAAAAACGCTGTTGATGAAGATTCCGGCACTATAATGGGCGATGCATTAATAATTTCAGTGGATATTTCTCCTTCGAATTTGTCAGCGGATTCTTCAGAAACTCGACCTCAAAGTTGGTTTTGATGTCGCTTACCCCCTGTTCGTTGCCACCATGTACAATCGGCGACCTAAGTATTTTGAAATGTAACCTTTCCCCCATGTTTCTTTATTTACAAAATCTTTAGCATAGGCACTGTCATTTATTTTGAATTTAGTTGAGGGGAACTCCGCATCGTGAACTCGTTCAGGATCGCATAACGATGACAGTAAAATTCTTGGTTGTCTACCGTGTAGGAATTCGGCAGGAGATCGGTTACAATTGGTAAGTGGAGTTGAGCGATACGTTGCCAAAAATTTCGTAAGAGCAACATCACTAGAGGTTCCATCAGAACAGTTATTTTTCATGGCTGTTTTAAAAGTGCGTACGAATCTTTCAGCTTCACCATTGAATTCGGGATGGAAAGGTGCTCAATATTATTTAAACGGCAAAACTGTTGAAATTCAGATGATGTGAACTGCTGGCCATTGTCGCTTACTATCGTGATGGGTAGTCCTTCGATTGCAAACAGTTGCTGGAGAGCCTATATAGTGCAAGTTGAAGTTGTTTTCGACATTGGCACAACAAACGGATATCTCGAAAATGCGTCCACTGCGATTAGCCACATCTTTGACGATACATCTTCTCGGTGTTGGCAGAGACGGCTATTTTATTTTCTCTGAAAGGGAAAATAATTGAGAACAGGTTTGACTGAATGGTCTGTGTTGCTCTTTGCCGATCCGTCGAACACTACTCGCAATTTTGTCGTGGAGCTGTTATTGAGACATTAATGTGGCAAGTTTAATCCAACAGCTATGATTTATTTTTCTTGAATTTTCTCCATGTGTTTCAGTTCCTCGTATTCATTCATGACCTCGTAATACAGATTTTTAATATCGTTGTCCTTCTCGATTCGTCGTTCCATGCTCCTTAGCCGGTCACTGTATAGCGATGCTCATTGTGTTACTTAATTCGTCGGGTGGTTTTTTTTTAGGTAAGGCTACAACAAATCTTCCATTCAAGTTCGTGACACATTCTCTTTAAAATGTTGCTCACACATTTTTTCTTCCGCTGATAAATTGGTTTATTCATCTCAAACAGACTCGATTTACCAAAATCGCTTTAAAGTGTTATTTATATTTGAACCGCGTTCCAAATAATTAGTCGCCAACAATGATGTCATGATCTTTCGCGGTTGTTCCTGAGACTATTGCATTTAGCTTATTAAAATTTGGATCAGCTAACTGCAATGAATCCCACGCATGTTCACCGAAATGCCGGTAATCGTTTGTGATGGTAAACGGGATATTAGTTTTAATAAAACTAACGCATTTTGAGATCAATGCGTTCAATTAGGGTTGATCTGATGGTTTTAAAACTAATGTCACCTTTCCTCTTGTCAGTCCAGTTTTAGTCAGCCCTACAACAAGTACTGAAATTCGTGAATTAAATTTCTTCAAATTTAACGGTTGTATACAAGACTCCGTAATAAAACTAGCTTGGGAACCTGAATCTAATAACGCTCGACATTTTTTAGGTTTCCCATGACAATGTAGTACTGTAATATGAGCTGTTGGTAGAATTGAATGGAGTTTTAACACTTTGTCACATTTAGTTTGAACGACTGATGTCCTTAAGCTGGTGGTTAAATCATCTTGTTTGGAACTTGAACACAAGTCTCAGGCGTCCGTTTGGTTTCTACGGTATTGACGTGGAGTAATGTATTGTGTTTACCGGAACAGGTTCGACATCGGTCATGGCGCCCTTTGGTCGACGGTTGGTTCACACGACTACGTGCTCTTTATAGAACCTTTAGGATGTCTCGATTTGATCGAAGAGATCAATAATTCCAGAGCATCAATTCCGAATTGCTATTATCATCCAATTTAGTAACCAACCAGTAAATCAACCAGGAGTCACGAGATTCTACTATTAGGCCAAGAGATTTTAGATCACGCAGTACTTCATCTGCAGTATCTAGTAAATTCTTCATCTTATCGGCGTTTGCGGTCTGGAGTGGAGGTGCAGCTTCACTCCTTAAAAATCCCTTTAGGTACTAAAAGTTTTAAACTGGGCTCAATATTGTTGAATCATGAATAGTGCTCGAAAATGCTTAGTTTAGGCAGCTTTAGCTTAACCGGTATGTGCGGGGTTTAGTGTTATATCCATCCTTGAATATCACCTCATCATTATTAATTTGCGAAGTTTCGAATTGAGCTTTGTTCTGGCGTCGTAATATCTTTCTCCGAATTCAAAATCTAGCCCTTTTTCAGGGTCGATATTGAATATTTAGCTGTCGATGGTAGTGAATTCGCTCATGAGCAAGTCAACTCGAGCCACACGAGTTCTAATCGCTTCAATATCTATGGGCTTGTGTTGATGAATTTGCTTATGTTGGTTAATTTAGACTAAATCGTAGAGCTTTGCTTGTTAAGACTTACTAGCTTGGACATCTTTGCTATATATATACTTTGCTCAAGAGTTAAGAAGTTTTCACCAACAGCTACCACAGTTTTGAGTTAATGAATTTAAACTTCACTTAGATTTATATTTTAGTTCTTGGCACTAGATGATCTTGTTAAATTTTACCACATGTTTGGAGTAGGTACAGGATATAAATTGTAAGGTTGTTTTGGAATAAATAAATTTAGCTTGCAAGATTTAGTATTACAAAAAAAATTTAACAAAATTATAACTGAGGACCACGAATTATAACAAGGATTTTGGAAAGTTCGAGAAGCGGTGGCGGTGAGAGACGAGGAATCAAACAATACCTGAACCAAGTTCAAGTGCCGGTAATAAAACAACCGTTAACGAGAAATTAGCCGCGGCATTTCTACGCCATATGGTAAGAGAAGCAAATAGGATAATGGAAAAGGAGCCAGAAACGTCGAGTTCATGAACATCAAACTAGTCTCCTCCAAGAAAGCAGAAATTGAAAAACTGTCTCTCTGTAGTGGATGACTACTTTGGCACAGTGATACAAAGAAATCGAAATGACAATAGCATTAAACATCAAGCAAAACCAGTCAAAGTACTAACAAGGTACAAGAAGTATTCCGTAATTACCACGAATACAAACTCCAACATTCGGCGGGCTCCTCAATACCTGGACGTCGATCATAAATACGTTCAACAATCTGATACATGATAACAGCCATGTACCACACTTCGTAAAATTAGGCTGTTTTTACTTAATACTGCAACCGCCTGCCCCGAACAGCAGAAGCCTTCCTTAGACATGAGAGACATGATGTAGGCCCTTTTGCTTTAACTAAAGGGAATGGATGTTAAATTCGACCAACTACGCACAGAGCAAGGTGCCAAATTAGACCAGCAAGTTGCAAAAATCGATCAGCAAGGTGTAAAGATAGATCAGCAAGGCGAATAATTCGCTGAGCTTCGTAAGGAACAAAGTGCAGAATGAAAAACTCGGCGAAATCCACCATACCCAAGATCTTCAAATTAAAGAGCTTAGAGGAGAAATAAAATCACTTGATAAAAGCCGACGCCCATCTCAAATAACTTGAGGGAAAAATGGGGAAGATCAGCTAGATAAAACGTTCCCAACACAACCAATTGCTATAAGTCAAGGGGAATTTTAAAGCCTCCGATATTTGACCGCAAATTTCATTCGAGAATTTTAAAGTGCAGTTTCAAGCGGCAGTGCAGCACAATTGTTGGGACGCAGGAGAACAGCTCAACACACTCAATTTGGCTCTTCGTGGGAAAGCGGTAGAAGTCTTGCAAACTGGATCCGCAACAGAAAGAAGCTATAGCTCAAGGGTTATCCAATTCGAGGTTGATAAAGTAGAAATCTGTATACCGACATCTGTCAAAGATAAACGTCAAGTACGCTGTCATTTATTTAGTTGACATTCTGCCATTTAAGAATATGGAGCATTTAACATACGCAAATTGGGTGTTGGAAAAACAGGCCGTCGATGCGGATTTTTCGAACAAAATTTTCTTCAGTGATGAAGCTCATTTTTCGCTTGGTGGATGTCAATTGGCCTCCAAGATCCTGTGATTTAACGCCTTTGGATTTCTTTTTGTGGGGCTACGCGAAAGATCGTGTTTACGCAAACAATTCTCAAACTCTTGACGAATTGAAAACTAATATTCGTAAGGTAATGGCCGAGATACCGCCCGAAATGTGCCGAAAAGTCATTGAAAATTACCGCAAAAGAATCAAGGCCTGTAAGAAGTCCCGTGGAGGACATTTGAATGATATCTTGTTTAACTAAAAATGGCAAGGATCAATCTGTAAAATGAAATAAAAATTACAATACATTCCGAATATTTTGTGTGTTTTTTTTTAAGTTTACTTTATCAAGCTTGAATTGGATAACCTATTATGAGCGGGAGTTGAAGCTAAGATATGGGTATACACAGGTTAGAAATAGCGCGTCAAGCTTATGGTAATGCAGCCGCAGATGTGTTGAACGGACAAACATTGAAGGCCTTTATCAATACTGTCCAGGACGACATCTGAAACTTCATTTAACAACGAATGTTAGAGGTAAACCATAAACGAAGTATTTGTGTTAGCTTTAGAATATGACACAGCTATTAAGCAAGTTTGGCCCCTGACACAGAAAATCGCACAAGCTGGATGCGGTGGATATCACGCAAATAAAGACTTATATTAAAGAGGAGAGGAAACCACGGCCAGGTTATAGAGGTAACGGAATAAAACCCGAACATTATATGAGAGGTTGTAAGCAAATAACACAGCGCTCGAGAGAAGGCAAGAAACGCGAAGATATGAGGCAGTTAGACGCTGAACGAGGCGAGGAGAGAAATAAGTTGTCTCATTTAATGACCATGGATCCGGGAAAGTAAGTTACACCAGTTTTGAGAGACGTAAGCAAGTGGAGGGGATAAAATGCCCCAATAGCACCGTTAAAATCGCACAGCTAGAGGCGAATTACAAAAGTATCGCTGTTATTTGTTTTAAATCAGCGGTGCGTCCTGATAGGGTCCAGAACTGATAGATGCTGCTTTCAGTTATAATCTGTTAACAGCAAGAGGTGAATCTGCGGTATTCACAGGAGAGCGTACCCTTCCAGTATCATTAGGCGGGATGCGGTTCAAACATCGGGTTATTATAGCTGAAATAACTGATGAATGTATCATCGGATCGAATGTTATAAATAAATACCAAATGGTCGTGGATTTGAGAAATCAGATGTTAAAATGGTGAGTCGAGATCCCACCGATGTGCGGAAAAGTCATTTACGCAAAAATTGATTGTTACCTTGGGGATACTAAGAAGATAATTGTGGAACCTGCGAAAGTCAAGGTAACGGGTTGCTGTATGTGAAAACCTTCAACAAAGCTCATCAACAAATGTAATTAAAAAAGGGTGGTCATCAGTGCAGCTGAGGGAATCAACTATATTGCCAACTGCCAGTCGAAACAATGTCGTCCATCACCAAACCATAGGCAGAAGAAAATTATTCGCTCATTGGGCAGCCATCTCCCGGTGGAATAGTTAGATGTCGTGGTGGAAGCATTGGGTGAAACTATACCATTGTTCGATATACATAGAATAGACACAAGAAACGCTACTCAAATCCGGCAAGCACCAAGACGAGTAAAGCTCGCGAAGCAGCCGGAGACAGCCGAATTAACCAAAAAATGGAACGTGATAGAGTAATAGAGGAGTCTGACAGCCCATGGAGTTCGCTAGTGGTTCTTACTCAAAAAAGAACGGAACAAAACGATTTGGTGTTGGTTATCGTAAATTAAACGAAAACGAAGTATCGAAGAGAGACGGTTATCCAATACCGCGCAATGGCTACACCTTGGACACGCTGTCAGGGTTCAAGATTTTCAGTACATTGGTTCTGAAAAGCGGATATTGGCAAGTAATCATACCTCCTGATGATAGAGGGAAAACAAAGTTTTCAGCATGAAATGATCTTTGCCGAGTGACAATGCCGAATGGCAAATTGTTCTAAATTGTACTAGGCCACAGATTTGATGAACACATCAACAATCTCAAATGAATATTACAAGCGATCCGATCAACAGGATTGTAGTTAAGCGCGACGAAATGCAAACTGTTCAGGGAGGAAATTATTATAGTGTCAAGCAAAGGTGTGCGAACAGATCCAAGAAAATTAATATCTGTAATGGACTGGCATGCACCAACGGATAATAGCCAACTAAGCGAAGTTTCCTAGGATTATGCGCTTACTATACCGATGATTTGTGCCAAACTTCGCAGATGTTGCACGAAGTCTCTATCACCTCACCGAAAAGAGTCATCCATTTCAGTGGAACACAGAGCATCAAAAAGCATTTGAAGTATTAAATATGAAATTATGCAGCGCTCCTATTATAGTGTATCCGCAGGCTGGTGGGATATTAATTTTGGATACGGATGCTACCAAGTCAGGGATAGGTGCAGTGCACAGAAGCATGAGGGCAAAGAGCGGGTTGTCAGAGAAAAAATATTATGTCACACGTAGATAACGTATAACGTAATCTGTATGAGCAAGAGTTTGTTCTTCGAATAGCTCATGCGGCACTCAAATGGTTGATGCAGTTTAAGAAACCCGAAATACAAGTGGTTAGATGGATCAACGACTACAAGCCTACACTTTAAAGACTGAACATCGACGAAGTATGTTGGAGAACAATGCAGATGGATTATTAAGAAGGCCCTGCACATTACAGTGTAAGCAGTGTGTAAGACAGGAAGAAAAGACTGTTCCACAATTATTGCACGTATCCAGTTTGAATCGGAACGTGGTTGGAATAAACAACATTTGAAAGAAGACCAGAAGGTAAGTCAATTGGGCCAGTAAGGAAATGGGTGGCAGAAAGGGCTGATGAAAGTTAATGGGAGCAGTGACACTCGCTGCGAATATATGACGAAATACTAGTAAGAGTCAGGGAAACGGTAAACAGCGATAATAATAAACATCAAATTGTGCTGCCTGCTAATCGGATGCGGGAAGTGTTACAAGAACGTGTGTTTCTTCAGAATATCTAGAGCACATTTAAGAATTACTAAAACCTTGGATAAGATAAGACACCGGTTTTATTGGGTCAATGCCGCAAGGACGTTGAAGACTGCAATACAATTTTGGAGCACCATTCGAACGAATAGGAATGGACATCGCAAGCCCATTTCCAGAAACAAGCATTCGGAGTATCACACCCGGAACAAGGTAGAAACTTTGAGTTATCCGTGTACTGTGCAATACACCCACAATCAGACGGAATGATATACAGGTTTAATCGGACACTGGAAGAGCAAAAGTTGGAAAGGTCCTAATCAAATACTGAAACGGATTAACGATGTTTATATACCGCATTCAACTAGACCCCAGCACTAAGATGAAAGTGGTCCATATTGACAGATTATGACAAACAGCATGAGGAAAAAGGACGAGTCTGTTCGGAACGAACAGAGTTAAGGCGGGGTAATACTACAAATTCTACTATACACAAGCATATCACTTGGTGGTCGAGTGGTAGGTATATACCACCAATTGCTATCGACCCTAAGGTCGCGAGTTCGAATCTTGTCAGAGTCTATATGTTTATTAAGCGATTATTATTCTTAACATCATCGATGTTGTCGGATCAAGAATTCCTCCAATACTGATAGGGAATTGGTTTTCAGAAAGATATTCTATGTGGAGGGGAATGTAAATGAAAGTTGAATGAATGAGCAATTTGGAACGCAGACACAGTTGAAACAGGGCAAGTCGGAAAGTAAACCGTTAAAAAGTGCAAAAGTAGTGAACAGTAAAAGCAAATTAGTGAGCAGTGAAATAAGTGAATTGTAACTCTTAATCTTTTTTTTTTTTGTAACTACATATTGCCAAAGGCTTTATTCTTGAATCTTTCTTTATACGAAACTAACAAGAAGTGTGAAATTTTTAAAAACTATATATTTTATTTTTACTTAAGCCCTTAACCTATGTTAGTACTTAAGATTAGTATGCATTATTATTTTTAAATTATTATTAATTACTTAATTTAAGTGAGTTAGGTCAACATGCGTGTAATTATTAAATATTTCAGTTGGTTAAATCTAGAGGATCTGCTCTGCGAAGCCGTTTGTATTTCGGTTGCCTTAGTAGTTCTCTAGCTAATTCGTTAGGGTGTGATTCCAGTTTCAGTTGGTATTTTAGACTGCATGATTTTATTGTCTCTTTAACCGTTTTGATTCCTAGGTCTCTATGGATGTTGCTGTTTCGAATATACCAGGGCGCATTTGTAATGCTACGAAGTATCTTTGCTTGCGTTCTTTGTACCATTTCTATATTTGAGCCTCATAGTTGGATACCATATGTCCATATGGGGATTAGGATCGCTTTGTATAGTAGAACCTTGCAGTCTAGAGAGAGTTTCGATTTTCTTCCGTTCAACCAGTACATTTTAGAAAATTTTATTTTTAGTTGATTACGTTTTGTTTCAATGTGCTTTTTCCATGTCAATCTTCTATCGAGATGAAGACCGAGATATTTGACGTTTGTTTGTTGAGGAATTGTGATATTGTTTAATTTTACTGCCGGACATGTGCGTTTATTCAGGGTGAATGTTACATGTGCTGATGTACATTCATTCGTCCTTATCCGCCAAGTTTTAACCAATCTTCTATTTTGCGCAGATGTTCTTGTAATTCTCTCGATGCTGTTTGAGGATTTTTGTGTGAAAACAATATAGCTGTGTCATCAGCAAAAATTGAAGTGATTATGTTTTCAGTTATTGGTAAGTCAGCTGTGAACAACAAGTATAGCACAGGTCCCAATACACTAACTTGCGGTACTCCTGCCTTTATCTCGGTTAAATCAGTAGTGGCCGTACTTTGTTTCACCTGGAACATCCTTTGGGCTAAGTAGTTTTCAAGAATTGCATGAAATTGTCTAGGCAGAAGAGTTTTAATTTTGTAATTTAATCCTTCATGCCATACTTTGTCGAAAGCTTGCGCAATATCCAAGAAAATTGCCGAGCAATATTTCTTTTCTTCTATGGAGAGCTTAATTGTGTTTACAGTTCTGTGCACCTGCTCTCTAAATCCAAATTGGTGATCTGGTATAATGCGACCTACAGTTAATATAGGTATTAGTTCTTCTAGTAGCATCTTTTCAAAGAGCTTTGAAATTATCGGAAGTAGACTTATTGGCCTGTACGACGAGACTTGGTTTCGTCTTTACCTGGCTTAGGAATCATGATAATTTAAGATATTTTCCATTTTTGGGGAAAGTATCCACATCTCATAATCGCGTTAAAAATGTATGTTATATATTTTATGCATCTATCGGGTAATTCTTTGATCATTTTTCCAGTTATTAGATCATGGCCTGGAGCTTTCTTAGGATTTATCCTGTTTTTGATAACCGTTTTGACGCATTTTCGTCCCTCGTAAACTGTGGTAGTACGCAGTCATTATTTTTTTCGTTTGGAGTGAACACTTTTTGTAGATGGTTAGAGAAAGCGATAGCCTTTTCTAAATCACTTCTGGCCCAATGACCATCTGGTTTCCTTACCGGTGGGTTCGATAGCTCTGGCCTTTTTAAATTTCTTGCTGCCTTCCACAGTGAGTAATCTGTTTTCTCTGTTGCTGTGAGCTCACTTAGGTAATTCTGCATTCCAAGATTGTGTTCTTCCCGTATTGCTTCTCTTAGAGCTTTAATAGCTCTATTTAATTTCCATTTATGAAAAGGAGATTGGTGCAGCAGCCATAGCCGCCGAGTCGCCCGCTTATCTGCCAACAACTTTTGAATGTTACTTGAAAGCTTACTATTTTTTCCCGAATTTTTGTACTCCGGAGTAGCTTTTTTTGCAGCCATTTCCATTATTTGTCTTAAGTTGTCTATCGCGGCATCGATATCTTCTGGTGTTTGCAGTGGGACATCCAGATGACAATTTAAGTCTACTATGTTTCTATACAGAACCCATTTCGTTAGTTTGTTTGTTAAACGTTAGGGTGGTTCAGTTTTTAATGCTTGCGTACTTAGTGTTACGATTATTGGTGAGTGATCTGATGATAAATCATAACAGTCAGCGACTTGAGCATTGGTGCGTGCTATTCCTCGTTATACACAGAAATCTATTAAATCAGGAATTTTCTTTCTATCGGTAGGCCAATAAGTGGGATGTCCAGATGATAAATAATCTAGGTTTTTCTCGTTTATTGCTTCGTAGAGTTGCTTGCCCTTGGGTGACGTCAACCTCGAACCCCATTGCACATGTTTAGCGTTGTAATCACCTCTTGCTAGAAATTTGATTCCCAACTGATTAAAGTAGTCGATAAATTGCTGTTTTTAATTGCATGTTTCGGTGGACAGTAAACAACCGATATTACAAATTTCCCAGACCATTCGTCCAAACAAATAGTTGTAGCTTGGATGTGATCTTTAGCATATTTCTGGAGCTCGTAGTGCTTTAACCTTCTTTTTATCAAGACTGCGGTGCCGCCGTGTGCTTTTCCATCCGGATGTTTGGTGTCATAAACGGAATAGCCGGTAATATTAAAAAAATTGTGTTTGGTGAAGTGTGTTTCAGATATTAACATGATGTCTATATTTTGTTCGGTAAGAAAGGTGTGTACCTCAGCTTTATGTTGCGGAAGCCCGTTCGCATTCCAAATAGCTATTTTTAGAACTGTCATTTTTGATTTTTAACTATTATTTGCATAAGCGTATTCATATTTTGCATCATCATGCTCATTTGCCTTTCCATCATCGTCATGCAACTTTGGATGGTCTCGGTTAATGTATTTAGCGTGGTATGAATGTTAAGGTCCTCTTCATTAAAACGAACTTTGGCTTTCGGTTTGTTACCTTTTAGGATGTTTGCATAAGAAACACCTGGTTGTGCAAAACTGCTGTCAAACGTCTCCAAGTTATCATTTTGTGTGTTTGCACTCGCAGGTTTGGTGACTATGGTATTTTTTGGTAACATGGCCCTCTGATTAAATTGCATATTGAGCATTCGTTGCTCAGCTCTCATTTTAGGGTTTATTTTCCGTTATAAGTCCAGATACATTGCACATCCCCTGTAATTTGCAGTATGATTTTCACCGCAGTTACTGCAACGTTTCACAGACGGGTCATTGCGAGATTGTAACTTAAATCGCTGAGTCTTTCATTTGCAAAATCGTTAGCGAATCCACAGTGAACGCCCGAAATTCGTAACAATATTTTCTGTTGTAAACCAAACTACTCGTAACGGTCTGTATATAATCAACTGTACAATTCTCTGTACTCTGACATTTGGATTATCATAAAAAGAGGATAAATAAAATATTTAATTTTATATAAAGTTTAAATAAAATCAATTTACAAATCGTCTTAAAAGAAAAACACTAAAAACTATAACCCTATATAATCCGGGTTTCATGTGGTGACAAGAAAACGATATACCGATGTCATCCCTCGCTGTCAATTTCATTTACCACACAATTTATGTTGAAATTGTTCGTAACAAACCACATTGAAATCATTTCGAAAATCCATTTAGGTAAAACACAAAATCTTGTTGTCAGCTACGGGAGATTGTTTCTTTCCGTTGTATTATGTGTGCGGCATCCTTTTATCTCCTATATATAACTGAATAGCTCGAAGTAGGTTAGGTATGGGGTCCCCCGCACAAAACAATTCTTATTACATTAATTTTCAAGTTTGTCGCACAATATTATCGTAACACTGAACCATGTTATTATGTTTATTACACACTTATGCAACCAATCCTATAATGTTTAATCCTTATTCCTTAAATATGAAGGGTGTGTGTGTATACGCGAGTTAAACAACAAAATCTTCCTAAACTCGCAACATTTTGGAAAATCACAGATGTACGGCAAATCGTGTTTATTGAATTAAAGCAATTATTGTATCTACTACACGAGATAATGTCGCGCACCCTCTCCATGTCTTAAACGTGTATACGAGCAATCTGCACCCCACATAAAAGATTCTTCCACGACATATAAAAACTTTTTGTTTCTTCAATTTTCCCGCGGATGTGGGAAATTACAATTGTGCGGTTGAATTGTGTATACTTCCCGCACATTATTTTATTGCGGCCACATAAAAATTATTACACAGTGGTGACAAATAATTCCGATGACGTGTTTTAGTCCGACCACAGATTGTGCTTTATTTGTACCAAACCGCACAAGGAAAATCTAATAAATTTTTTGTTTTTTGTGTTATCATTGGCTGGGTGTGTTGGAAATGAAAAAATCACTTTTTTATGATTTAACGGGCGCACAGATGTTCATTATATTTATATATGAAATCAAAGTTTATGTTCCAACAATCACACCACTCGATTTGAGGAAGAGAGGAAAAATAAAAGATTTGAGGAAGATAGGAAATGTTATGGAAAAGTTTTTCCTTTAAGATTTATGAGAGTGCACACGTGGTTATGATATATAGATTAATGAAATGTAGATAACGGTTTTAGATGATTTTTGATTGGTGTTATGCAATCCGCAATTGAATGTTGCCGAATTGAGAAAAAATGTAATAAATGAGTTTAACTACCCAATTAGATTGGATACTGTGTGTAAGTTAGCCGAAAGTTTCCAGTTTCCATTTTATATCCTATTTTAGATGTATATCTTACGGACATAAACTACGTTACAACCGAATCATCAGCGACAACAACCATAGCGGCATGTCGACACGGCGTCCGACCTAACCATGTTCTCACTGTAAACATGACAAACTCTCGGGTCACCTGAAAAAACATACAGCCCCACTGAAATAAAATCGGCTTCAAAGGACAGCGTCCCCGTTATTGTAGAATTTAACTGTGAAATTAGGATCAACAACATCGGGCAAGTATATTCTGGTAAATGTTTAGTCACAAATATTACAAAACTTGATGTTTTAATCATGAATTTGATCGAACGTTTTGGCATTTGGGATCGTCCCATCAATACAATGATGCCTTCATTAAGGAATTGAAAAACGAATTTCAATCCATCTACAGCAACACACCCGGAAAGGGTTTAAAGGTTAAAGCAACCATTCACCTGAAGCCAGACATCAGTCCTATACACCGGCCGAAGCGTCTTAAAAAACTCAATAACGGTCGCATACGCATATGCGGGCATAATCGGGCTCATATACGATCATTCCATTATTAAGTGGGTTTGGGGTATGTTTGATGATAATCAGCAATTCTAAATTTGATGATTGAATTTGAGTCACCACTTTACAGTACAATACAACCGAAATATATTTTGAAAATATTGAGGCAGCTCAGTTATCCCATGAACAATGGACGATTGAATCAAATTTTAATTTATCGGCGATGTTATTAGAAGCGGAAGTATATTACGCATCTATCGAGAAACAATTTCAATACCCAACTTAGCACAACGGTGTCATAACGAAAAATTAGCAGTACAAAGTTTTGTCATTCTTTCGATACATTTGTCAATAGAAACGAAGACCTGTACTTCCTTTATTACACAACTTCTGGCATTCATCATAACAAAATAAACACCTTCTTTCTCAAATTCAATCAACTTCCATCTTAAGTTCTCCTTCCATCTTAAACTCCAAAATGAAATTAGCCCAGCGGATGCTACTGGACCAACAAACAACGCATTAGTTTTTCAACTAAAAATGCCCTGATTGAACAAGGTATATCAGATCATCGAACAAACTGCTATTCCAACTAAATACAAGGATATACGAGTATATACATACATAAACCCATCAAGTGATTCTTGCTAAGATTAAATACCTCTGCGTGCAAATCCAGTGTTACCAACTTCACGCTGCTGTAGCAACCGAACGGCTAATGACACCGCGCTTATTTTTTGACAACCGACAGACGGTTATGTTGTTTATAAGCTTACGGAAGCATAAAATGTTCGTGTATCGGACCATTACACATTACAATGATACTGGTAGCATCATAAACACCATGGAGGTTGATATCTAAAAACAACAACTTGCCAGAAATGGTTCGAAAGGTAAGGTCAGACTTCAACAACAAACCACAGTTCAATTTGCGAATATTCTTGATGTGTCTGCTCGTGGCAGGAAGAAAGAGCAAAGATGAGCGCAAATCAAAAGACAATTTAAATCAGCGAATTACTCTGTGAAATCAATCGCCTGCATCAGTGGTGATTGGGCCGCGGTAACTGCCACAGGTCGTTTTCATTGAACAGGGCGTAAAAGTAAATCAACAAATCTACTGTAAACAGATTTTTAACGATGCTTTGTTACCTTATGCACGTTACCAATTTGGTAGAAACCATTGGACGTTTCAACAAGACATCGGCACCATCCCATAAGCAAGTGAAACCGAACGTCTTTTACAAGAAAAACTTCCCAGCTATATCTATTCACAATAATGGCCAAAATATTCCCCGGACTTAAACCTAATGGATTTTTCAATATGACCCATTCTGAAGGCCAAAGTATTAACTTAAAAATATGAGACTGTCGACGCCTTAAAGATTGCTCTTAGCCGAGAATGGGACAAAATGCCATCAGACCACATTCGTACCGCTATGCATATCGATCAACACCAAACAAAAACGCACAACAAACTAAGTCACCAGCGGAACTGCTTGAGGGGTCGTCCAATTCGAATGCAACTGTCTTGTTGAAATCTACTCCAAAACATGGCATGGATTGCAATATTCAACAAGATCAACAGTTCAACCGACATGGCAGAGTCCAACATCGTAATTTCTCTGCAGGCGACTATGTATATGCAACGAATAATTTTGGGAATGCGGCATCATCAAACGAATCGGCCGTGTACCGCACGTCACGACATTCCGCCCATTAATAAAAACTTCGCTACACTGAGAAGAATTATACTGAGTCAAATCAATTACCATTGGAACTGATTATGGCACCTAATCCGATATCAGCAGTTGGGTAAAAATGGTATGCTGGTTTAAAAAATTTGTCAATGCTAGTTTGCTTAATGCTCTGTAATTTTTTATTTAATAATTTTTCTTTAAAACCTTCCAACATCAAGAGATCCTGCTGGTTTACAAAATCCTGTTTTTCTGCGAAATGGACTACCTGTTGAAGTTTCATAATTGTTTGACTTTTTGTGAGATCACTGGTTATAACTTGTACGTCACTATTTATTTCTGATTCATTCGAAGATTCAGAACATTCTGTTACATTGTTTACTTCGGCTACAATCTCAGCATCATTCAAAGATGCAAAGGTTGAACCTTCTTTATCCTCATCCAACCAAGCAGTTATTTGCTGAACATTAAAATTTTCAAGTGCTTCCGCTGTTTGAACGATTTGCTCCAAATTAATATCATTGATACAACCATCGACATCAATATTCTCGACAGTAGCACTTTCGGTAAACAGTTCAGGCCATCTATTTTTCCATAAATTTTTCAAAACAGTTGCTGGTATTTCTGTCCAAGCGCGATTGATACTATAAATGAAATCCTTAACCGTAAACGCCTTAATCATTTCTCCAATATATCCGCTCGAGTTTTGAGCCAACAATGATTTAAGTTGATTGTGACGGTAGTGGCATTTTAAACTTTTGGTGACGCCTTGATCCATCGGTTGAATAAGTGGAGTACAATTGGGTGGCAAATATTATACAATTATATGTTCTTTGTTTAACTCTCTCGCTGGTGGATGAACTAATCTAATTTTTCCCAAATGATCTCGGGTTTCTTTTATAAAATGTTTCTGGAACCATAGCGTCATCAACTCCTGCGTCATCCAAACACGTTTATTTGCTGTATACTACTGTGGGCAAAAAGTAGTAAAACTTTTTAATTTAAATTTCGCGCGGAAAACCATTCGTCGAAATACTTTTTTTTTCTATGTTGGTATGACTGTCAGTGACATCTGTGCCAAATGTCCCATCAAAATAATCATTAGTGTTTAGTATACGCTTGTCTTTCTGAAGTACAAAAAGTGCATTCGGCGATTTTTACAATGAGTGAAATTATTCAACAAAGAAGTTCCATTAAATTTTGTGTGCGGAATCAATTTTGTGGTGCCGAATCGTTCAGAATGTTGCAAAAGACCTTCGATGATTATTGTATATCGCGAGCAAGTGTTTTTGATTGGTACTAATTGTTCAAAGAGGGTCGAGAACGTTTTGACGACGAACCACGTCTATAGGACGGCCATCAACATCAACTGATGACCAACACGTTAATAAAATCAAGGAATTGGTGCTCGAGAATCGACGATTAACAGTCCGAGACTTTACTGTCATCGTTGAAATATCGGAAGGATCAGTGGAAACCATTTTGAAAGATCATTTGGGCCTAAGAAAGAAAAGTGAAAGCACGATTGGTTCCAAAATCACTCAATTTTTTGGAAAAACAGCGTCTCGTTGACGTCTGTGGAACAATGCTTTCCGACTACCAGGATGTCATGAAACGTATTATAACTGGCAATGAGCCTTGGATCTATGCGTACGACCCGGAAACAGACGATCAATCGGCCGAATATCGTGCCAAAGGTAAGCCGAAGCCGAAAAAACCACGTCAAAGCAAGTCAAAAATCAAGATGATGTTGACAGTTTTCTTCGATTATCGAGGTGTGGTGCACTCTGAATTCCTTCCGACCGGCCAAACTGTCCACAAAGAGTATTATTTGAGTGTTATGCGTCGTTTGCACGAAGCTATTCGTAAAAAGAGGCCGGAATTATGGGTCGACAACTCTTGGTTTTTGCACCAGGATAATGCACCTTCTCATACTGCATTGGTTTAACGTGATTTTTTCGCCAAAAATTCCACCCATATCGTTCCGCAACCACCCTATTCGCCTGATTTTGCTTTGTGTGACTTCTGGCTGTTCAGCAAACTCAAACGACCGCTCCAGAGAAACCGTTTTGAGTCAAGGGAGTTGAAGACATTAAACGTGAATCGCTACGCGCGTATTGAGGCCGGGGGAGATTACTTTGAGGGGGACGAAATAGATTTGGAGTAATAAATAAAGAATTTCCAAATTATGAATAAAGTCTTACTATTTTTTGCCCACAGCATTATATGCTTCAAATATACAAATTCAGTCTATTGCAGTTAATATTTTTATTAAAAACACATTTCTTACAGGTAAACCATAGACAGGTATAATTATTACCAACACATTCATTCACCATCTGGCTTCTAATGTAGGTACCGACATAAATATAGTTTGTTTTGACAGCTAAAATAAATGTTTTGATCTGACCACCATCGCTCATTCTTTGGTTATTAATTTTTTTGTATGTGAATTTTGGCCAAAGCGGCTGACTGACCATTAACGAATTTTAATTTTATTTATTAATAACCTTATCATTATTATTACTTATTATTAAAATTATGTTTAATGGTATTGTGTATAATCACTATGCGTATAACGACAAAACCACAAATTTGATAATCAATTATCGTGTTTGAAAATAAAATTACTTGAAACCTTATATTTCACTGTCAAGACCAGCAGCATGCGTTAAATAGCTGATTGATTGTTATGATGTAACAAAGAATGGGTGCGATCGATTGAATAATATGTTTTTGGCAAAATTGTGTCCCCGAACAGTGATCACATAGGATTACATACATTGAGATTGATCCTAAAAAAGCGCAAACGGAAAGTATAAAATACTCGAATTAAGACAATTCAACGACGTCAAACCAAAACAAATGACTTTATTTAATTTATTATCATTTTCATTTAAATTTCCTAATTTATAATAATAAATAAAATGAAACCCACAAAATAAAACCAAACCAAAAAATTCCCACCAGATTCTGATGAAATTTGATCATTTTGTGAATGTTGTACCTTTCATATACTCGTACCTTCCTGTTTCTCGAACACATTTTGATAATTTAATGTCAAATTAAAAATCTGATTAAAACAAATTGATTTAAAATAATTTTTAATTCCAGTTCTTTTATAATAAAATGTAAAATGCGATCGCGATATATCGGCCGGCCGTCCATATAAAAGAAAATTAAATTTTTTTCTCACCCGAGACACACCAAACGAGATTTTTTTTTTTTTTTGAGCTAAGAATATCCAATTAAGAATTAGGGATCTTAAAAAAACAACAACAAGATCGACTCCACCCAATTCTTTAGTTTCTATTTTTTGTGTGCGCGATCTCTTAAGTGACTTGATAATTTCAAAAAAAAAAAATTTTTTTGGTGATCATTTGGTAACCGATATCTTAGGCAGGAGGTACACAAATAAAAACATGTTGGTGGTAATATGATGGCGTCTCAATATAAGGCAATCCACAAGATAACTGTATATGGTATATATACGACAGATATTATGTTGTGAGTGGGCATGTATCTTTATGTCATAATATACGTTTTGTAAATGATGTCTGATGTCTCTTTTCCTGCGCGCGGAAAACAATAAGAAGAAGCCAAATTAAATTCAGATTTCAACTTACTGCATGTACCAAAGAAGTTGTTTCAGTTTCATTAAAAATTTTAAAATATGTACACTGCAACCAATAACATGTTTTGATGATGATAAGCAAGAAAAAATAAAAGCACCTTAAGTAGTGTTTAGCTGTTGATAAAGAAACTGGATTATTTAATCGACTCGTACGTCTTTTTAAAATTGAAGGATTTAAAATTTGTTGTTTGAAACCATCCAATTTGACCTCCCTGCTTGGCTATAGAATACACATCCAACCATTTAATGGGGCGATCATGAAATCACCCATCATCCGACTTCTTTTAATAATTGTTCGACATGCCACCCCTTGTCTGATATGCAATCACAATCCATGTTCGCCAACCGATCGACTTCATTATAACGCATGATGAGTGTCTATAGTAACTGTTATTTTCGGATTACTTCACCGTCCATTCCCGGGAAAGTATTTCATTTTAATAAGTCTTACATACATTACGTATTTGTAGCTTCTTTCCATCGATCCAAGGTGCTACGTGTATATCTGGACTCTTGAACTGGAGTAACGAACGTAACGCTCTCTGATCTAGAGATAAATTTTTTAATTGTACATATATCTACTCGATTAACGTCATTTGCTATTTCGTAATATATTTCTACTTTCGGTACAATTTCTCCCTAAGGTTGATACATTTATATTTCATATTGTGATAAAAAAAAATTTTAATAAACCCGTGCTCGCGAATTTAGTCATATATCAAGTATGGGAAGTTCAGAAGGCGAAAATAATGATAACAAACAAGAGAACACGGAAGCAAAACATAAATTGAATATTGCCGAAGTACCTGTACCGCAATTCTGAAAATCTTTACCGGAACTTTGGTTCAAACAACTCGAGGCATTATTTAAAGTCCGTCGAATCACGAGTGATGAGAACAGATTTAACTATGCTGTTGCTCATCTAACGATAGATGTAATAGCTACAGTATCTGGAGTAATTCGTAAGCCTCCCTTACTCAATAAGTATGAAGCACTTCGAGATGAGATTATCAGAAGACGTACATGGTCAGAACAAAGTAGAATTGAAAACCTGCTTAAATCTACTGACATGGGTGATTTTTCACCATCAGATTTCTATCAACATCTCGAGGAGAAGGCAGGAACTTCAGCAGCTGTCAACGCTCAATTATTAAAAACTTTATGGTTAGGTCGACTACCCGATTCTATTAGATCGATAATTGCAATAAGAGAGCAAGACGAAATTGACGAGTTACTTAAATTCGCAGATAGAATTTTCGAGATCAATCGTCCCAACGATCGCGCACTAGGTCACACCAACGTGGTAGTGACTGGATTTGTTGGTACCATAGAAAATTAAAAGAGAGAGCAAGAAAATGTCAAGGTTGCTCATTCGGTAAAAAAATCTTTTCCACAAGCATCACCCTCAAAGGGAAACTAGATCGTCCCGTTGTAGATGCGACGAACAATGGGACGTGTGTCAATCGTCGCTTAATTATTAGATGTTCCAAGACAAAATATCATTTTTTTAATTGACACTGGAGCAGAAATTTCGGCAGTTCCAAAAATATATTTTAATAACCTAGTCAGAGATGATGATAACTGTTAAAATGCAGCTAACGGTACTGTAATTAATACTTACGGTACTCGATTACTCGTAACGAGACCAATAATAGGCGCAGATTTTTTGATAAAGTTTGGCCTGGTTGTAGATCTACGAAATAAACGACTCTTAGACACAAATACATCACGTTCAGTTAACACAATGGACACTGCAATATCAAATGAATCGGTATCGCGATTATTCGCGGTTGAAGAACCTTACGCCGAAATTCTTCGCAACTATTCAAATCTAACACGAGAACATAGATATGGCCTACCGGTTAAACATAACGTAGTGCATCGAATTGTTACCGAAGGTCATTTACCTTTTTCGAGGCCGAGAAGATTGGATCCAGCAAAACATAAAATTGGTAAAACCGAATTTGAGCATATGTTGCAACTAGGTTTGTGTAGACAAAGTTCATCCAGCGCTGCTTCACCTTTGCATTTAGTACCAAAGCGTGACAGCAATGACTGGCGCCCCTGCGGGGATTACCGCCGATTGAACGCTATCACGGTACCGGATAGGTATCCTTTACCACCACCAAAGCGTACCACCAAATACCCGTGGCCTCACAAGATATTTACAAAACCGCTATTACCACACCTCTTGGGCTCTTTGAGTTTACTAGGATGCCGTATGGACTTCGAAATGCTGCTCAGACCCCTCAACGTCTTATATGGACGAGGTTACAAAACGTTTCGATTTCGTTTACGTCTATATCGACGACATTTTGGTGGGTAGCAGAAACATATCGAAACATCAAAAACATCTCAATACTTTATTCGCTAGACTAACAGAATATGGTTTAACAATTAAGCCTTCCAAATGTGAATTTGGAGCACCACACCTTAATTTCATCAGCTATCAAATCACGAAAGACGGTACTAAACCATCTGCAGATCGAATTGCAGCCATACAATGTTTTCCCCATAACCAACGTCAATTAGGCAAATGCAGTGTTTCGTGGGCATGGTGAATTATTACCATCGCTTTGACAACCATCTCAGCAAGCTAGGCAAAGTAACTAAAAATAACCCATTCACATGGCCACCTGAATGTGAGGCGTTTTTAAATAATACCAAAGTCGCCCTCGCACAGGCTACTCTTCTTGCACATCCTATGTCACATTGAACACAACGCATCAACACCGATGCTTCTTGTATTGCTCTAGCTGCTGTATTAGAACAACTTAATGGTACAAATTGGGAGCCACTTAGTTTCTTCTCTAAAAAGCTTTCTCCAACCGAACAGAAGTATTCTGCTTTTGACCGAGAGTTGTTGGCAATTTATAGTGCCATTAAACATTTTAGATGTTTTGTAGAAGGCAGAATATTCTCTATCAATACAGACCACAAGCCGCTCACTACAGCGATCGCGTCTAAATCGGAGAGAAGCCCACGTCAAAGTCGTCAGCTCGATTATATTTCACAATTTACAACTGATATAAGATTTGTTAAAGGTAAAAACTACGTAGTAGCTGATGCATTGTCACGTACTGAAGAAACTCAATTGTCAACTATTTGTCACACAGCTATCGATCTAGCAAAATTAGTTTCAATACAAAATACAGACGATGAACTAAAAACCTTAATAGACAAAGCATCGCAGTCGGCGAGCTCGAAATACAAACTGGAAAAAATCCCTGATTTTGTTACCGGTTTGTCAATTTGGTGTGAATCTTCGACCCCAGTTAAGCGTCCTTACATTCCTAGCGCATTGCATGAAAGTGTTTTTGAAAAACTACACGGTTTGTCGCACCCAGGAATACGTGCAACACGAAAATTATTAGCATCAAAATATTTTTGGCCAGGCACGAACGTTGATACGGGATACTGGTCCAAAACTTTCATTCCTTGCCAGAAATCTAAAATCAATCGACGTACTAGATCAGAACACGGACGTTTTGACATTCCTTCTGGAAGGTTCAACCACATACACATTGATCTCGTCGGACCGTTACCTCCATCTAATGGTAATACGTTCGTTTCACAATAATTGACCGGTTTACACGCTGGCCGGAAGCGGTACCACTGACGGACATGAGAACATCAACGATAGTTAAAGCTTTCGTGAAAACATACGTCTTACGATTTGGCGTACCATCGGAAATCACGACTGACCAGGGAAGTCAATTCGAAAGCCATCTTTTCAGAGAGTTCTTAGGATTATTAGGTTCACTGAGAATTAGAACAACATCGTACCACCCTCAGGCAAATGGAATGGTGGGACGTTTGCACCGTCATTTAAAATCGTCTTTGTATGCCAGGTCAAACACTTTAAACTGGAGCGATGAACTCCCATTTATTCTTCTGGGAATAAGAACATCGATAAACACCTACCTTAGTAACCCCTACAGTTTCGACAAGATTTTTGGGTAAAAAGATATAACTCGCTCGCTGCTATCGATTTCTTGTGACAGCACTCCTTCCTTGTAATTCGACGAATTATTCCTGTTATCCGCAACTTCCATCCAAAGACCATATCCTACCTTGTTAATTGATTCAAGTTTTTTGCAACATTGTTTACCGGACAAGTGGTGGAGTGGTTAAAGCTTCGGCACTTGGAGGTACTGGATTCGAATCCCACCACAGGCTGGATGCAAAGTAAATTCTCGTCATTGATTACGATCGGTGATGTCAATAAACACAACTAAGACCCTCTGTTGAAGTGCAGACTTCAGCGCCGACCCACCGTCCATGTCAGTGTACAGGTTGACATGCGGAGCTTGCAATGTACTGGTGGTATACTATAATTGAGGGAATGGGTGGTGTGTGCATGAATGAAAAGGGGAGTGTTAATTGACTTTCAAAGGACATTACATCCACTGGACAATTAATACTTTCTTGGCTTTCTAACTGGGTCTTGGCCATTCCTTTACCGTTAATATTGTTGCACTGCTCGTGACGTGAACGCGAAAAGTTAATTTCGTCTAAATACACAAAATACGTCATCCAATATAATCCTATTAGCATGCGTCCCATTAATCATTCAAAAGCCACTGAGGTACTGCGTAATCCGAATGACATCACATTAAACTCTTATAACCCGTTACCTACACTGAACTCCGTTTTCTTACTAAGTTCCTGTAAAAGTTATATCTGACAATAGCCGCTTAGTAGTCTAATGCGTTGTCGATTCCTCCTCCGTCTAATGCCTATCGGTCGCATGTTTGTCTTTAATCGACCCACTTCTTGCTAGTATCTTATGGTGGTGGAAGGCAGAAAGAAAATGGACATGTTGCTTCAGCAAATGCGTGGTGTATCATTTTTTTAACTTTTTGTATATTTGCTCTGGATTCCGACTCGTCAATTAAAGCATTCATCATGGAGGCCATATTTGAATACGCTGAATGTACTAGTCGCTCGATTACTGGTTCATACCTTTTGGGGACGTCCTTCATTTCAATACCAAAAAGTTCTCGCTTGTTGTTACTTACATTTACATTCGATCCATCGTCTTGCTCCGATGCCACAGGATTCGAATAGCTAAAGCTGCGATGTTGGAACAATATCTTAAGTGAAAATTAAACAGCTAAACAGAAGTATGCACCTCGTTTTGCAATAATCACGAAGACATTATAGCAGAAGCCTCTGTATATTTGGGAGTCAAAATAAAATTATCAACATTGCAAATTCTTCTATTTTATGGAGACTACAGACAATGAATTCAAGCCTATTCAATAGGACTGTCCATCGATTGCGAGGAAGAGTTAGTAAACGAAGAAAAAATTTACTAAGTACTTTTGGTTTTGCGAGGACAAACAGCGTGGAGTATCGGATGTTGGCCAGCACTTACATTAACATCGATATTTGATTTACCTAGCTTAATCGTAGTCGCGTGTCGCGGAGTTCATCATTTTACTTTACGATATCCGCAGAAGGAATTTCTAAAAAACCAGAAATTCCAACCAAGACATAATTGAGAACAGCTATCAGAACTCTACAAGGTAGAGTTTTATTAGCAACCGTCCTATGGTCAGGATTATAACCAACAATGACGGGAATTTAGTTCGAATGCTTATTCATCCAGTTTTATGTTACCAAGAACTCCGACTCAAGTATAAATATTGTCGGCATTCAGATAAAGGCCATGGCTTTCAAAAACATATCCGAAAATTGACCCAAGTAGTAAGCAATCCAAGTTGGAATTACACTAAAAACCTGATATAGGCTGATCACACATTCTATGAACCGAGCCCTGATGTCCAGGTAGCATGGCACCGGCCGACATGTGGTGTGCTAGTTTGACGATTTTTCTCGCAATTTAGCTGGATTTAACGAGTTTTAGAAAATACTCTGGATAAGCTTTTCTCTTCTTTATCTCTTCCTCATAATTTTCTACATCACGATTACCCATTATATAAATAAAAATGCAATGTCGGACCTTTCTTAGCTAACATTCGTGAAGTTTCTGGAATACCTTTTTCATTGATTCATTCAACTTCTGAAGGTTGCTACGAACGCGATTGAAGTCTGGTCGTTTACTATTTCTAAATGTAGATGAAAACACTTTCCTTTGAAACACGAACTTGAAAATGTCCTACAGAGTCTACGCCAGTGTGTGTACAGGGGCGTACATGCCGAGGGAAATACTAGTACTACAGAACTAGTATTTCCCTCGGCATGTCGACCGTCAGTTGCAGGTAGCTAGGTGGTAATCCTGAAACAATAACATTTCACACATTTATTTATTGCTATGTGAACTCTCTGTTTGACATTATGTTTTTGTCGCAACATTATAGGATGTCTGGCATTAAAATTTAATTTGTTATTTCAAAAGCGATCTCCTACTCGAAGTATCCCTTGCCCGTCAAAGAAAGGGTTGAGACACAGGATGTTGTAATATTTGTGGCGGTGAATACTTCTAACTCGATTGGATTTGATGGATCCGATGATATCGCTACCTCCGAAAAGTTGCTTTAACTTTTGGTCCATACGAATCCGACATTCGTTGTTCGCAACTTTAATTGGGCCAAAGATGGAACGAATGAACTTTCTTGCGAAGGTAAGTAACAATCTTCAATCGTTAGAGGTCATCATCCAGCTCTCGCTTCCGAAATCGAGCGCACGTCTTATGAGTGCTTTCTAAAGTGCGAGCTTGCACGACTGGGATAGATGTTTAAATCGCAATAATTTTGCGATATCATTCAACGATGTTATCGAGGTATTTAAAATTTTCAAAGCAACTAAGTCTTCCTGCGCAGCGATCAAGCGGTATGAAACCGCCCTTGATATTGCTTGGTCTCCGGCCGCGAAGTTTCAATGTTGCTTTTTTTACTCACTACGTACTCAATATGAGAGGGCAGGCTTTCTACAACTAAGTATACGGTTGAACATTCCAAATCCGTTGAAGTGGACCGAATGTCACAAATTTGGTCACACAAAAAAGAGATGCACAAGCGATCCTAAGTGCTACAAATGTAGTGAAGCAACACCACACAACCAGCCGTGCTCTACACTAAAATGCATAAATTGTGGAGAGGCACACACCAGCAACAGTAAGGAATGTCGAGTATATAAACGAGAAGTAGAAATAGTGAAAATTAAAACTGAAGATAGATTAACATTTCCCGAGGCGAAAGCCAAATATTTTCGATTATATGCAAATTCCACACCAGCTAACCAGACAACATATGCAGATACACTAAAAACCGCCTTTAACCCACCAAACACGCCACAAAAGCCACAAAACAAAGAGAACCAAGTAGAACAGACAAAACCACAATCATATCAACAAACCATTTCAACTTCAAAGCAACAACAGACACAATTAAACCAACCACAACAACAACAGCAACAAAAAGATCAATCACAACAACAACAAATTCAACAACAGCTGCAACAACCAAAACAACTACTAGAAACGAACAAACTACAACGACAAATACAGCAAGTACAACAACAACAAGAAAGATTACAACACAACCGCAATCAAATCAACAAACAACTTGTAATACAGCAATGGACATAGAGGCAATCTAAAAAAAAATGAAGCATGGCTAGCAATGAGATGTGTAAGACGTTTCGTGTGATAGGATACAATTATCTGTCCAGACCGAAGGCTGATGGTTTCGGCGGGCACGTGCCAATATCAGCCTGGTCCTGTGTGACATACCGCGTTTCGAGCACATCGAAGTCATCGCAGCCAAAACTCGGAATCTGGACAGAAACTTGTTATTTGTTAATCTATCCAACTCCAGTGTTGTCTACGTCTGACACAGGGAGAAGCCAACGAGATTTTCAAATTTTGTTTGAATGGGTGGAGGGAAAAAGTGACGTGATTCTAGCGGGTGATATGAATGCGCATTCGAGAATATGGGGGAGTGATAGAACTGATGCTAGAGGTAACTAGTTGACCCGCCTCATTTTGGATTCCGATCTCGTCGTCCTGAATGATGGTGGGTCGACTAGAATGGCGAGAGTGGGGTCGACAGTCACTTGGAATGCCACAGATGATAATTTGGGTAGTGATCATTATTTGATCAGGACATGCTTAGGTGACATAAATGTTGACATAGACCGTAAGGTCATTATGAATGGTAAGAAATGGGTCGAACGTATGAATTAGACTCTCATAATGAAAGAAAATAAATGTCTATAAATGTCAGAGGGAATGAATACAAGGTGAATGGTTGGTGGAACAATGAAATCCAGTATTGGTATGAAAGGAACTGGATAGCATTGAGAGAGTTCAATAGGTGTATATGTCATGAATGCGGAACACATTATGGAAGGATGAATGCAAGATTGAAAAAGGTTATCCGTATCGAGTGGAGGTGTCTTTTGACAAATGACTACGGACGTACGTAGCAATTTGAGCGAAAGATATGAAGTTTTGTTGCCTGATAATGAAAATGAATTTATGAACGATATGTGTAAGAAGTTTGAATAGGAATAGTTCCGAGGGGTTTTAGAAATATCCCAATCTACTACCTCCGGAACTAACAGAGTGAGTTATAAAATAATTGGTAGATTAGAATTCGAAGCCTTGCTTCGAATTCTTAATCAAATATTGATGAGTATTCAGATACCGTAAATATGGAATTAAAGCAGAGTGGTACCTATTCCTAAAAGGGATCGGGATAAAAAACTGGCAACAAATTATAGGGGGTAAGGTCGTATAGAAAAATTTGTGGATGAGGAAAATCTCACCGACTCTCTTCAACCTGTACACGAGCTCGATACATAGGTGTAACTCCTCCGGCAAAGTCATTTTGCAATTTGCAGATGACTTTGTCCTAATGGGCAAGAAGAGGGCCATCGAGGAGGCCTTGAGTCGGGCTCAAGAATGTGTCAGTCAGGTAACCGAATGTTTGAGTGAATTGAATTAGAGGGTAAATTAGAGTGTGTGAAATTGACTAAATATTTGGGAATCTGGCTAGACAGAATAATGAGTTTCAAAGTGCATATGGAAAAATTCTCCGATATGAGTAGATTGAACGTGATTAAAAGAGAGAGATCCGGGTATGACTGATATGTTACGAAAGGCGCTAGTGTCAACTAAAATTGCGTATGGAATGAGTATATATGGTGATGGGCCCAAGTTTGGGTTCAAAAAGTTGATGCTTTTGGAGAATGCGTGTGCCAAAGTGGTATTGGGATCAATCAATTCAACACCAATACACTCTCTGTGGTCTGAATTAGCTGATTCGCCTCTTCATTATAAGAGGGAATGGATCACCGTGTGAGAGACTGTGCGAATGTTAACTAAAGACAATAAATTGGTGAATTAAATGACAGAGAGATTGCAAAGAGGTACGGTTTACAAAAAGACAGCAAGATCGCTGGTAATCTTGGAAAATATTAACATATTCTCCACGATTCGTCCGGCAAATCCGTAAGTCTCTCCGAGCAATCTAATAGTGCGGTTGAAGTTTGGTGACACAACAAAAGCAATGATGAATGAGTAATCGGTTAAGAGTGATTTTTGTAAAATGCGAATGAATTATGTTGCACATGTGGAAGTGTATACAGATGCTAGTGTAAATGTTGATCGCGTAGGTGTGGGAATTTACATTCCTTCAATGAGGAAAGAGAAAATGGTAAGAGTGCATGACCGTATCTGTATAATGAATGCAGAATTGATAGGGATTATGGAAGGGATCAAGTTGGCAATGACACAACGAAGAAGGAGAATAGTGTTATTCTCTGACTCTCGGAGTGGGTCAATGAGTATGGCAATGAGGTTATGGCAATGAGTATGTGAAAATGTGGGAGGGAGGTCATCCTTCAACGGATACCTTCACACCTACAGATTACATTCAATCTGCCGAAGATGAAAGAGCCGATATGCATGCGAAACGGGGTTGTTTGATTGAGGATGTAAATGAATATGAATTCATGGATGCCAAAGACGTACTTCGCATGTTTCAGGTGAATCTATGGAGAAAATGGGAGAGAGTTTGTTGAAAAATGTCAGGTGAAAGGTAAGAAGTACTTCGAGTTGGTTAGGTCTCCTTTGAGGCAACCGTTCTTTAAGGTGCTCAAAGGAGATACTAGAATGTTACGAACTATGAAACGAGTGAGATTGAATCATGAAAATTGGAAAGAATGTTTGAAGAAACGCAATTTGGTTGTGTGGGAATTATGTGAAAGCTGTTTGGTTGTGGAGGACATCGAACATTTGATTCTGAAATGTTCTGCATTTAACCAGAGCAGACAAATGTTCAATGTTCTATTGAGTGCAAGTATAGTTTGACTGAATTATTACGAATGAAGAGAATGAACGTATATAAGAATATGAGTTTATTAGAACAAATCAGATACAAGTGTGAAAGGGGATCGATATGGCTCCAAATTTTTGGAGCTAGTGCGAAATAAAAAATAAAAAAGTACTCAAGCGCCAAATTGAGTAGCACAGGCGCGAGTGTGATCATGTGTCATCATTCATACTTAAAGTTTACCCATAAATTGGAAAATCCCCGTCAAAACTGATATAAACGGTCCGATAGCGGTCCAGATCAGTTTTCCAAAATTTGAAGCGGACATGACGGTTTTTGGCAAAAATTTGTTTTCCATAAAAATTCGGCCTTTAGCAGGAATGACGATCAGGGTGAAACTTCCTCGTTGATCCTAAGGAAAGCATTCTCGTTTTTCATAGTTTTTCCAAAATATTTTAAAAAACCATTTTAAACAAAATTATTATATTTGTTATGAAATGATGTCCAAAATTTAAGCGGAAATTTTTTTCCGACGAATCGACTGTTCGTCATTAAACTTTTTACGTGTTATTTCCATAATTTGGAAGGTCCTAGTGAAATTTGATGAAAATCAGTGCAATGATTAAAAGATAAGTTAAAGATTAAAATTTCTAATTGTAATTAGAGTTGTAATTGTAGGTCTGCAATTTTAGCGGGGGATGAAGATTTTTGGTTAAACAAGACAGTTTTTACCAAAACTCTAGTAAGTTGCATTTTTCGCCAAACAAAAGTGTAGTATAATCGAGATCTACAGGGTGGCTGACACGAAGTGTTACCAAAACAAAACGCCACAGAATTTTTATTTTTTGATGAATTTTATTGAATCAAAGTAAAAAACGTTCACAAATATTTAAATTTTCGAATTGCATTAGCAGTTTTCGATTTGGCCACCCTTAGCCGCGATTATGGCCTTCAAACGGCCGACAAAGCTATTGCATGCAGCACGAAAGTGGCTCTGCGGTATTTTGGCCCATTCCCAGCGAAGCGCTTGCTTGAGATGATCGACACTTTGGTACTTTTTGTCCCAACCTTGCTCTTCAAAATACACCAAACCGAGAAATCTAGCGGATTTGCATCCGGTGAATTTGGTGGCCATTGGGCAGTGGAAATGAACCGCGGAACGTTGATTCACATCCAATCTTGATTGACGAGCGCTTTATGACTCGGCGCCGAGTCCTGTTGTAATGTCCAGGCTCTGCATGAACCCGATAAATTTGGGCATTTATCTTGATGCCATGGTCCAAAAAAACGAGCGGTGAACGGCTTTCGGCCGTTACGGCGGCCCAAACCATCACCATCGGCGGCGCTTGGTTTCGAGTGACAAACCGTTGGTTCAAATTTTCAGTAGAACGGCCGGGCAAGTAAATCCGGTCATTTTGCTTGTTCACATATTGCTCAATAACGAACGGTGACTCATCGAAGAAAACCAAATTCGGCAAATCGCCACTTTCGTGCAAGCGTAACAACTCCTTTGCTCTTTCCACTCTAACTTTTTTGACCATCGGTGAGACCATACGTTTTATGGAATTTCAAGGCCTTTAGTCCAAGATGATCTTTCAATATGTGCTGCATCCGTTCTAGCGAAATGTTCGCCTGACGAGCCATTTTTCTGCCGCTACGGTGCGGATTCCAAGCCAATTTGGCCTTCAGCTTCCCAATGATATCCGGCGATGTTGCAGTGCGTTTCGGTCCACCACCATAGCGTTTTGCAATGCTGCCAGTATCGTTATAACGATTTATGGTGCGATACACAAACATTTTATTCACATGCAGATGTTTTAACTGGTTAACAATCTGCTGCTGTGGTTTTCCAGCCAAATATAGAGCAATCACACTATTACTCTTGAATTCCATTGCGGATAACTTTTTTTCTGAATATTTCCCACTAAAATGCTTTTGTACGCTTTAAACAATGGAATGAGCTGTCAGTAGTGTAAATTTGAGAGCTCTGTCATCACTGGTTTGACAGCAATGACAGTCTGAAGTTGGTAACACTTCGTGTTACTCACCCGGTATGTATACATTCGTGATCAAAGAAAGTCACGTGTTGGCCACAACATATAAACATGGCGTCTACATAGAATGTTATTGTTATGCCAAGATGATATCAACTGGTATGTTCAGACGGCGGAACAAACCTAGATATCACCAATTTCTAAAGTGACCAATTTCAGCAGACTGATATCCCCACTGTTTAACATATGAAAGTTTTTTTGTTTTTAGTGCAACCTCAGTCTGTTAGAAATGCACAAAAAGTTGTTTAAATTTTAAAGCGGAATAAAATTCGCCGCAATAAAAAATACACCCTGTATATAAAAAAAATAAAGTTGTATGGAACCAATAATTCTTGGACCATTTTTCTGGATGTCTTTCAAAATTATGCAGAAATTAATTGAACGCTTCGATTATCTGTAAAAAAAAAAGGATGAAATCTCGTTTAAATTGTCCTCTTCTACATGATAATTGAATTTCCTTTCCTTTTGCACCGTCACTGCAAAATATATGTAATTAATTTTCGATCGTCTATACATAATCTCCCGACATAACGTAAGATGAGCACACCGAAGGCAATCAATCACTTTCAATCTTATTTAAATATTTTCCATTTTCATATGATCGCCTGTAACAATTCTAAAGTAATGGATTATCGTGGTCTATCATCATCGTCATAATACAGCAAGATGTTGATTAAATCACAAACGCATATAATCAAGTTTTACAAGAAACAAGAAATAATTACTTCTTATAATTTATTAATAACACTTTAATGAACTGATAATGATGTGAAGATCAGGTATATGTACGATTTAGTTCCTATAGGTAGGCATTATATATTTGTTTATTCGTCTTCAATATTCTCTTATGCATCGATCGCGGTCGATCGAACTAATAAAAATTAATTGATCATTATTTTAATCGATGGTCATCTTTATTACGCACGGCAACTATTATTATTCGCGCTTCTTGATTGATTAGTTTATGCAAATACGGGTTTGTATGACGTGCGAGTGGTGTAGTGTGACAAGAAAAATGTGGATACGGTGTCGTGCTATGTACCCATTCAATTAATTTAACACTTAGCTTGATATACATCCTGGGCGGTATAACCGGTAGTAATAATTGTTTTTTATAGAACGTCTAACGCACAATAAACAAACAAGCACTTAACAATAGAATCTCGTAAGAAGCAGATGCTTCGCATTTTGATCATGTATCCAATATATACCTAGAACATGACAATATAAACATGTAATTACAATTTTTATCCATTGTCTGTAATGATATTGTTATACACCCGGATGAACAACCGTGACATATATGGATGCTGCCTCTATTATTAAATTGCATAAAGGCGACCAAAACAAACAACCAACAATGACAATAAGAGACAATCACACCAAAGTCAAAAATCAATTTTTGTCATAATCTTTAACATACATTGTCTTCTACAGGATCCTTCGATAAAGTTCTAAAGGCAAATATTATAAAAGGTAAACAATAAAATGACACGTGGTTTTAGTGGTTAGAATAGAAATGGAGGCTGCTGACTACCTTTTATATAATTTGGTAATTTGGTTTATGGAAACAATAAGCCAGATGCATTGTGTCTGTACATTTTATGTTTCGCTAGGTTACTGAAGAACGTGTTTCCACGTAATGGTGTAACAGTAACACAAAATCACTAGTCAACGTTTCCGTTTCTACTTGCGCGCGATGACAAGGTGTCGGAGTCAGTGTTTCAGATAGAAGGATTTAGTTTCTTCATAAATAATTATAATACTCCGTGAGAAATTAATAATCCTCCGTCCGGCACCTCCTAATGTGGCGGATTGGGGAAAGCTCTTCAAATATGAAAAATATAGGATCTAATTAAAAAAAAATACTAATTTTCGTCAATACCTCCTAAATTAATGATTCTCAAGGTCATTCCAGATCATCACTAAACGCCCTTCTCGCCACTGAACAATTTCCATTGTAAGTAATTTTCTTATTTTGCACCGTTTCCGGAATAAGCTTGGCATTTATTAGAAATATCACCTAGTATGTAGCTATTCCCCAAAAATATTCCGTCAAAAACAATTTTGCTCATCGTAGGCAGCACATAGAATAATCAATTTAAATCGAAGCACACTGGGTGCTTTGGGTGTATTAGTTTGTAAAACTCTGGGCAAACATTGCAGAAAATAGGTGTAACAAACCCGCTTGGACGAGTTTTCTTTAGCATTTCATACAAGGTGTCCCTGAATTGACTGACACGAATGACACGGTTGGATTCCTTGATGAAATACGAATGAAAATGATTTAATTGCGATGAATACCAAAAATATTTCACATGGCTGTGCCGATTTTAGCAGCTGCGAAAAAGTGTTGTCCGATGTTGGTGTTTTATTTAAAATCGTGTTGCCCATCGTTTGATTGTACGGTGTCCACCGATATAGATGTCATCTCCAAAATTACCGGCCGCCCTTAAATATTTGTACTATCTGCTCGGTCATAGCCCTTTTTGGCGCACCGCCACGACCGCTGCGTAGTTTGATGGGTGTTAGACCTGCATAGTTCACGCCACTGTGCAGAAAGAATTTATTGCTAGAACCAGCTATGTATATATTGATGACATCATCTCTAAATGCAGAGAAAATGTTCCCCAAACTTCACAAGGCGGAAGACTAATCATCACGAACCAACACATGGCTGCTATCCAAAATCCAAAAAATTAGGGAATTTAAAGGAATTCCTCGGAGTGGCATCACCGAAAAGCATTTGACAAACCTTACAAGAGGCGAAAATGTCCAAATTAAAGCGAACCAGTCACGGTAAAAAAGAAATAAAGGATAAAGGAGAAACTGGCCGTGTATAATCATAGAAATAGAAACCTTGGGATATTCTAACGAGATAGAGGAATATGCCGAACCAACGATGATATTTAATAATTCTACAATCCTATATATGTCATATCGATGCCTAAGACAAGTGAACAGAACTACAACCACATCATCATAGGTAAACGGAGTTCATCAAAACAAACAAATATACTTTTAATTCAAAGAAATTCGGCTAAACCAAAACGAGCTATATGGAATTAACCTAAAATATAAGCTTTCCCAAGATATCACAATCTTTGAAAGGAGTTGGTTGAAAGAACTAAATGAAAACCACTGTAACAATCAACTTATAAGATGGTTAAATGTCAAATTTTCAACACCCACAAATACTTAGCAGAAAGCTTCTTGTTACAATATCTTAATCAACGACTCAACCTTTACAAACAAGGAAATAAAAACATTCCAGATTCTCTCACCAATATTACGGACTAACGTAACAGAGAAAAGCTTCAGAATTAACCCGGGATTCTTATATGGATTGCACCTGGAACACAAGGAAGCTGTCTTAATCGTTTTTAGTATTATTACCATCGTTAAGCATGCTGCTTCTAGACAAACAAATCCACCGAGAAGAAAAATGATCAACAACATACCAGAAATTCAACTCAGTAAATTAAATTTTTGACCCACGGGACGTGGAACATCGAAGGGGAATAGTTAACATATCTTAGGAAATGTCAAGTCACCAGAATTAACAGGCAAGGCAAATCCGATCTAAGTAACTCAACACCAATATGCGATTTCAACAAATGTATTTCTGTTTTACATTTTTCTTGCTTAGTTAAGCAAATTTTTAGTATAAGAACAGGTTGTATGCTTAAAGTTGAGCTAGTTTTTATTTCGTCAGTAAACCGAATGTAAGAAAAAAATAATAAACTCTTCTCATTCCAAAGGTTCAAATATAATTCGTTAACTCTGATGATAAAAACGAAGCAAATTTTCCGAAAAATTTGCCAAACAGAATTTCCGAACGGAACCAAATTGAGAACACTATATCGTCTCTTCCCCGTTATGCAGGTGGTACCCTGAGGGTATCTCGCTCACACTCAGGACACCGTTAAGAAAATCCCCAACCGCATTTTAAGGTCATTTTGTATTTTGCCGGTTATGCCTGCACCGTTACGAAAACAGACGGAACGTAAGAAGTTATTCATTAAATTTTGTTATTATGTGCAGCCATTTGGTTGACCTTTCCTTTAATAGTGTAAACATCTTTGCCAAGTAAATCAAACAACTACAGTTTCTTTTATTAAAATCCTTTTTGAACACCAACACTCGACCGCTTCGTTTGTTTTTATTTCATTTTAACATTTTTCATGTTTTACACATGCCATCTATATAAAATAATATTTTTACTCTTTTGTTCTTAATGCTTAAAGTGCCATCTAACTAAAATAATTAAAATAAAAACCATCTGACGTTTAGTCGAGATTCTTACCTAACAAAATATACAACAATAGTATTTTGTTTTTATTAAAACAAAACCATAAATAAAAAAGAATAAATAAAAAATCTTTTATATTTATGACAAAACTCACATTATTATCCTCATACGATTAAAATAATAATCAGCACACGAAAATTCTTATTTCATATAAAATAATAATTTATCGCAACGAATCATCTTATTTTCGCCTAGTGGTATCTATCGTCGTATATTTATATTTTATCAAAGATTTATTTATTAAATCTGTTGTTTATTGCATAGGCTAGTGACATCTATGAATTGAAATTATTTGGTCTAAAAGATTTGAATCTTTTCTCATTTTTTGAGCAAATTTGAACGTTTACCGACGTCTATTGAACAGACTAAAAACTTTAAAATTTCGTTGTACAGAGTAATTTTAAAATTGTGATACAGAAAAATATACTCTAAGACGGAACCTTTACACAAAAACTCGTTAAAGACGGAAACAAAAATTTTTAACGATTACACAGAAGGAATTTAAAGAAATAAAAATATAATCACGTAACTCAGAATATTCTGTATTTATACATATAAAAAACAGTTTGGAATACACTCTAATACAAAATTAAGTTTTTAATTTTTCATACACATTTTATTTTGCGCATTCAAAAATTGTTTTACTCTAAACTATATTTTAATTAAATTAACGTTAGTATTTATTGATACACAATTTTTAGTAAATTTCATGACACAAATTCCTGTTTTCCTCTCGTTTTGAATTTGAAACATTCCGAATTATCCCCATTTACATTGCGAAAATTGTTTTTTTCTGCCGGTAAATAAGAAGTTGCGATACATAAAAATATTCAATACGAGAGAAAGAAATAAACATATACATACAGTAATGCCATAATATTTTTTAGTGTTACATTCAAATACGAAATTTACATTTTCATTTATGGCGGGGGTTTTTATTATGAACCATTAACATTTATAATAATAATTTTTTTTTGCAAATTTTAAAATTGTTACCATAGAAATACTCGGATCGAATATATTTTATGGTAACATTTTTATTTTTATAGTGGTTTTAGCCCAAAAAGTCTTTTGCAAAATTTACAAAAATTTGTATGTACAAAAAGTCAATGTTCTATCTCTTTCATTTTGCAGAAAAAAAACGTTGGTCGCATATAATGGGGTATTAATTAAGATTATCCTAATATGGCATCATCCTAGTTTTTTAGAGTAGCCAACAACAACAACAGACAGAGGACAATCGTGTGTCATCTAACTACTAACTTGTATTTAAATAGTAATTAAAAGTGTAAATTAATAAAAATAAAGTGTAAAGATAAGCTAAATATATATTGTGAAGTGAAAACAGTGAAAAAATTCTTCTTCTGGAGCGGCCTCCTAAGAAGTCAGTGTTTGGGCTATGTCCATTAAAATATTTAAAGACAATAAAAGAAAACAAACTAAACATATCAGTGCGAAGTGTAACTTAAAAGCAAAAATGGGGAGTCATGAAAATAGAACTGACAACCATATCCAGTTACAGAAATTAATGACATATGTGAATGAATTGAAGAGCTACATCGATGTTCTAGTAAACAAGAACAAAGAGCTTGAAAATAAAATAGAAAGCTACGAGAAGGATATCAAAATTAATGATCAATTGACAATGGAACTGGAGCAGGAAGATCAACAACCACCCGATGAAAACCAGGAGTTCCCAACCATTACTATTCACCGAAAAAGGAGAAAAAAAAAAAACCAAAAATTACCTCAGTGAGAGACAGTCCGCCGGAACCTTTAAATTTAACCGAGGGATCAAAGCAATCCACAGCGGATGCAGCGGTGGCAGATGAAGTTGGAGAAAAACCAAAGATCACCACAGTCAAAGAAATCGAAAAAATTCCAGCTAAAACAGAAAATGATCAACTAATAAATAATACAAAAAACGAAAAAATGCCACCAATAGTCCTATAACATCAACACAAAACATACAATAAATAAATTAAATCAAGTTATCGGAAAAAATTCGTTCACACTGAAAAAAATAAATAAAAACGTAACGCACATCATAACAACGGAGGTAAGCAACTTTTTGAGAGCCATGGAAATAGTAAAGGCAGAAGACAATCAATTCTACACATACACGCCAAAAGTAATGAAACACGAAACCATCTTGCTAAAAGGAGTGGACAGCAGCTTCAATGAAGGGGATATAACAGCAGCATTTGAGGATCTTCAGATGAGTCAACATATTTTAAAGATATCAAAGTACCACCCACGGAAATCCCTAAAAGACAATCGTGACCTTAATATCTGGCTTATACAGCTTAAACCTAATTCCGACGTGTCAGTGCTTACAAACATTAAATTCATATTTCATCAGTCAGTTAGCTTTGAACGGTTTGTTAGATCGGAGACCATCCAATGTAAGAATTGTCAGAGATACGGACACGCAGCTTCCAATTGCAATATGCAATACGGATGTGTAAAATGCATTGAGCAACACGGACCTGGCCAGTGCCCAAAAATAGACAGAACAACCGAACCTTACTGCATTAATTGCAATAAAACCGGGCACCCCGCTAATTATCGTCAGTGCCCTAAATACCAGGAACTCCAAGCCCGGAAAGAACAAGTACGGAAACAACAAGAAGAACAACAGTTAGCAAAAAGACAAATGTACAACAACTAAACCCCCATATATCATACTCAAAAACAGTACAACCTCGCATTACAAATAATCCCCGAATACAGAAAAAAAATTTCAAACCAACAGCCTCTACATGGGACCAAACATGCAACAGCATGTTTGGCCTAAACTTCACAGATACACTTCGTGAATTCTATAATTTTACGCCTTCCTTCAATACCATTAAAGATCCAATCCAAAAAAAATTACATTATTCGAATTTTTTGCAAAGATAACACAGAATGGCTAACATCAATAACTCATCACTCACTATAATCCAACTAAATGTGAATTCCCTAATTAGTAAAAAAAAGCGCCTCGATTTAGAACTCTTTCTAAACACTGAAGAACCACACATAATTCTCTTAAATGAAACTAAAATCAAATCAAAACACCTGCTATACTTTAGAAATTATAATTTTATTAGAAACGACAGAACTCAAAATAATGCTGGCGGAACAGGAATTTTGATCAAAAGTAACATCTCCCACACCGTAGTACCGAGGCCTCCGACAATTCAGTCTATAGAATCTACTATTATCAAAATATCCTCTAACAATCACGAACTATTAATAGTCGCTGTATATTTCACTCCGAATACAAATTTTCCATCTATAATTACAAATGACCTTACAGAACTTATTAAGTTAAAAACACAACCCAACACATCAATCATTATAGGAGGAGATCTAAATGCCAAACATAGTTTTTGGGGAAATGCAACTTCCAATCAAAGTGGAGAAAAACTGTTTCGGTGGTTCAATGTAAATTGCGCTACCCAGGGCCTAAAATTTCTTGCGCTCTGACCTTCCCACCTTTTATAGAACGGACACTAGCTCTTACCTCGATATCTTTATAGTCTCAGACAACGTAACCGTGCACCATAATCATCAAAGTTTCCCAAACCTCAAAACAATAGATTTTGAATCAGATCACCGCGCAGTAGAACTAAAAATATCTCTTGGGTTTTGAATACCGAGACAACCGCCTAAACAAGTCCCAAATTATGGCGCAGTCAACTGGATAGAATTTAACGAACATCTCAACACAAAACTTAACTCTCTACATATTCCAACAGACAGAATACTGAGCAAAACAGAAATTGATCTCATACTTGAAAGTTTGCAAGGGATGATCGATGATACCCTACGACATCATGTCCTACTTACAACATTGAATTATAGTACGCAAATTCCTCTCCCCTCTATATAATTAAAATCATTAAATTTAAAAACACCCTGCGAAAGTGTTTTAAAAACACCCTATTTGATTATAGAACATCTGTTTTTATTTTTCAGCTGGTTAACTCAGGTTTACCGGTGTAGTTGTATGAAAAGCTAAATTTTTCCAGGTCTTTACGTACAAGAAACATTAATTTGCCTATTAATAAAAGAAATGTTTATAATAATTCAGTACTAATAAATGCAATTATCAAATGGAATAGTTTACCAATAGAACTAAAAAACATCAGCAGTTCTCTTAGTATATTTAAGAAATCTTCATGACAATTAATTATGCAAAATCAAAATGTAAATAATTAATGTATATATTTGTAGATATTTAATTTACTTTTTTGCTTTGGTCAATTACTTTTTCTCTTTTTTGTGTTAATGTTATATTTTAATAATATAATTATTGTAAATATTCATGTATAACTTTTGTAAATATTCATGTGTACAAAAGCATTAGCTTAAACACATTTAATAAATATTATTATTATTATTATTATTATTATTATTATTAAAATACAAAGAAAAAATTAAAAACAGCGTAAACTTCTGAACCAATCGTGACCCAAATGTATCGAATATATGTGAAATTTACATAAAAAAAATATTTTTTACGATTTTGAAACCAATCTACCTCTATATATATTAGGTGTGTGAATATGATTCTGCTCTTTTATATTAAAATAAAACACATTTGCTTGCTTAGAAAATGAAAAAATTATTTATTGAATGCTTCATCTGCAGCTACAACTTTCCCTCATCTTTTAAAGGTACGACTTTCTTCGAGCGGAATAGCAGTAATCTGAAGGAGCTATGTCTGGTGAATAAGGCGGGTGTGGTTTATTTTAAATGAAAAGCTGGATTGTTATTAAAAATATTCGGCATTTTAATATACCAAATTGCAAAACTATGATTAACGAATATTTCGTTCTTCTTATCATGTAGCCCTGCACGTGAAATCGCAAATCGAAACTATTTTTATTTTAACCTATATATTAGACATAGTTATATTGGCTCCAAAATTGGCGAAAAATATTTTTTTTTTAAATTGAAACATCATTTCTCATATAATGCAATACGTTTGGTATAAGATCGATTTTATTGTTGGATAAAATTTAAGCTAAACTAATCATTTCTTTGTGGCAATCGACTTCTGTAGAAAAGACTCAAGCGTATTTTAACTTGTCAGCTGGCATTTCATCTGCGCTAGCGATGTTCTCTTTCCTTGTATGTACAATTAAATCTGACTTTAAAATCACTTCTGATTGATCTATTGCGTCCTGTTATTTACTATTTTAAAAGGTAATCCTTAGTTTCAAAATAATCGTTCAACGCATTACAGAAGATCGCCTTGTTTCGGTCATAAATGTAACAGCAGCTTCGTTGTTTGGGACGCAAATCGAGAAAACGATGTAAATCGAAACGACGCAAACGAGACGAAGCAAATCGGGGTCTCAGGTACATATTTAAGTCATAGCCATATGACAATAACTTCGAAAGGTAAATAACGGAATTATTGAGAATAATTAACGGGATATTTTATTAAAATATAATGTAAAAAATCTCTAACTATTAACCAAAATAATAAATTAATAATTATTCAATAGTTATTTTAAAAAAAATTATTTATCGATTTTACAGTTTCTATAAAATGATTTAGAAAGCGTTCGCAGTTTTATGGTCAAGTGGCATTACTTTAATAAATGTGAAAATTTCGTCTTAATATAATTCCGTAATGTTGGTTTTCCGCTTTATTGATTTCGATAGAAACAAATACGTACATACGACCATATTGCCACCTATGAACGAGAATCGAACTGGAGTTTGATTTGGCAATTCACTTGAAATTATAATTATAACGCACTTCATTCAATTGAAAATATTGGCGTCGCTCACTATTTGTAGAAAATAGAAAGAAATACAGAGCAAGTTTTTTTCTAAATTAATAAAATATAACAAAATTGTTTTAAGAATTTAGGACCTGTTTTATTTTTATTTAAGGTATTTATAATATTGTTAGTGTGTTGAATAAAATAGTGCATTTTCCATTTATGGTAAAAATCTTATTTTATCATTCCGTAGTGACGACATTTTTTTTCAAGATGGAGTATATTCAAGTTGCTGAAGACGAAGGCGAGGAATCAATTGAATTACCTTGTGAAAATGATAGTACGTTACTATTATCGACTTTACAAGCTCAATTTCCAGGCGCGTGTGGTTTGAAATACCGTAATTCGGAAACTCGCGCGATACGCGGTGTTCGGTTGATTGAGGGCCGTTTATACTCGCCGAGCGAAGGCTGGAACGATCAATTGTTTTTCTGTGTATTCCCGAAAGGTAAGTTATTTTAACAAATAATGAACTGGATAAATATGTATAAAAAAAATTTATATTAAGTGCAATTTGTAGAGAATAAACGTAAAAGTGACGATTCACTTGAGAATAGTAATGCAAAAACGAAACGTATGGAAAGTCGGCAACGTTGCATTGATTTGATAGTGCTGGGACTTCCATGGAAAACTACTGATGATTCATTGCGCGATTATTTCCAAACATTTGGCGAGGTGCTAATGGCTCAGGTGAAAAAAGATTTAAAAACTGGACAATCGAAAGGTTTTGGTTTTATACGATTTTCATCGTACGATGCTCAGATACGTGTTTTATCTATGAGGCACATGATCGACGATCGTTGGTGTGAGGTGAAGGTGCCCAATTCAAAAGAAGGCATGTTACAACAAGTTCCTTGTAAAGTTTTTGTGGGACGTTGTACCGAAGATTTGACTTCAGACGATTTACGCGAGTATTTTACCAAGTTTGGTGAGGTGACCGATGTGTTTATTCCAAAACCATTCCGTGCATTTAGTTTCGTAACATTTTTGGATCCCGAAATTGCACAATCTCTATGTGGTGAGGATCACATAATTAAAGGTGTGTCTGTGCATGTATCTAATGCGGCACCAAAATCCGAATTGAATCGAAGCAACAATTTTAATTCGTCAAATATGTCGCAAAATCATCGCGGGGGTGGTGGTGGCGGCGGAAGTGGCGGTAATAGCGGTGGTGGTGGTGGTAATCAAATGGGATCGAACAACATGGGGCGATCTGATAATATGGGATATGGGCAAAATCGTGGTGGTGGTGGAGGTTACATGCCTAATCCACCAATGCAACACAATAACGGCTGGAATAATCAAAACCGTAACCTAGATATGCCGAATTTGCAGGCGCTGGGTTTAAATCCACAGGGACAAACACCAGCAAATCAAGGGCAAAATCTGAACAATCCACTTGGATTAAATCTGAATGCATTACCTATTAATCCAGCACTTGTGGCCGCCCTTAATCAATGGAGTTTGATGGGTAATTTACAAAATCAAGATCAGGTAATTAGCAATTCTATATTTGTAGTATTTCACGGTGCTGATTGATCCGGATCAGTTCCAATTTCATATAAAAAAAACCTCCAAATTGATGTTGGTCCCTCCAATTTGGATTTGAAATCTAGTAATGAATTTGCTTTGTTTCACGAAACAAAATGGCCCGGGTCCAAAGAATCGTCATGAAAATCTATTAATATTAAAACGTAATATTTCTTTACAGAATTTCCCGTCAACCGGTGGGCCAAATAATCCACCAAATTCATCGGGACAAAATAGCGGATATCTGTCTTGGATGGGCCAAGGTGGTCAAGAGAGTGGTCAACCGAACGGAGGTCATCAACCATGGCCTCGCACACAAGGTGGTACTGGACCACAAGGGGGTCCCACTGATGTAAGTACCTTCATAGACTTCCTATTGGGAAATTAAACTAAAACACTGTTCTTGTGTAATAGAGTGGCGCTTACAATCACAATATGTCGAACTTCAAGCGTAGCAACAGTGTTGGTAATTCAGGCCGAACATAAGTTGATCAGGTGTAGGTGGTATACCTCTGATGTAAGATTGCAAAGTAGTTTTTTTTTGTTTTCCTTAGACTTAAGTATACATAAATTTCTTTATTTTGGATTTTAATGTTTGTGAAACGAAAAAGTGTTAAAAAATTTTTTTGTTTAAGATACTATTTACTATTCTGAATGGGTGTATGAATTTAAATAATGGTGGAATGAATAAACGGAGGAGAATCGATAGAATTCTCGATTTCGCTTATTCACTCACATATTAATGTAATAAATTAAAATAAAATGATACGTTTGTATTGTAATTATTTTTAAATGTATTTATGGTTGAGGTTCGACTGATGATACGAAAAATCGCGTCTGTCTGATTGGGGGAGTGAATATTTTTTGGTGATAAATATGATTGTGATTTTGTCTGCGCGCAAATACGAGGTAAAAACGGAAAAGTGAATCGGCTGAGTCACATGAGATTTAAAAAATACTCGGAAGTAGATGTTTTGTAGTGGAAAATGTGTAGTATACACGGATGTGTTGTTGGTTGTGTACGATCGGTAAAGCGTAGATGAATTTTAATTCTCTTTCACTGATCATAAAATTTATTTGAATTACTGAATTTTCCAGATAGTATTAAAAATTCTTTTAATAGTAAACTTCTAGATATTACTTAAAATTCTAGTAAATTTTTCAAAACGCTCTGCTTTTTCCGATTTTCTGTATCATATTAAACAAGCCTGTTCGTTATGGCTTATAAGTCTCAAAGTTTGTCTGATTAGTCAAGCGTTGTGCATTAATGTGACAATTGCGTATGTATCGGGATTTCCGTAAGGTAGGTGTAAACGATAACGACTTGTATTCTTTACTCGTCTGTAAAATGTGATTAAAATATGTTATTGACTTGCAAATGGTTTGAATTCCAAATGTACATTTTTTATGATTGATGAAACTAGTCCGTATAATTAAATTTATTCTACATAATATATTTTATGGCGTATATTGCAAATTACCTGGATGAAAATATTTATTAAAAGTCTGTGAGAATATTTGTGTAAATATTTGTTCCAAATCAAAGTATCGTAGTTTTATAAGTCCACGGTCTTCTTCAAATATTACAGGTAAAGAAATTTTCTTCAAGTTCGCACATGCAACATCATGATGTGTAGGTCACAATCGAAAAATATTAAGGAACAAGCAATCAAATTTCTCCCCAGACAGTTTCAAAACTATATGTAAATGTATTAACAAATTATCGAGGACGCGCATCGCAGGGATGTCCTATGTATTTTTTGAATTTCAGAATGCAGCACCGAAGTACAAATGGTAAGAAATATTTTGTTTTAATTTGTTTTTTAGGGAGAACAGTACAAATTTTTCATACCGTCTACAAAATTATTTTTGTACAATATGTATATAAAAATAATTTGTGAGATGTTTGTTATAAAGAAATAAAAACATTTGCCAGAAAAAAATGTACAATATTTTTTATTTGTTGATTTTAAATTTTCATTTCAGTTACTTAACCATCAAGAAAAGAAAATATATATGCGCCTGACTGTTTTAAACTAGATAACATACTGGCTTTCAATTTACCAATATAATTAATGTCAGGTACAGTATCAATTAATTCTTAAATAACCCAAATCTTAAAAAATTACTTCGTTTCTTAGAATCATGGTAAAATAATAATCATCTATCATAAACATCATTAACACCATCTTGAAGATACTAGAATAAATGTTAGAATAGTTATGTTTGCAATTTAAAAAGTCGTGGCAAATGTTTTTGTAAATTTATTTTAAAAAGTTTTTTGTTTTTTTTATATTATCCCTGAAATCTGTTCTGGGGACGACCAAGGTCAGTGTAGGCCAAATTCGAGGACGTACGGTTGGTTGTAGGTCCGATTTTATTACCATCTTATACATATACTGCCATGGAAGGAGATGGGTCGGGCCCATGAGTTTTGCACTCCGACAGTGGATCATAACATAGATGGTTCCATTTCATCACAGATCGTAATCTGTTGATGAAAATTACCTATCGGGAATGGAACCCGATACCTCCCCGATCCAAACGCCAAAACTTTAACCACTGTGCCATTATTTGATCGGTCTGAAGTTATGGCATTAAAATATAATTTCGATAAAGACCATTCTGTTTTCATCAATTGGTTTCGGATAAAACAATCCTTCCTTACATAATGGGGCATTTACATGTAGAAAATTGTTTTCTTCTGCAAATTTTTGCAGGTAAATAAGAAGAATCCGCTATATAAAAATATTCAATATGTGAGAAAGAAATAAACACTAATGCCATAATTTTTTATAGGAAAATTATTAATTTATTTTATTAATTCAAATGCGAAATTTACTTTTTTATCTATGGCTCTGTTTTTATTATGAATCCTTAATATGTATAAATATAAAATAATTTTTTTTGTTAATTTTAAAAGTGTTGTCTTAAAAATACTCGGATTGAATATATTTTATGGCAACATATTCATTTAAATAGTGGTTTTTACGGTGTAGTGGCCCAAAAAATCTGCAAAATTTTTGTTGGGATGTATTTCTTTTCTTGTCTCTCATGTGCAAAAAATCAATGATATCTCTTTCATTTTGCAGAAGAAAAATGTTGGTCGCATGTAAATGGGGTACATAAGTGAAATTTGGACGAAACCTCATTTGTTAAGCTGCTATAATCCACCAGACCATGCCAATCCTTTAAATAAAAATGATTCAAGATTCATTAACTTACTATTTCGTTAATGGATGTTGAAACTTTTTATAATTATAACGGTTAAGTAAGTCTTATACCTTCTAAATTGTAATGTTATTATAACTATTTAGGTTCTTTACAATTGGTAATCTCGCATTGCCGGTCAATTCTTATAAATATTCGACTGTCTCAAATGTTTATATTTTTTGTATATTAACTTTGGTATCTGTTTTGGGACCGTAGCATCTTCAAATCTTTCGCGGTTTGCTTTCTCGTGGTATCTTACCCCGTAGCATCTGTATATTGCATAGCTGCTTGCAGCCCGGCTTTAGTTTTGTCATAAAATATGGTCTATGGTTTTGCATCTCAACGCGATATTTGCAATGTAATGAAGTAGTTTACACCAGCCTTGATCTATGTTTTTTTTAGCGAAGTGAGTTATGTTTTAGATCACAGGTCTCAGTTTACTTCGCAAAGCTGAAATCAGAAAACCGAATTCGTGAAGCTTAGTTCAAGCCGGCGTACGCGCTGATTTATTTAAACCTGTCGGATAGTAATTATTTATGACCAAGGCGACAATACAACATTTAAATATATTACTTTACAGATTGCGTTGATTCTGAGATTTATCTAGAATGTTTCTCTTATTTTAATTTTGGAATCTAAAACGGGATGCGTAAAATGGAAACAGATTGCACCAGTCAAAAAACAAAGCTCAAGTGTGTAACGGATAAAACATTAATCGCGGTGGAAAAAGCAGTAAATTCTGTCAATTAAAAATTATATTACGGGCTATTGATAAGAATTAATTTATTATTTTATTTCTAAGCATTAACAACTTTTACGAACATTACTGACATTCACCTCCAGTTCAGAAACGAAACTGTCAACATAAATTAGAATTGGTTTGAATAACGGCTTTTATAGTTTCTGTTTACTCCGCCACCTTTCGGGCAGAATCGCCAAAACAAAATTTTTAATGGTCGAAACAAAATTATACCATTTTGTTGACAACTTGCGAAATTTTCAAATTACTGTTTTCGGTAAAATGCAGCCGACTGCCGAATATTTCTATTTTTTATTTTTTCGTGAAGGAACAAGTTAATAAATATACTAAATAAATTGCATAATATTAATAACAACCATAGTGGAGCATTTTTTACAAAAAGCTATAGAACAGTACCATATACCTAATACAAAATGTGTATTCTGTGGCAGTACAGTAAACAAAAGCCTATGCTCTTGTGATTGTCTCGTTTATTTGGAGTGCCAAACCAAAGTGTGAACCACATAACTGTAGGAAAAAACGGTGCTTCCATTATAATAATAACCATGGCTCCAAATTTTACAGTGAATCGACAGTAAAGGCCCCATCCTCTTCATTGTATCAAATGGTTTTACAATTAAAATCGATTCGAGGTAATACATTTTTAAGACATAATATTGCGACGTTTTAATAAATTATTTGTTTGTTTTATAAAATATAAGGTAAAAGCTAAAAGCACAACTACAAGATCAAATGCATTCGAAACGTGTGCAACTGGCGGACATATTGTATTTTAGACAATGAGGCCAAACGAAACATTCGTCGTGGTGGAATCCGAAGAAGCTGCAATCTTAATTCGGAACATGTATCTGGATTTGCATGTCACACAGGCAATTTAATTTGTCTCGCCATAAGTCGTGCTATGAGAGTTTACTAAATCAAGGATATTGGTTCATATTCCGATTGGGGCACCGGCTAATTCAATTCAAATTAAAATAATGTAAGCATGCTATAATGTGTTAGATAATTATGTAGTGAATCTATTCAATCAATTGATAAGCCATGAATGATGCAATTTTTAAATGTAACTCTGAATTTCTAATTCTACGTATTTTGCATACATAAAGAAAGTTAAGTAGACAATTAAAAATTATGTAGGTACGGTCTTAAATAAAAATTGTGCCGACCCATCTTCCATGCCAGTATAGGCTGGCATGGAGCTATGCAATGTGCAGATGGTAACAAATTGGACCTATATCCGTACGTCCTCGATTTGGCAGACAGCTGCGTAAGGTAAGGACGTAAATAAGCGAACTGCGAAAGAGTTGAGTGCTTCGGCCCCAGAAAAGATTGCAAAGAATAAAAAACAAAAAAAAAATAAAAATTAGCCAAAATATTGTGCAAAACAATTACTATTGTGGTGTTTTTTTACAGTGGCTAACATAGAATGAAGCCCCAACATACCATCTTTGATGCGTCCCATTTGGAAGCGAATGTAAAGAAATTTTATTAATTATGCTAATTTCATTTGATTTTTCTCTTTAGAAATCTGCCACTAACGTAAAAGTACATCTTTAGTAACTAAAGTCCAAACATGTAGTAAACAAACATTCATCAGATATTTGGTCACTAAAATTATGTCCTTATTTCGGATTAAACCCGAATGACTATATATAGAACGAAGCGAGGTAAGGGTGGGGCGTAAATGTGAGAAGGATATTTGTTTTAAGAAACATCTCTTTGTATGTAATAAGTATATTTCGGACAAATCTTTGTATGATAGACGAGGCCACCAGTATCGACTCAATGTTTTCGAAATTTATTTCATATTTGTCTAAACACTGGTTTTGAATTTGCCCAAAGACGGGTGGCGAAATTGTGTTTCATTCGCTATTTTATAATTTGTTCAACAGAATATGAGGTAAATTAGAGGAATTCCGTTAGAGTTTTGAATAAATCCGCACTGATCGTCGAATCGATATTTTTTATGAGCCTGGTAAAAAATCCAATTTGCCCTTATTTGTATACATTTACAATTACTTTACAATTAAATTTTGAAATTCTGTGTTTGCTTCTATGAAAAATTGGGCTCGTTCTCTAAGATTTCTGTCATCTTCTTTGAGTATGTCTATTAGCTTTTTATGTTTAATATTTTTGAATTTTAATTGCTCGCATCTGGGACAATTTTCATACACGTGGAGATGTTTCCTTTACTTTACACACGCTACACTCATTATAAGCCTCTAATGTCATACTATGTTTGAAAATGTTATTTTATGTTTGCCCTGCTCTTAATCTGTTCACCAGTTTTATGCACCTATTTGGATTTAATGTTTTTAAACCAGTTTGTTTTGGGCGGTGCCACATTATTTATATTCTGTTAAAACTTCCTGTTGCCCTGGTTGCCGCTTCGTATACCTCTTCCAGTATCATATTGTTTCTGATTAGAAACTTCACGTAGGCATACTTAATGGGATTTACTGCAGGTGTAATTCATTTTTGAAAATTTTTCTCATGTGTTTTATTTGCTCCGATGTATGCTCGAATAAATTTAGTGTGGTAACGAAAATATTCTGTTAATAAGATTTTTTTTATTAAGGTATTATTTTATTTTACTGGATTAAAGCTTATCATCGTTTTATTATAATTTTATTAATAAACCCTTGACGTTTCGACGTATATTCCGTCATTCTCAAGGGATATAATAATTTAAGAAAATTTGACACAATTTTTATAAAAAAAATCATGGAAACTTGATTTGAAACGAAAATTGAAAAGTAACTTGTTTCAAAAATCGAAAAAGATTTTTCAAATTATGCAAAATAATACCAAAATCTCACAAATGAATTTTTTTTGAATTTTGACTAAAAACAACGATTTTGTATGTACAAAATAAAGTTATCTTAGTAATTCAATAAAGCTTTTTGGACGTTTAATAAATTTCGAGATGAATTTTGAATTTTCTTTATTTGAACTTTCCAAAATTTACCGTTTAGTAAGATTTTGTTCCTTATCCGGTATTATAGCGTCATCTATAGACATTGAGTGACCACTCCTTCGAAGATGATTTGTTATTGTACTATTTGACGAAATATAATCATGAATAGTCTCAATATTGTGCTCCTACACCCTAATCTTAAAATTTTGTTTCGTTTGTCCAACACATTCTTTTCCACATGAACATTTTAATTTATATATTAAATTTGATTACAAAGCTTTTGGAATTTCGTCTTTTAATTTGGTAAATAAAATAAAACCATGACTAAACTTTTAAATGGTTTGCCAATCAGTTGTACTCGTATATGAAAATTTTGTCACTTAACTTTAATTTTTTCAAAACAAATTTTGCGCTTAATTCTCCCGAGAATGACACATGTCGAAGTAACATGGCGTTTCGTCCAGGTTGAAAATTTAATTTGCTTCTAATCCAATTAAATTTAATTTTAAGTTTGGAAATATTCATCCTTTTTCTCGACCGACGAACTCTTGTCTTCTTGAGCTTGGTGCGTAACTTTTCTGGAAAATATTCTTCGTTTGCATACTACACTAATCTATTTATTACTGGCACGAAAATTTAATAAGGGGTGATCTATAGATTCAACTATAAATTTGTTTTGAAGTTAGATTTTAAACCAGTAACCAATCCAACGTTCAATTTCAGGATAATACCCTGTCCGTCTTGCTCCATTAACCCGACAGTCAGTTCGTGTACAATCCAATAACTTTTGTTCATTCTTTATACAGCTTCCTATTTGACACCTTTGACATCCAGTATCCCTTTCAAGAGAGTAACGATTCATCTCTTTTTGCGCGGCTGATTATACCTAGTTTTTCATTGACTGAAATTGTATTTCTTTGGTTTTCATTTTCCCCAGTTTAATGAATGTGTCGTCAAGTGCTTAATTAAAATTGTGATTTGCTTGCGTGGCCAAAATTAAGAAAAATTTGGATATTTTTCTTAAATCTTCCGAAAACATTATTTGGTTTAATTGACAATTCCACAATTATCCAGACTGCTTTAAAAAATTTTGTAGCTTTTAAAATATAATTTTTTGTTTCATTTTTGTTTAAATTAATTTTTTAAAAATATTCATTTTCAGATTGGATAAGTTACGATAAATGCCCATTGATGGAAAGTAAAGAATACGAGGCGATCTATTTTTCAACAATTCGCTATTGATAAAAGGTAAGTTGATAATGCAATCTTTAAATAGGTATGTAATTTATAATTTTAAATTATTTTATTTCTTAGAACGCAGGAGTAAGTCTTGTGTTGCTGTTTTTCTTCATAAAAAGTTTCTTCAGCGTCGCAGAATAGTGATAGATCGAATTTAATGTAAATGTTATTTTATAAATTAAGTAGTAAGTCATTTTATAATTTTAATTGTATTTAAATTTTTTAAATTTATTACGCAATTGTTTATATTATTATTGTTCAAAGATAAGTTTACATTCGTATTTACCTCAGATTTTTGAAATTTATAAAACTAATTAAACAATTTTCTACTCCATTGCTAATAAGATGGAAAGTTTAAAAGCAATATTTTCACTCCAATTAAAACAACAAATGTATCTATCCAGTTTAGTTTGGGTAGTATAGGAAAATCGGATTCGAATTTTTACTATTTGTAATCCAGTAATAGTATATTGGTACATACATAATTTTCAATTACAATTTAATCAAATCTTCGGTTTATTTGTTGCAGATTAATATTTGTTATGTTTATTAACAGCGGTGTGTAGTGGGTAGAGGTGCTGCAATTGTATTACAATATGCTTTCTATAACTAACAGTGTTTTATTTCTAGATAAATGTTTATCGGCAAATCGGGACGCGACAACCAATCACTATCGAAATTAACCTGAAACTTTTAAGCATTGGTTGGTACAATAGGTTTTTCTTAGGTAGCCCTTAATATAATAGAAAATTAAATTATTTGAACTTATTGATGAAGGTTTAAGCTTACAGTTTGTACGATCCGATCAGTATAAATCATAAGCCTAAACCTTAATTTATTTGCAATTACTTATAAACTATTTTGAACAATGTTACCATTTATTGGGAATTTTTAATTTTGCTATCGCTTACAATTGCTGACTGGGTTGTATGATCTCGCCCCAAAATTCAAAAGGTAATCGTAAGATCAAGTTGACTCAAAAACATATTACTGAATGAAAAATGTGTTATCTTATTATTTTTTTTACTGTTGGAATACACAAACGGGCCATCAATTGTAAAACGTATGGAAGGTCAATTTCTGTACAACTATATGGAAACGGAATAATTAGCAGACTAAAATGCATCACTTTACATAAATAGTATTTCCTTAGATGTTGTTTCAATTACTATTTTGTTTTCATAACATCACTCGTATTTGAATAGTTTATTTAACTAAACACAAAATACCCCAAAATACTAATTTAGAAATAAATAAATTAGTAAGGAAATTAGACGAATGTAATGACCTCCTCTGCTATATCGAAACCTAAAAAACCTTCTTCAAATAATCAATTCTGGCTGGTGGTACACACAAATTGAACCTGTATTTTCCAAGGTGTAAGTTAAGTATCAGTTCCAAAAAAATCCAGAATCGCATAGAAAAATTATAATGAGTAAAAACAACAAAAAATTCAAAACTTTGAAAATTTTGATAAATTTTAGTTAAAGCATATGCATAATTATAACAAATTTAAAAAATTAATAAATTAGAGATAAAAAAGACAACTACTTTGTAAATTTTCCGTAACCAATTTATACTTTTAATACAATGTGTGTAAAATTGTATATTTGAAAGTTAAGCTTTCAAATGACAACCATTTTATAAAACAAATAATTAAAATATATGTTAAACGACTTCTTCGGAAATTATTTTAAAAATCGTTATATATTTTATCAAATCCATGAAAACAATTTATCAAAGGTTGATACATTGAAATTTATCAATTGAATAAAAGTTATTTTTTTCTGTGAACCATCCAGAAAAAATATTTTCTTCTCCATCATGACTAACAAATCTATCGAATTCATATCGACAATCGATAATTATTTTGTGCTATCAAACAAATCGATCGCTAAAAAGTACTGTGCCATTGTGACAGGGCAAAGCGTGTGTTGTCACAGTGCCACAATTCCAATTGTACCTCCCCTTTAGTTTTCACTAATTTTCCACTAAATTATTTGATGCCGGCGGTTGTGGCTGTCTTCACAATGGAATTAATAATCACGTTTGTATATGAACCAGAATCACAAATCATTCTTATTACTCGCGAAAACTGGCCACCAATCTTTAGTCGAAAGCAAGCGGTTGCGAATACCGCCCGTGGTGATAGATCCACTATGCAACTTAGGTTGCTTATGACCGATCAAGTCATTCTCCTCAAATTCACGTCTGCCTTTTAATTTGCAATCCAAAAACTGCTTAAGCTGGTTAAGCGTCTATTCTCAAGAATCCAATGTGTACTTAGGCAAACGTTGTTTTGCATAATGAACCTAAATTTCATCTCACAGCTGACTGGGAGTCGTAATACTTTCTAGTTGACGTATCCCACTATTTAATGAATCTAATACTGCCCGCAATAAATCATGACTTTCGCGATCCTGCTTCTTCACCGTATACATTCTCCCTAATAGCCCATGAATAACTTGGTAATTATCATCGTATGCACTAACCAAAATGTTCCATGCTGCCTTATAATTATCACTAGTGAGTTGCCATAACGTCACAACAGCCTTTCCCGCACAGGCCTGCTACAAATAAAGCAATTTGGTAATTGGGTCATAGTCTTTACTATGAACCTCAGCTATAAACAAATCTCGAAATGCTGCGGTTTCCATTAAACTTTCCAAGTGGTGGGGGCCTGCTAGTTCATACCCTGATCACATTCGGCAATCGGCCCTCGTGCTCAGCCAAGACCGACGCGCTACAACTCGGCTCATTACTACCCAGCGCATCTAAATCTTTTCCCAATTTCAACGTATACACCATTCGTGATCAAAATGCTACATTGACGATACAGCATATCCATTTTCTCGAACAACTCGAAAGGCCACCTTAATCTTTCCTCTTGTATCCGTAAATCAAAACCTGAAAATAGCTCGAAGGTTTCATTATCTGATATTTCCATAAAAAAAACGTTCCAATGGCTCAATATGTTGTTCCCGAACGATATACAATCGTTCTTGATTCAATTGCCCATGACCTGAGCCTATATCTTCTGCAATCGCAGAATTTAGCTTCGCTGAAAAATTGACAAAAAATTAGTGCAATTAATTCCTTAATGTGACGACTGCAACTCTTGCTGTGACCCGTCCCAAATAAATTTTAACACCATTCATCCTCTATTCATAATCTCATAGTTAAAGGAACACAAATTCAATTTATAAATGCAGTTCTCAAATTTATTAAGCTCAAACAAATCTATTGTCCATATTGTGGAACTCCTCAAATTATAATTAATCTCAATTTTTTCTTAAAAATAACTGTTTTATTAATATCTAACATCTATTAACTTACCTATAATTACATTAAAACTTCTGTACAAAGGTAGAAATGAATTAAAATCCCTATTTTATGGTGGTACTTCGCTTAACTGTTTTATAACCAAACGTCAATTTTTAATTTTGATGTTGCACAAACGAGACAGGATGAACTACTGAACTGTAAATTTATAACTAAAAATGAAATGAGAGCGGAGAGAAAGTAATACATACATGCAATGTAACATACACATCTATACATTTTAACATTGAATCCGTTTAAATATAAAATAATTTTCTTATTTTAACTTATTTTCTGTTAAACGATCCACAACTGGTGCAACCCGCAATTGGGACTTTTACCTTAGAATACAATATTATCCAACTATGTTTAACATATTTCCGCACTATACGTCCAGCTTTTTGGTAAATGAAACGTTAATATAATGCTAAAACAATTTACTGCATTCGATAAATGTTTGTCCCATGGCGGCGATGCACATAAAATCCGGTCTAAGAACTAAAAACAACTAAAATATATAAATAATTTATATATAATGCTTATATAGTTGGATATAATAAAAATGTATCTCGGAAAATTCATGGCCTAAATCTCAACAACGCACCACATAGTTACTTCTAATTCTCCGCGCCGTATCACATTAACCTATCCTCATATTTACTTACCCATACACTTTACAGAATACCGCGCCCGCTGTCCTCCAAATCACTGGACTCTATATCGCCACAAACGTCTACAGCTCTAAGCAAACGGTAAAATAAAAGGTAATTATATAAAAGTTGGCAAGATAAAAGGTTATCCAAATTTAATCGTCATTATACAATTAATAATGGAACACAATTGCTAGTAAAACCGAATCTTTTTAAAATTCAGACGCTCAATTTCGATAACCTTAAAAACTTAAAAGTAACATACCTTCTCGGCTCCCCCACATCCAAAAATGTTAAAATTTTGCTATGTTTGTATTCCTTTTTACCTCCTGGGGCACCACTAGGTGGCCTTCTTTTGGAACGAATATGTGAGGCCTTTACGGTATCATTGTTTTCTAACCTTCTAAACATTAAGCTCATTATTCTCCAGATCCCATTCCTC